>CP053457.1:130995039-131303497 GCA_022644695.1 Cenchrus purpureus | reverse complement strand
CTCCCTCCCATTCACTCCTCCCCAACGCTCGTTCTTTCCCCATCGCTCTCGCCGGACGAACTCGGAATCGCCGCCGCCTCCTCCATGCTTTCCGACGCTGCGCCCGCCCATTGATAGGGTTTGCTGCACAAGGGTTTCGCCCCACCCGCCGCATCCTCTTCGTTGAGGCACGGCGCGGCACCATGGCCGGTGTCCGTCGATTGGAAGGAGCAGGAGAACCAGATTACGGTCAGTGCCCCCCTGGCTACCTTTCCATCCTATGATTCTTGATTGTGGTGTCATCGTCATTCAATTTGCTGTGTACATTTGTTTGTTACGCCAAGAATCTGAAATTTTAGGGTTTTGTTCACTGTTTAGGGCCTGATGGTGAGGAATTCTCTGTAGAAGTACATCATGGGGGCTTTTACGTAGATGCAGTTACAATCGGGTCTATTTGGATTGCAAGGTGGATGTTTTTGACTACTGCAAAGGACAGTACTGGAGTTTTAGTGCAGTTCAAGAGTTAAGTGTGATGCTAGGTTATGGAAATCATATATTCAAGCCTTACAATTCAGACCTGGGATCACAAACTCAGTTGCAAATCAGTATGAAACATCCATTCATTTCACTGGAACACATTGGCATTAAACAAGCCACTTCATTAACTGGAATTAAGGTACATTACAATTCAGTCTTACAATTCCTACTTCCTGTTCATTAACAGAAAGATGACATAAAGAGCATTCAGGACTGCAACAACAAGAGTGCAAACAACTCCAATTTGCCCAAGGATTACTAGCTTCTTCAACTTTGCATCTAAGCTACCTAAGATTGCCTGAACATTGTCTCTGGCATCCAAGCCTGGAACTTCAGAGCTCAACTCAGGGACAGGTTGCTCGGTCTCCACTCTGGTGGCTCCAATCACACCTTTGCCAATGAGCATTCTCTCGTACTTATCAGCAAACAAGTACCATAGGCAAGTCCTTGGATCCTGCGAAAGAGATTAGGGATTCATGTTACACTAGAACTGCAGGCACTAACACAAATCATGCATCTGTCATGCCAGCGCACTTGAAGAAGACGGACCCGGGGACCTTGGATCCCGGCCTAGAGACGAGCTCGAGAATCTCCGACCCGTACTTGGGGCACGGCACCAGTGGAAGCCCAGTGATTTCCCCGGGTTTCATGGCACTACCGCCGGGGAGGGGCTTGTAACCTGACTGACGCCCAGGGCAGGAAGACTTCGATGAAGACGCGTCCATGGGATCTGGACGAGGTGGGACACGGCGGCGAGGGCTCACTGCGCGGCGGCGGCGGCGCTCGAGGCAGATCGACGATGGCGGCGGCGGGCGGCGCTGCAGCCTGGAGCGGTGAGAGATTGGGGAAAGGGAAGGAGAAGGACTGAGAAGAGAGAGAGACAAATGGGCAGGGGTGTTTTCATAAAAAAGCCCAGGGGTTGTAGCGTGCGTGGCCATCGTGGCACGCCCACGTGGGGACGATGCGTGACCAAGTTTGTACCGTTGGAGGGGGGAAATTATAGATCGAGTACCTACATGTTACGTTTTATAGTATGAGTACCTATCTGTTATCCGTCAAATAGTTTAGGTACCCCCAGTGCAATTTACTCTATTATTTTTATTCTATTCGAACCATGTTTGGAGTGATATTTGTATTTTGACACCAACATTTGGGCTTTCTAGTAGCATGGTTTGTTTTCTGGTGGCAACTGTTTGCTTTTCGCACACAATGGAACTGCTCTGAGGGAAAAAGAATCTTCAATTAAGGTAAGAAGCTGTTGCAGTGATTGGCACTGAACAGGCGTTGCACAGAAGGTTTTACATGCCAACTAGATCAATCACCATCAGATATACACAATTGTAGACTTTTTTCATCACGGCATGCGCGATTTGCACTTTAGCTAAAAGGTTCAAAATTCCGAGCTTGCAATTGATCTAACATCTGGTACCATGGAGTATTGTACTACACGAGCACCAGGAAGTGTAAGTGCATTGTCTTAACTCGAATCACTCGATCAGTGCAGCCTTGCAAATATGAGTTATGCAACGGCTCTTGTAATCAGAAAAAGAAAACGAAGGAAAATTAGGAGGCAACTATGCCTGAACATTTGGGGAGATTAAGCACCAAGACATGTACGGTCTGGTCACTTACACTCAAATGGTTTCATAGCAAGCTAAGTTTAGGGACTATTAGTTTCTTCATAAATGTCCACACTAGCTCGATCTCCACGGAAGGTCCATGCCCGAAATTCATCACTCTTGAGCAACGAATTTACAAAGTTCAACAATAGAGCAGCCCAGTGTAGGTGTGTGGGCCGTAGTATTTTTTTTGGTATTGTTGATGAAAATTGGTGCTGCATGATATTCGTGAATATTGACATATGTAGCTTCTTCTTTACCCTGCTCACTTTTTGTTTTTTTCCACTGAGGGCTCATGCTTGAATTTCATTACTTCACAACAACAAAATTACTGCGCCATCATAACAGAGTTATTACAGCAACGGAAACTAGCAGAGACACCAAAAACAAATTGTGTGCGCACCCTTCCTGTGTGGCTGCGACGTGGGTCCGAGCGAGGTTCGGATCACAGAGTGCAGGGACCTTGCTTGAGACGCGGAGGGCATCGAAATCACGGAGCGCTGAGATCACTGAGCGTCAGATCAAATCATGGAGGGCATCACGAGGGGGTGCAGACGGTGGCCGCGGTGCGCACCGTGCGCACCCTATTGTTTTCCCCAGTCTGGTACCTGCTGTCCAATGTTGCTACTAGATTTCTTTACCCAGCTACGGTCTACCCTGATATCACGCAGCAACACAACTCCCGATGTCTCCTACGCCCAACATGTCAAATCATTAGAATTTCACATTTGACATGCATGCGCTGGCCGTGGTACCATGAGTTCGTTCACTCTATCGCACTTTCATATTAGAGCTGTTGCAGCATCTTATTTAGAGGTATTTTATGTTGCACAATACTATCTTCTACTATTGTTTAAATAAAACACAACTACTGTCCATGTGCGATGGGATTCGCGAATAGCTAGTCGTACACAACATGCAGTTAATTGTGACGTAAGCATTGCATGCACGACTGCATATTTGTCCATTCAATTTATAGATCCATACAGATGATGAACGTTCACTTAATTAGCTGCTTCATCAGTTCAATACCGCAAAAGTTTCTTGTTCTATACTTGGAAACCATCGATCTGTCAAGTATCGAATTCCCAGTAGGTGCAGTTTCGAATATCTGTCAAGTACCACTGAGTGAACAACACTGGGCAACTACCGATCGACTTTGCTATTGTCTTCATGTTATATATGACTCTCTCATGAATCTGAGACAACCATGCATGATTCTTCAACAAATTAACATGAGTCATAACATTTCAGATATTAAATCTCCCTTATACATGATTTTTGACATTTTCAAGTGTTTTTGCTTTTTATGAATGACTAATGATTATTGATTTTCTTTAGTTGTAAAGCTGGGTGACTACAAACTTTTCAAGTGTTTTTTATGACTATATATGGTTATTGGTCTTCTTGATTTTTTCAATGGCCAAGTGTTTTTATTTTAATTAGCAAAATTTTAGATTTCTTGAAAAAAAAGAGCCGTCCATCCGGTGAAATCGAAAGTTGGAAACAAACCTAAGAGTTATTTATTTGGTGGCCAATGGTTTTTTGTTTAATAATTTTTTTTCAACTTCAGGGATTGTTCAAACTAAAATTCAAAATCATAGTCAACTTTAGAAAAAAATTAATGAAGCATAAGTACAAGTTGGCGCAAGGTATAAGGTACCAAAATCTGGTGTACAACAGTGAAAAGTAGACCATTTACTGATGGCTGATCAAGTGACCTACAAAATAACTAACAAACAAGACACGCAACACACTTTCTACAGAATAACCCTTAGCAACCAAGGCCTCCGAACTCGTTGCCATTAGATCCATCAAGAAGCGATAATATAATGCAATCTCCAGCATCGAGAATGCGTAGAAGGAACTAAAAACCTGATGCCTTCCAACCCGGTTACCATATAGCAAGCCAAGGATGTTCCAACTAGCGCTCACCATGGATTCGTAAGTTGCTGTCTGTTGCTAATGCTGACTCACCATGCCAATTCTCATATTAGGATGATTTATACATATAAGTAGGCAATCGTGCTCGCCACAGCTTCATTTATAAACCTGACTTCGTGGCTCTCCTTTCCTTCAATTTCTATGCATAGGTTCGCATCCTAATATAAGAAATGAAATGCAGTGAAATAGCTGAACCTGACACATGCATTTGTAAAGCATTCAGATGGTATATGCTTAAAAAAAGAGTTCCGAATACTAGAAAAACAAACATTTTAATAATTTCCATCTAAAAAAAAATAAAAGGATGGACACTATATAAATTAAAGGCTTCTCTGCTTGGCGTAGACTATCCGTAAAAGCTAAAATGACTTACAATTAGGAACTGAGAAAATAGATCTGAAAATCATTAAATCCCAATTAATGAATAGACATTGATAGGAGCTCAACACCTGTTAGGACATGACGTTTGAATTCAAATATAACAAATTATTTGAAATTCAAAACTCGCGAAGCCTTTATTTATTAATGTAAATTCCTACTGTACTCTACATTTCTCTTGAAAAAATATAAGAAAATCATTAAATCCCAATTAATGAATAGACATTGTTTAGAAATAGAATTCTACCATTTGATGTGGTCCCTTCACCACAATCTAGAGTTCTTTCGATTCTGTATGGACTCTGCCTGCAACATAAGCATCACTATGTGAGACGTCAAAGACTTAACCGATTGACCAGGACATTAAAGGTGAGATCGAGCCAATGATAGTAAGATTCTAAGACGTGGACGATGGCATGCGAGGTTAGAGTGGCACGTGCGTGAGGGGTACGGCAACGAGGTCAGGGAGTTGCACGAGCGACACGGCTAGGGAAAAGCAGCGGTGAGGCGGTAATGTTTTCTCCGTTACAACGCACGGGCATGGTTGCTAGTAATATAATATACTATGCTGGAGACTATGTGATATGTGGTCCAAACTGATGTGGCATAGCATCTATGAAATGATGTTCCACCTCCGGACAGAACATCGATCATCCACATGAGCCAGGATTTGATCATAGGGGGGCGGAGACACCGAGTAGAAAACAATATGAAAAAATAGAACTTACATGTCACTTATACACTTTTTGTCAATAGCCTTGAATCGATTGTTTCCTTTTCTTCGTTGGCCAGTGTCCAAGAGAATTGAGAGAAATAGACAATATTTTTTAAAGATATACGTAATCTAATGGTTGAAAAAAAATAAAGAACTGCAAATGGAGTAATTTTCATGCATATGTAATGCTCTATTGAGGTATTGACATCCCACCGGTCAATCTAACTTTGTATGGTCTCATGAGCCGGTGGGGTTGATATTTGCTTTGAGCTAATTATATCTTACGGACTAATCACTGTTATTTGAGGAACTAATCCATGTAATTAGAAGAAATAATTAAGGAGCTTTCTTAATTATTTGCATGCCTTAGCTAGGTACCGTGTGGCTCCGCCCTTGCACATGACCACGTCCGGCTTGTTCCAGCCATTCTGTCATGTCTTCTACGTATGAGACACTGCCGTCGCGGAGTTAGGCATCCTCTGCTCCAGCCATCGATGGTGGTAGGCAGCGCCGGTGAGGTAGTCGGCGATGTCCAATGCGACCGCACGGATGCGGATGGTGCCGTGGCAGGCCAGATTGCGCACGCTCATCATTGATTTGATGTCCATGATCCTATGAGATGCAATAATGATTGGTTACAGAATGCATCCATACATACCATCTGATAATTTGATGGAGCAAATTTGAGCTTAGTTGAACTTTCAACATCAGCAAAAATATTAAGGTTGGAACCTGCATGTTTTACCTGTTGGAGTGAATTTTTTCATGCAAGGATTCTCGATGCCTCCTAGGCCTACACGTCGACCTTCCATGGAGCGCTATACTGCAGTGGTGGTCTTCATATGGGTAGCTAGTTCATTCATCTCTTGGAACTTGCTGCATTACTAGCTACTTCTCTCCATCTGCTGCCGCTGTTTTATAGAAGAAATGGCAGCGACCACAATGAGTTATGAAGCCATATATATAAGTATCAAATCATGTGCGGCTGCAGCTGCGCGTACTTGTAAAGTTCAAATATCAGTTCTGAAATTTTGTGCAACGTGCAGCTGTACACTTAGTTATCAGTCAAGCTGAAACCCTTTTTTGATCATATATAAATACAGGACTCACAGCTGGATAATGGTCCTTTCAAATAAGAAAAGTTGGTCCAATAATATTGTCCTCCAAATTTGAAAATTCTGATTTCTTTAGCTGACGCTGTGAAGAACCTAGATGAAACCATGTAAATTTTGCTTCAGTTTTTTATTAACTAACAGGGCATATTGCCTATCTGCTGGGAGAACCCTTTTCCAATTTCCATTTAGTTCATGAGGTGAAACTTTTGGGTCGTCATTCAAGGTCTATTACGAGTATTAAACGTAGAATAGTTAAAAAAATAATTACACGAATGACCAGATATTGCGGCAGATCAATCCATTAACTCTAATTAATCCATCATTAGAGATTAGCTACTGTAGCACAATGTTGTCTAATCATGACATAATTAGGCTCGTTAGATTCGTCTCGAAAATTAAGGTAGGGATTGTGGAATAGGTTTTGTCATTAATCTACATATAATACTCCTAATCAGTATGAGGAGATTGATGTGAAGGGTAGTTGGTGAAATTTTGGGGAACTAAACAAATACAAAAGCAATCCCCACCCACCCATTGTCCTGAAGGAGAAAATGATGGTTTGGAGAGGAAATCCGAGCAAGAGGGAATTGGATACTGCTGGCCGAGAAATGTGCAGAAGCAGCCATAGTAGGAGAACCGGTGCTACGGCACTCCCATCCTCACCTTTGGGTGCTTAGTAGTGGGAGTTCTCCTGATGCCTCCGATGCTTACTTGCCTAGTGGGAGATTTCCTAATGCCTTCCTTTCAGAGAGTGATCAGTGGCATCATTTGTGAGTAGTTAACGTTTGTTCATCTCAGTTACAGAACCAGCTTCGCTGCTTTCTCACATGCTCTTTTATTTATAGACTCCAGACTGGAGGGTCCTACATCTATGTCTATGTGGCCCAGTAAAGCTAATGGGGCGTCTTCCCACAAATAGTTATTGTTAGCTCATTCATCTCCCAACCGCATGCCCAACCCTATGAATACGCGCATGGACCATGATGATTATTATGATGATGCACGGTTCCTTTACCCATCTATTGATTATGTTTCATTGTTGGGAGGCACATTACTCTTAAATAAGAAAATAGGCACCGTACTCTGCAAAGTTAATAAGTTTGTCACATCAGCTTTTTAGCATGATGACCCTGTCACTCTCAATGCACATGTTCATGTAGCATTTAAATCTTGCATTTGTCATCACCATAACCCTATGACCTTCTCTCAATGCAGGGCCATGAGTATTGAGAATGGTACTCACCTAGGGTCATCACCATGACCCTGTGATCTTCTCTCCTTTCATTAATTTGGTGTCAAGTCATCAAAAAAATCTTATGTGGCAGTCTATTAATTGTTGATGACTCTGCCACTGAGACCTTGTCTTAGTTAGCTCTTTTTATGGACCCAATGCTCTTAATTAATTATTAATCCCATAATTAAGAAAATAGGATGACTATTCCGTGAAAATGTTACGAGTTGCATCATTGGTCTGCGAAATTTTGCTCTGAACAAAAGCAATATGTTCTACAACTTTTGTAACGTGTTGATCGAAGTGTTCAACATAATATTATAAAATTTATAGAGGAATTACCTAGTAAGTAATCTGAAATGTTCCAGAATAGTCTTTAATATTTTATGAACATTTAAGGAAAAATCATAAAATGTTGAAACTCAGCTTGCAAGAGCTGGCTCTCCATCGATTACGGTGGCCTTATTAGGTCTCAGGGAAACAGAATTACATATTTGAAGAAAATGAACAACAATTGTTGTGCCTCTACCTATCAGACGAAAGGAACCTCTTACCATCAGAAAACTCAAATGTAATCAAGAGTTTCTGACGCCTCCTAGTAGTAGTCCTAGGCCTAGACGTGGTAGCAAAGGCACTGGACAATTTTGCCTGAGTCATTCGTCCTCAGCCATCACCGCGAGCCATCTGCTCGAATCCGTTATGGCGGCATCCACCGCGAGACCCACGCCACGCACATCACTACTCCACAACTCGATCAACTCTCGACACGATCATCACAGCAGAGCGAGCCTCCGCACGCGATCCTTTGAACGGACTGCGTCGCGCTCCACAGGCACGTCCCTGATGCAACAAACACAGACAAGTTCACGAACACGCACTCGCAAACAAGCAATCCTAGCGACACGAACACACGCACACGCCATGGAGCACACAGTGACGTGTTCAACCTAACAGAATCTGCATGTTTTACCTGGTGAAGTTAACATTGTCGTGCAAGGATTCTTGATGCCTCCTAGGCCTACGCCGACTTTCCATGGAGCTACTGTAGATCTTCATGAGAACTGGCTAGTTCATCTCTTGGAACTTGCTGCATTATTAGCTAGCTACTTCTCCGTCAGCTGCTGTTTTGTAGAAGAAATGGCAGCGATCGACCACAATGAGTCATGAGACCATAAGTATCTGAAGTAGATGGTCATCTGTAGTGTCTTTGTAGTTTTGTGATGGAGTTAAAGGAGGACAGGACAAAATAAGCGGGCAACACTGAAGTCTGAACATCTCAATCATAAACCTCATCCCAGACTACTCATCAGCTTTAGAGGACACCGCGGTGGTGGCAGTTATGTCATTCATTTCCCATTATGGACCATCCTCATCTACTTATTGCCATCCTCAAAGAAGCGGTTGTTCATCAATCAAGAAGCATTAGTGTGTTTAGGAGAGATCCTTACGCATCCCATGCTTACTACTACAGAAAAGACAGGATAAAGCCTCTTTCAACCAGATAATAATCCTCTTTGAAGAAGAATTGTTCATCTATCTAGATATTACAAATGCTAGGGACAAAGACTTCCATCGCATTTAGAAGATCCAATTGAGCAAGAGAAAGGTGAGAACAAATAATGTGACAACTCTGAACAATGAAATTTTAGTGAAAAATGGTAACATGTGTTTCACTTTTGACAATTTTTCAGAGCATATTCAAAATGAAAATTTTCTTTCCACATATTAGACTGTACAAACATTTTAGTTCAAGAATAATAATAATCAAACACACAAGCTTGCATTGTCATGAGCAAGAAGTTCAAAGAATACTGACTACCGAACATGCCTCTGCTGCGTTTCAGTCCTTGCAGCACTTTCAGACAAAGAAAATCGATCTGATCTTGAACCATCAATACAAGCTGTTGAAAAGGTCCCAACGGCCTCGTGACAGGTTTAAGCGATCACCGATCAGTTATAAATTTTACTCGGTGAACTGCATCTGTTTTCTTGTTCTGAAGATGTGATCCACATATACTTAGCTTTGCTCTTGCATTTCTGCTGACTCATGCAGCAGACAGGTGACAATTATTTGTTCAATGCTACCAAGATTGGTCAAAACATAACGAACACAAACTCAGATCCCATGTACTGTTAAGGCGAGGCTTCAGAACGCAAGATTTAAGTATCGGTTACAAACTACAATGTAACATCCATGATGTTTTAGACGCCTTGATGGCAGGTATGCTTAGGATTGAAAACTACAAGGAGCTGAAGGGGAAAATCTCAAAGTACATTGAGTCAGATCTGTTGTAATACAAGAGATCCTGATGCCCCCTAATCATAGTCATAGTCCATAGGTGTACCACCGCATAAGTCGCATAGCAAACCACTCAAACTACATGAAGCTTAAGGGAAAAACTTCAAAGTACTTTGACTTGATAGCTGTTTTTATAGACATAAATAAAGAGATCACAACAATGTATGGGTATGTACCATATGGATCCCTTCACACCTAGCACTGCTAGTGGACCAAGTGTAATCAATATTTAATGAATGAAGCAATCCTGCAACCTGAACTGTTCCTTGATTGCCAGGTCAAATTACCGTTGTATGCCATCCTGTGTGTATGGCACATGGACCCGACCGTGTCGATGACATGTTGACCTAGTGGCATACAAGGGATTAGAATTTGTTCAGCGGCATTGAGGGAATTAATTAACTCTAGAAAGAATAGCATAAATCTCATATTAAGTTTGGATGAAGCAAAAGGATCAGTTTACGTGACAAAGCTGAGCATCAGTTTTCTCAAAGATCGAAGTGTAGTGTTATGCAAGTATGCAACTTGAGAAATGGTAATGGTCCAACTTCTTAACAAATCAGTTTCAACATCTGGTGGCTCAAGTTACAGCATTAATGAAGGAGTTAGAATCTCCAATAGTACGTCCTCTGTTTCTGAACACTTGCTATATGCTCAGCACTGGTGGCAACAAAAGAATGAAGCAACACTACTGCAGCCAGTGTAGTTGGATCGTCATGAATCTTCTGCGTTCACGCGTCAGGTAGCTTGACACGGGCAAGAAGATTGAGCTTGTTCGATATGCACAGCAGGAGCCAGAATTCCCATTGCCTCCGAAGCCTGAAAGAGGAAGCTTCTATAATTTGACAGCCATATGAAGTCTAGTGATCAGCATAATGCTTCCTTGGATTCGTTGACTCTCTCTGAGTTCCAAGTTACAACTCGAAGCTCTTATTTTATAGTCTAGGTGGTGACCATGTCATCCCGGTACAATGAAGAAGACAGAAACACATGTACAATCAATTTTGTTAGCCACTAGGGTGCCACTTCTATTATCTGGAAAGTTCCCAGGAGTCAGGAAAAATACACCCAAAAACAGTCAAATTAAAGGGCTCCCTACAAGTATATGTTAATAGTAGTCAAGAAAATTATGATACCAAAAAGGTTCATCCTTTGTAGTTTTGCGTATTAGTCAGTGCACATACAGCTACAATAGGGAGTGAGCAGGACCTTCTTGAAGGGCTTCTTATGTATTATTTTAATTTAGACAATGGAACATGGTTCCAGACTTTTACATTGTCGTCGTGTGTACAACCTCCCAAATTACTTCAGTGTTCCGTGAAATTGTTTGATGTAGAACAAAACTTTTGCAAATTCCATGATTTACAAGATGTTCAATCTATGGAAAAGATTTGCATCGCAACCACTTCTCCAGAAACATAGCAAGGGCTCCTGAATACTACCATCTGGACCAAAAACTATTGCTATACACTCATAGTTAACAAAAAGGAGATAACTTTGTACAGTGAAATTTAGTGTGTAGCATAAGCTTCACTTTCCAGCAATTTTCGAACTACATAACAATGCATTTACTGACAATTCATCAAAATTGTTGCCACATAATTCTACATTGCTATGCAACATATTCAGGTCCTTTCACAAGTCAATCTGAACTTGATCCAACAATATAAAGCAAAGATGGACTGATGGCTTTAGTGGGCGAGCTTGGATAATGTTTTGGAGTCCCTAAAAAACCAGGTTTTTCTTTGGCTTTGCCCAGGGAATGCTCAGGTCTAGGCTTAATCATACACCCAATACTTACAAAGATGAAATAGGTAAGGTTGGAACTCCTTATTGCCCAAACCCGAATCTTAGTTTACCACTAATGCAAGAAATCCAAATGTATCAATGGCTCCAAGCAATCACTAAAGCTACCTCCACAAAAAGCAGTACCTACAAGCTGTTCTGTCCCTTTGTGCTACTAAACTTTACACACTCAGCAAGTAACCAAATCCAATACCTTGCAAGATTAGGAAAATAAGATCCAAGAATAAAACCCTTGATACCTTCCAAGCCTATCATGAATGTCAGCCACGTATGAACCAGCACAACAAGTAAAGCTTCAAGGAGTTATCTTTCTCTATGAACACAGAGTTTCTGCAGTTGTCTCATATTTATATAGATTGAATAGGATATCCTAATACGGAAATATGGAAGGTATGTGACCCACCTGTATATATATGCAATAATTATACAACATTCATATTGTACAATGTCAATGAAGTGCATACTACTTAGACGAACCAAGGGTACATACAAATTCTAAACATCCCTCTAGTGATTTTTAGTACTCAGAATTCTGCACACTTATTATAGTTGAAATGAACTTTGATTACGCAAAAAAGGGCAAATGAAACACGCTGGATGCCCAAAAGACTGATAGGTGTAGGCCATGAGTGCCCAAAACGATTTGTACTGACACATAAAAGCTAAAACAACTTAAAATTTGGAATTGAGACGATAGTTATGAAGATGCGATATTAATGTAGTTAGAAAAAAACAAGGATATACTGTTGTGAAAGGTTTGTCCGGCAAAAACCTGTCGTTTGTGAATTAGTACCTTGCAGGCACTGTTGTTTACATAGAGAAGAGACGATCCTTCAAAATGTCTTCTTTTGCAACTTAAAATCAAGGATGCATGTGAATGCAGCAATGCTGGTAATGTAAGTCAAAGCCATTGCACCACTTTCTCTGGAAAGAAATGTTGGCTGCGTGGATGAGTAAATCATGCACAGCACAGGAAAACAACTGAAATCAGCTTGGTGAGGTTCCAATTCTATTTGTTGGAAGACCCAACAAACATGTGGTCTGGCTGCTAGTGTTTTGCTGATACCAACCAGGATGCATCATCTCCTCCATTTTTGTCTGCTATATTTACATAATTATCACCAATACCAACCAGGTCAACTTCATTAAGATGATGGTCTGCAGTCTGATTTCTAGTATTTTGCTAATTTTCATAGATGTCAGGAAGTAGTCTTTCCTCACCATCCTCACCAATATTGTTCCGAATGTCAGAAATGTCGTCTCGACCCATACGACCATACGTTCCAGATGTCTCTTAGGCCTATATGCATGGTAGCAAATCCCACTAGGTGATATATATATCACCCGGCAGCATGTAGCACTAACTTTTTCTGCACCCTGTTGTTACATAAAACTAATCCACATCAATGTGTGCACTTCCTGTCGGACAAACTAAAAACCCATGAATGCATGATCCTAGCACTTACTCCCTGTGTCCCAAAATGATAGTCGCCGTTGGTTTTCGGGCAACAAATTTGACCGAATTTGTTGAAAATAATTGCAACATTTGTATCTTCAAATAATTTTTAAAAAAATTTAGATTCAAATATTTATATTATGATATTAATTTTGTACCATAAATATTAATATATTTATATATATATATAGTCTAAGTTGCTTCTCGGGAAGCGAAAATGACAGTTATTCCGGGACGGAGGGAGTACATCTATCTACTAATTAAACCGGAGATGTATATGGTTGGAACAACTGTGGCAGTGCATCTATGGAACCGCCAACCACCCCTAGAATAATCCCCATGAACACGGCCGTTGTGCTATCTAGTAGGACACATCGCTCGCGGAGGTAGGTAGCCATCTGCTCGGCAAACCGAGGGTAATAAGCGGTGTCGGCAAGGTAGTAAGCAATGTTCTCACGAGCCACCAAGGTAAGGTTGTATGTATCCTCCTACAATATACCATGGTTGTTAGTCACAAAACACATAAAAAACAACCTGTCTCATAATTAGTTTGACTGAGCAAATTTTAGCTCAACTAAACAACATCAGACTAAGTAAGCCATCGGCTGCAATCAGCTTACCGCACAACCCCTTTCTGCGATGCAAGAATTCTCGGTGCCTCCTATGCCTACACGCCTCCACAGAGCTACTGTAGTAGTGTTCTTCATGTGAGTAGCTAGTTCTAGTTGTTCATCTCTCCCAGAACTGCTGCACTAGCTACATCTATATCAGCTGCTCTTTTATAGAAGGAATGGTGGCAGTGACCACAACGAGTCCTGAGGCCATAATAAGTAACCTGATCATGTATGTGTAATGTCCAATCAGTTTTGAATTTTTGTGGTACGTGCAGTTGTACACTTAATTATCAGTCAAGTTACAACCTCTACTTTTTGCATAAATACAGGACTCACAGCTGATAATATACTTGACCCATCGTCGAAGAAAAGTTGCTCTTGTACCTCTAGCAATCGAAAGTTATATACTTGATTTTTTTTATTTTTTTATTTTTGCAACACAACGAGACATGTCTCGCCAAATCATGCTTTTATGCTCTTCTGAAAAAAATGACGAGCTCCTTTTGGGATTCACTAATCAGCGCGTGCGCCAGGAGCTAGCCCAGCGATCGATCTCTGACCAACAGTTACCCCCCGCGTGCTCAGAGCTACCAACGCTCCTGACTCATCTCACGCCACGCGTTTTAAAGAATTGAAAATTTAGCTATACAACTTTTATAGAAAAAAATGCTCAAAACCAAAAAAGCAAAACTTATGCATATAATGTTTCAAATAAAAAGATGTACATATAACTTATGCAAGAGAAGTAAAACTTATGTGTATAACGTTTTTAATAATGAAGTTATATGTATAATTTATGTGACAGAAAGTAAAACTTATGTACATAATTTCTCATATTGAAGTTATATATATAATTTATGCTAGACAAATGTATATAACTTTTCCAATAATGAAGTTATATATATAATTTATGCGAGACAAAGCAAAACTTATATATATAACTTTTCAAATAAAAAATTATATACATTATTTATGCAATAGAAATCAAACTTACACATATAACTTTTTCAATCAAAAAATTTATCTATATAACTCATGCCAAAGACGAAAAAATAATAATAAATTATATATATAATGGAGCTGTTGTTGACACGCAAAAATGGCACATAAGCGGTCGGGCTAGGCAGTTTGATACGACCGAGTTCCATGGGCGGATGCCGGGTACCACAGCCGGTCGGCAATAGGCCGAGGCGCTAACCGCCACCCGCTGGTTAGACCGCGTCCCAGTCGAGAACCAAATTGAGGAGTCCTAATAAAATTCGAGTTGTAAAGGATTTCCTTGCGGGGCAAGACCTCCCCACCCTATAAATAAAGGGCCCGTGGACGATTGAGATATCAGCCAATCGAACAAACATTATCTTTCTTTTTATCTTCAAATCCTACTTTTCCAACCCCTATGCTTCCTTCTTCGTCTCTGGCAATTTAGGGGCGTTCTAAGTGGTCTCACGATCTTAGAACACCCATAGGCGCGTTGTCCCTAACGGGTCCCTCCCGGGGCAGCGATCTTAGGTTTTCGACGACATCCCTAACCAAGGTGGTGAGACCGCCCCTTGTAAGCGGTTAGACTGGCCCATGCCGGGGATCTCGACGAGGTGCGATTTCGACTACCGCGTGATCGTGTGTTTGACCGGAAAAAGCGTCAACACACTTTTGGCGACTCCGCTGGGGATAGATCTAGTTTTACAATTGTTTTGTCAAACATCGTCATGGTGAACATCGAAGAACTCAGCGAAAAGGACCAGAGGAAGTACATTGAGCTTCAGGAGTACATCAAGCAGTAGTTCCTCTGTTGCACCAGGAAAGATCGCTCAGGCAAGGTGACGATGACTCAAGAATTCGAGATGCCGGCGATCAAGGTCAACAACGACAAGATTGAGGTAATCACCAATGTAAGCAAACCTGAGACTGATCTATCTACGAAGCTTACCGAATTACCTGATAAATTTGAGCGTGCTTGTTAGTAATCGCTAGTATGATTACTCACTTAGAAAAAGTTAAGGGTAAAAATAGTAGTTTTAATTTTCCTAATAATTCTATCCCTCAATTAGATTCACAATGGGTATTGCAAACAAGCTTGTCGGCAGCAACAGGAACCTCAATTGAGACACTGATGTGTGGCATGCCGACTAGTTTTATCCGAGCGTCATCATTACCAAAGCCGACCCCCCGGTCGCCTGCTGTCGCCAAATGATGGGTGCTTGAAATCCATCCCCGTGAATAGAGTTGATTTATCGACTACAATGCAATCCTAACTAGCTGCTATGAGTGAATTTTATAAATGTAAGGAAGAAGTAGCTAGCATGGTGAAAAAATAAACTCAGATTGATATGGGTAATTCTAGGTTATACCAAAAACCTTATAAAAGCCGACTTCGATCTTATGGCTTATCCCCCTGGTTGGCGTGTACCTGATTTTGTTAAATTTAGTGGTGAGGATAATCGTACAACTTGGGAGCACATAAGTCAATACATTGCTCAACTAGGTGAAGCAAGTGCCCATGATTCTTTTAAAGTGTTTATTCTCTTTATCTTTAACAGTAACGCTTTTGCTTGGTTTTCATATTTAGCCCCAATTCTATTGATTCTTGGAATCAATTAGAACAAAAATTTCATGATCACTTCTTTAGTTGGGACTATAAACTAAAATTGACAGATTTGACATCGGTTAAGCAAGGTAAAGACGATACAGTCTCTAATTACCTTAAGTGTTTTATAGAGGTTAAAAACCGTTGTTTCAATTTGTCGCTTTCTGATTCCGACCTAGCTAATCTTGCTGCTAAAGGTTTAAAATCTGCTCTTAGAGAAATATTAGAAGGTGCGGATTTTTATTAAACGCTTGATTCTGTTCTTGTGAGAGGCATGACACAATAATTGAAATTGAATAAAGAAAAAGAGAAACTTGAGTCTCCTCGGTCCGATGTTCATGTGGTTGATTATGTTTCTAATAATTTGAACGATGAGAGTGAAGTTTATAGTGCTGAATTTATATGGCATTCTGAAGATTTTTCTTGTGCATCACTTAAGCCGACGAGTAAAGGTCGGCAAGAAGAATTAAAATTTACTTTTAATGTTCCTAAGTGTGATCGCATTCTTGATGAATTGCTTAAACTTGAAAATATTAAAATATCTCATACCATGCCTCCACTTGATGAGATAAAGCGATGTGCATATTGTAAATATCATCATTCTTATTCTCATGCTACTAATGATTGAATGTGTTTCGTCACAAGATTCAATTGACCATAAATGAAGGTCGTTTGGTACTTCTTGAAAAGCAATTTTAACAAGCATCCTTTTCCTATTAATACCATAGAATTACAGCAGCCCAAGGTTCTGGTTCGGCCACATCAAGTCGAAGGAACCAAGGGTAGGAATGTGGTGGTCGGGGAAGCGAAGCTCGATTTGAGAGGAAAAGAGTTAACAAGAGAAGTTGCTTATGAGAAGACTCCTGATGGCAGAGAAACATTTAAGATCACCGTCAAAGCTTCTGGACATGGGGGGCAAGGGTCGTCCGCGCCTGTCAGTCGGCAACCACTTGAGCCTAAAAAGGCCGAGGCGATTAAACCGGGGTAGGGTGGCGGCGACCGCCTACCCATGGTCGCCCAAAGATGCTCAAACCAAAGCGGCCAGAAATTGGGAGTTGGAAGTTTAATGTGACAAAAAATCAGGGGAGTAGTCCAAGGCCAAAAGTCACTTTTGATAGGCTATTTGACAAATACTCCAAGCAAAAGGCCGTTACAAGTGATCAGCTGTTAAAAAAAGGATGAGGTCACCCACATACCAAGAGAGGCCATTCTCACCTCCTAGAGCAGCTACAAGGTTCAGGGGTGAATCATACCAGCAAGGAAGGCACTTTGCTCCATCATAGGCTCCTTCAAGTTCAAATCCGCTTCGCCCAATTTATGATGACAACGGAGTGATGTGGGTGCCGTATCAGCAATCTTTCTGTCCTAGATTGGAAGGACCAAGGAAACTAGCTCTGGACAGGATAACACGACCTATTCAAGACCGATGTACGCCACGACAATCTGGTCAGGGTCAAAAGACCAACCCGGCCAGACCGCCCCCTGCACGCGGGTCGAGACCGCCTACCAGAAATTTGCTCAATCTTCTCTGAAGCAAGTTTACAAGCCCAATATCAGAGAGGAGGAGGTTGAAAAGATGGATGTTGACCCAGAAAGGACTACTAGTCAAGACATCATCCAGATTGGGACGATGGACATTCTCGTTGAGAAACATGGCAAGAGACCGGTTGCTTTAAACGATCGATTTGGAACATCTGCTCAAAAGGATCTCATTACTAACTAATGACCATGAGGCCAATGGAAGTGGTTCCAACTCCAAATACTTTCTACCGAGATGGTGTCCTCTCGGTTTGACTCACACTCAAAGGAGGAAGGTTCAATGCTTGAGGTTGCGGGAGAAAAAGGAAAAAGAGCTGGAAAAGTTTGGAACATCTGCTAAAAAAGGATCTGTTGCTACTAATGATCATGAGGCCAATGGAAGTGGTTCCAACTCCAAATACTTTCTACCGAGATGGTGTCCTCTCGGTTTGACTCACACTCAAAGGAGGAAGGTTCAATGCTTGAGGTTGCGGGAGAAAAAGGAAAAAGAGCTGGAAAAACAGAGTGACTAGATCTTCAACAGCTATAAGCCCATGATACCACAAGGAAAGGAGTGGAGAGCCAAGAAAGCACCTCAGGCAGAGGCGGACAAACCGCCAGAGGAGGCGGTTAAACCGCCTAAGGCGGTCAAACCGGTGACGGTGATCGCCAGGTTCACAGACAGCCGGTTTCGCTTCTTCAGTCCCCATGGCTTGCGATGATAAGTTGTCGTCAGTACCTGCTCTAGAAGACGACGAGCAACTTATTGACTACATTTCTTCTCCAAAGTGCATGGATCTTGAAGACAATTGAGAAGACATGGCCGATTTCAATGAGAATCGCCCTTAGGATAAAATAGCCGATGGAAAATGTTGCATCGACCTTAGACTTTTTAGTATGCAAGCTTTACTAAAAAACAGGGGGGGCATATGTTGACACGCAAAAATGGCACATAAGCGGATCAGCTAGGCAGCCGGTCGGACGGGTTCCATGGGCGGTCGATCGGGGTACCGAGCCGATCGGCAATAGGCCAGGCGGTCTAACCGCCACCCAGGGCCGGTTAGACCGCGTCCCTTGGAGTCCGAACCAAATTGAGGAGTCCTAATAGAATTCGAGTTGTAAAGGATTTCTTGCGGGGCAAGACCTCCCCACCCTATAAATATAAAGGGCCCGTGGCCGATTGAGGTATCACCCATTCGAACAAACATTATCTTACTTTTTATCTCCAAACCCTACTTTTCCAGCCCCTTTGCTTCCTTCTTCGTCTCTACGGCGATTTAGTGCGTTCTAAGTGGCATGCCGATCTTAGAACAACCCTAGGCGTGTTGTCCTTACGGGGTCCCTCCCGGGGCAACGATCTTAGGTTTTCGGTGACATCCCTGACCAAGGCGGTCAGACTGCCCCCTGTAAGCGGTTAGATCGGCCCGTGCTGGGGATCTCGACGATGTGCGATTTCGACAACCGCGCGATCCACGCTCGTGTTCGACTGAAAAAAGCGTCAACAGCTGTGTCTTTTAATCGTCATTGTTGGGGAGAAAAAATAAGCTGGGGAAGAAAAGTGAGTGGATGAAGTCGCTGCGTGTGTGATCGCTGGATGAGTACGAAGCAGAAAGGAAAAAGGAAAAGCGTGTGGGGGCCCGCACACGTGGGAAGCGGAGCTGCGCGGTCGGATCGAGCGCTCCGCGCGCTCTCCAAATTGGTTTTGCGGCTCCTTTTCATGGAATGTATTTGGGTGGACACATAGTGTTTTGGTCCAATATTGTCCTCCAATTTTACAATTTTGATTTAAGCTTACGTATGCTGCCAATGCCCTATCTGAAATCTTGTAAAGCTTAACAGGGATTATTGTCTTTCTGGAAGAACCATTTTTCACATTTCTTCTAATACATTCGCACATATACAAAAGCCCGAGCAAAGGGAATCAGGGAAATGTGAGGAAGAAGCCATAATAGGAGAACCAGTGCTAGGCACTTGCTTCCTCACTAGTGGGTGATCTCAAAATGCCTTCATTTCGAGTGCTCATCAGTAGTCAGTGGTAGTGGGAGATCCCCAGATGCCTCCGATGCTTAATTGCTTAGGTATCTCATTGAAGCCACTAGAATGGTGACTGGCAGCATTTGTTAGTAGTTTGTTCATCTAGTTGGTCAGTATGTAGCAAATGGGTATAAAAACAAACATTTTATACACAGCAGAATGTCTGTCATAGCTAGAACAAACTTCCCTGCCATCACCTGCTCTTTTATATAGACAGAAGAATGGAGCATCCTAGGCCTATATATGTACCCCAGTAAAGCTAATATGGAACGTCTTCCACAAATAGTTTGTTCATTCATCTCTCAACTTGCAGAAGCCATGGCTTCTTCTAGATCTTTTTTTAACACGTACGGATGCAGATGCTCACGGAACACACGCACACTCAATCATATGAATGCACACATGCAAACTTCTATTTAACAGACAAAAACAAATAGACTATAACAAGTCAAGATAATGATGATGGTTCCTTACCATCAATTTATTCTCTTTCATTGTTGAGAGGCATCACACATGCATGCACACACCCATTGACGATTCTCTTTCATTGTTGAGATTTCTGACAGAAAAAAAACAGACATTCTACCATTTGCAAGGAGTTATAAGCATGACAATTTTCTTATTGAGTTGGTCAACGAATTGATCGACGGTCCTACGTCAAGTAGCCATAGTCATCACATTATAACAGAGCAAAGGCCAAAGAGCAGCTCTAGTACTAGTATTATTTTTATTCCATTCGAACCATGTTTGGAGTGATATTTGGATTTTGACACCAACATTTGGGCTTTCTAGTGGCATGGTTTGTTTTTGGTGGCAACGACTGTTTGCTTTTCGCACACAATAGAACTGCTCCGAGGAAAAAGAATCTTCAATTAAGGTAACAAGCTGTTGCAGTAATTGGCACTGAACAGGCGTTGCGCAGAAGGTTTTACATGTCAACTAGATCAATCACCATCAGATATACACAATGGTAGACTTTTTTCATCACGGCATGCGCGATTTGCACTTTAGCTAAGAGGTTCAAAATTCCGAGCTTGCAATTGATCTAACATCTGGTACCATGGAGTATTGTACTACACGAGCACCAGGAAGTGTATGTGCATTGTCTTAACTCGAATCACTCGATCAGTGCAGCCTTGCAAATATGAGTTATGCACCGGCTCTTGTAATCAGAAAAAGAAAACGAAGGAAAATTAGGAGGCAACTATGCCTGAACATTTGGGGATTAAGCACCAAGACATGTACGGTCTGGTCAATTACACTCAAATGGTTTCATAGCGAGCTAAGTTTAGGGATCTATTAGTTTCTTCACAAATGTCTACACTCGATCTCCACGGAAGGTTCATGCCTGAAATTCATCACTCTTGAGCAACGAAATTACAAAGTTCAACATGTAGCCCGGTGTAGGTGTGTGTGGGCCGTAGTATTTTTTGGGTATGTTGATGAAAATTGGAGCTGCATGATATCCGTGAATATTGACATATGTAGATTGTTCTTTACCCTGCTCCGTTATATCTGTGAATACCGGCTGTCCCCTTTTTTTTTCCCACTGAGGGGCTCATGCTCAAATTTCATTACTTTACATCAATGAAATTACAAAGCCATCATAACAGAGTTATTACAGCAGCGGAAACTAACCGATACACCAGAAATAAATTAGGTGCGCACGGTGCCCTTCCCTGGATGCGATGTGGGTCCGAGTGAGGTTGGGATCATGGAGTGCAGAGACCTTGCTTGGGATGCGGAGGTCATAGAAATCACGGAGAGCACACATGCGCTGGCCATGGTTCCATGAGTTCATTCGCTCTATCTCACTGCCATATTAGAGCTGTTGCAGCATCTTATTTAATTAGAGGCTTCTATGTTGCACAATACCTTCTACTACTGTTTAAATAAAACACAACTACTGTCCATGTGCGATGGGATTCAAGAGTAGCTAGTATGTCGTACACAACATGCAGTTAATTGTGACGTAAGCATTGTATGCACGACTCACTAGTAGAGAGCGAGGGCTTTGGTACGGCCTTTAGTCCCGGTTCAACTTTGGAGCCGGGACTAAAGGCCTTTCGTCGACGTGGCCGAAATAGCCTGAGACACCCCCTACCTTTTAGTCTCAGTTGGTATTACCAACCGAGACTAAAGGGGGGCCATCCAACTGCTGTTTTGAGTCAATTATTGGCGTCAACCTTTAGTCGGGGTGGTGTTTCCACCCAAGACTAAAGGGGGCTTTTGTCTCGTGGAAACACCATCCGTGACTAAAGCCCTCTGGCACCCACCAGCCCACCGACGCTCCTATATTTTTAGTCTCCCCTCCCACAGTGCAAGTCATTATTTCTTTCTTCTCTCATTTCTATCTTCTTTCTCCATCCATCCTTATCTCTTTTGCTCTTCTTGCTCGTGGACTGCCTGCGGCAAGCCCGGCGGTGGCGGGGCGGCCCACGACCGCAGCGGCGGCCGCGGTGCGCGGTCGCGGGGCCGGGCAGCGACTGCTGGAGGCTCGGCCGGCGGCCGGGCGGCTCCGGCGTGATTTTCTCTAGTGATGAATCTGAGTTGTATGGTGGTGCTATTTTTCTTGTGATGAATCGAGTTGTATGATGAATTGATGACGAGAATGAGATGAGCATGTGTGATAGTGTCTTGATTTGAGTATGTTGTGGATGTAATTTAACTCAATCTGTGAAGTTCCATTCTTGTTCTTGATTTGAGCTCGAACCCCTGTGAAATTGAGGGATGAGAGATGGAGTATAGGGATGGGGGATGGGGGGGACAGGTGCAGGGGCTTTTTGTTTTGCATACCCTTTTGGTCCCGGTTGGTATTACCAACCGAGACTAAAACCCCATTTAGTCCCGGTTGCTCACCCGGGACTAAAGGGGGGTCTTTTGTCTCTCATCATTAGTCCCGGTTGGACATGAAAAACCTATTCCCCTTACCAACCGGGACTAAAGCCCCTCTCCCTACCAAAGGATCTGCGTTTTGTCCATTCAATTTATTTTTTAGATAGAGGAACAAGAGTTCCGGCCTCAGCAGTTCAAGGAACATGCGCGTAAATAGATACAACTCACACACCCATAACAGCACATAGGCTGTACAGTTCAAACCGACTCAACCAAGCACCCTTACAATGCGACAACATTCAAAGTACACAGATTACATTAGGTTCAGGAGTTGGCAAATGTCCATTCAATTTATAGATCCACACAGATGATGAACGTTCACTTAATTAGCTGGTTCATCAGTTCAATACCACAAAAGTTTTTGTCAAGCATCGAATTCCCAGTAGGTGCAGTTTCGAATATCTGTCATGTACCACTGAGTGAACAACACTGGGCAACTACCGACTTTCTTATTGTCTTCATGTTATATATGACTCTCTCATGAATCTGAGACAACCATGCATGCTTCTTCAACAAATTAACACGAGTCATAACATTTCAGATATCAAGTCTCCCTTATACATGATTTTGACATTTTCCAAGTGTTTTAGTTTTTTTATGAATGAATAATGGTTATTGATTTTCTAATTTACTTTTAAGGCTGGGTGACTACCGACTTTTCGAAGTGTTTTCATGACTAATGGTTATTGGACTTCTTAATTTCTTTTCAATGGCTAAGTGTTTTATTTTAATTAGTGAAATTTTGGATTTCTTCATAAATGAGAGCCGTCCATCCGGTGAGATCGAAAGGTGGAAACAAACCTAGCTAAGAGTTATTTATTTGGTGGCCAATGGTTTTTTGTTTAATAATTTGTTTTCAACTTCAGGATTGTTCAAATTAAAATTCAAAAATCATAGTCAACTTTAGAAAAAATTTAATGATGCGTAAGTATAGGTTGGCGCAAGGTTAAGGTACCAAAATCTGGTGTACAACAGTGAAAATTAGACCATTTACTGATGGTTAATCAAGTGATGACCTACAAAATAACTAACAAACAAGACACGCACCCAACACACTTTCTCCAAAAGAAACAAGCAACCAAGGCCTCCGAACTCGATCATTGCCTGGTGCGCTGTTGCCACTGGATATATCCATCAAGAAATCTTCAGCACGGAGAATGTCGTAGAAGCAACTAAATAACCTGATGCCTTACAAGCCGATTACCATATAGCAAGCCAATGATGTTCCAAACTTCCAATTATTAGTGCTCACCATGGCTTCGTGAGTTGCTGTGTCTGTAGCTAATGCTGACTCACCATGCCAATTCTCATATTAGGATTATTTGTACATACTAGTAAAATGTACGTGCGTGCCGCACGTATCTAAAGAAGCACAATAATTATTTTTTTATATAATAAAAGTGTTTTAAAAACACAAAACACACAATAAATAAAAGGATATATTTTTAAACGAAGGTACATGATATCTGTTTTGTTCGCATGGCTTATCAACCACCACCACTAATATTTTTCTTTCACAATAAATCAGCACAAACCACCTAGTACCAACCAGTTAGTGGTATTTTTCTTTCACAACAAATCAGCACCAATCAATCGAACAAGGCGATTAATAAAGAAATATAATCTCATACCACAATAATTTTATTACCATAGGCCAGAATCCCATCGTCAGATGACCGTGATGTCCTAGCAACAATCTTATGATTGATCGGGCAGCCCACGAACGTGACAACTCTGTTGTGCCCGCCCTGCCCTTCCTCGTGTAGACAAGAACACACAAAGTTTGAACAATTGATCACGTGTATATGATTTTTTACCACTCAATAGTCAGACATGCACTCAATCGTATCCAGAATTCCGGAGTGAGGGTGCATGCAGACCAAAACATAAGACAAATTTATAAAAAGCGAGGAAGTAATGGTGTGGAGGGGCTGATCGGGAGGCTGCAGCATTCATCGCCGACGCGGCTCACGTAGTCACGTTGATCACGTCTCTTGAGGGAGCACGTTTGTTGTCTTGCCACACTTCGCTCATGCACAGACCTCAACGTCGCCGATGTCTATCATATCGTGTGTGTGGTAGCGCAGGAACAGGGTATATAGCCGCCGACGTTGATCTTGCGGTAGCGACGCTGCTCCATGCGAGAGGTCGAAGAAGCTAACCAGTGGCCGAAGGAGCTCGAGGATGATCGGTGGTACTCACCCGTGCGATGGAGGATTCACATCGCCTGGGTGGCAGCTCGCGGCGCGAGAGGAAATACATTCAAACAAGATAATGATTCTCAGCAAGTTAATTACAACATCAGGTCGTTACAGAAAGCATGCCAGTAATCTGAGTTCTACTTATAAGGATGTAAATGAGCGTATATAAAGTACAACATGGATCAAAGTGAACAACAGCATGGACTTCCCAGTTTATTTGACACAATGGAGGCCAGCAGCCGGATAGCCTCATAACTTGGACCACCACAGCTTTCTCTATCTTGAGTTTTCATGCAATTTCGTATGTCGATCGGAGCAACCTGGGCACCCAATGAACCATCAACGGCGTCGCCCGCTGCAGCAACAGGGTGAACTCTTCCATATCCAACTTGTCCGGCGTCAGCCCGCCGGCAACTCCCAGTCGAAGGCGTGCACCAGGGTGGCGCTCGCGAGCGTCACCATCCTTAACCCCCAGCTGAGTCCCGCGCATATATATCCTCCGGCCCGCGCCGGACGGTATGAGCCCGTAGTCTTGACGTCGACGCCGGCGTGCGACCCGCCGGGGAGGAACCTGGCTGGGCGGAACTCGAGCGGGTCGCCGGGCTCACACGGCGGGGTCACGCGCGACGTCCGACACGTTGACGAGCAGCTCGGCACCCCTGGGACGCGGTGGCCGGCGATCTCGCACTGGGCGGCGGTGACGCGCGGCAGGAGAGCGGCGTGGATGAGTGCAGCCAGAACGTCCTCGCGTGCGGTTGCGGGGAGGAAGGGGAATAACAGGTGGGTGTGGGACCAAACAAAAAGATGGGCCCAGCGGGTACATAAGGTGGTACGTCCGCTCGTGGTGTGAAAAAATTATATTTTTTGAACGCTCCCAAATCGCGATTTTATGGTCGTTTCCTTTTGTCATCACGCAACCTGGACGGGTGGGTCCGCGTGAGGAGAAAGGCGGGCCCGAATTGAGTGAGAAAAGTTTTCAATTGTCTTCGCTCCTTATAGTATAATATAAATAGATAGGTAGGAATCGCGCTCACCACGGCTTCATTTATATAAACCTGACTTCGTGGCTCTCCTTTCCTTCAATTTCTATGCATAGGTTCGCATCCTAATATAAGAAATGAAATGCAGTGAAATAGCTGAACCTGACGCATGCATTTATAAAGCATTCAGATGGTATATGATTAAAAAAGAGTTCAGAATACTAGAAAAACAAATATTTTAATTTTGATATGAAAAACAAACAAAAAGATATTTAGGACCCTATATAAAGGCTTCTCTGCTTGGTGTAGACTATCAGGAGAAGCTAATTAAAATGACTTGATGATATAGCTAGAAAAACAAGAATATATTGTTGTGAAAGGATTGTCCGGCAAAATCTATCTATTGTGAATTACTCCCCCTCCATATCGAAATATTTTTTGTCGTTGATTTTTTCAACTTTGACCATTCCTCTTATGTAAAAAATTAATGCAAATATGTAAAAAGGTAAGTCAAGTTTAAAATACCTACAGTAGTAAAGCATGTAACAAACAAAATACATGGTACTTGCATAATTTTTTGAATAAGACGAATTATCAAATTTGTAAAAAAAAAGTCAAGGGCGACAAGTATTTCGATACTGGGAGTAGTACCTAGCAGGCAATTGTTTACTCAAAGAAGAGAGCCTTCAAAATGTCTTTTTTTTTGCAACTTGGAACAAGGATGCATGCGCATGCTCTTTTGAATGCATCAATGCGCTGGTAGTGTAAGTCAAAGCCATTGTACCACTGTACTTTCTCTAGAAAAATAATGTTGGATGCATGGATGAGTAAATCATGCACAGTAGATTTATTTTTGGTAGCCTGCTGCTCTTTTTATTGTTGGAATTAAAGAATCCACCGTTATTAATGAAGGATGATTCATTGCACCTACTGTCTGAATAATGTACAGGGCTGTTACCTACGAGAGAAAGAAATAATGGGCTGGCCGGCAAGAACGCTTAAGCTTTGATTAATGTTGTTCATCAGCTGATGATCCAATCCCAGCAAGCAACGGCTTTAACATGAGATCGAAGCTGTTATATAAAACTGATTCACATGTAGATGATCCATACATGGATGCATTTGAGAATCCAAGAAATTCAAAATAAATAAACATTTTGTTCGTTTATTAATTTGTTTTTCTCCTCCTCGACAAGACCGGAAGAAATGGCAACTACAAGATTAAGTTATACTCCCTCCGTATCAAAATATTTGTCGCCGCTAATTTTTTCTTACAACTTTGACCATTCATCTTATTCAAAAAAAAAAGTATTACAAACATGTGAAAGGATAAGTGGAGCTTAAAATACCTACAATAGTAAAGCATGTAGCAAACAAAATAGAAGATATTTGCATAATTTTATGAGTAAGACGAATGGTCACAGTTGAAAAAAAGTCAATGGTGATAAGTATTTCGATATACGGAGGGAGTATGTGGTTGAAATTGCTGTGGCAGAGTATCTATGAAATGATGTTCCGCCTCCAGCCAGAACATCGTCCACATGAGCACGTGTCATCTACGTATTAAGCGCACGGCAAACATCGTAACGCACGGCAAACGTCAGTTTTCCCGTAGTGGTAGGAGACACACACTGTCGTCGCAGAGGTAGGCAGCCATCTGCTCCGGCGACCGACGATGGTAGGCAGTGCCGACCAGGCGGTTGCGGATGGCATCGTGGCAGGCCAGACTGCGCACGCTCATCTTTGTTTCGACGTCCATGATCCTACAAGAAGCAATAATGATTGGTTACAGAATGCATACATGCATGCATACATACCATCTCCAAATTTGATGATCAAAATTTGAGCATAATAGAACTTTCAGCATCAACAAAAATAATAAGGTTGGATCTGCATGCTTGACTGTAGCGAACATGGTCTCATATACCATTTGTTCGAGTTTGATTTTGGTGATTTATGACACCATGATCAATGGGACTAACAATATTATTGAACATGAGCAAATTAACATACCATGAGCAAGTTAACATAAGCATAGCAAAAATCCAGAGTTAGTATATATTTTGATGCCCTAAATGATGGTATGTTAAGTTCAAGTGGTTGCAAGTTTAAAGGGAAGAAAAAGAAGGAAAAAAAACACTGTCGGATGAACCGACGGTACCCTAGAAGAAGCATCGGTGTAAGCGTCGGAAGATATGGTACACTGCGTATAGGCTTGAGTCAGCAGGCACCATCAGATGAACCGACGGTCCATTTTCTAGTTGCACCGGATGAATTCCAGAGGTGAAGCAAGCGAAGATGAAGACATCGGATGAACCGACGGTCCATTGATGGGTACCGTCGGTCTATTCGATGGTTCACTGGCGCAAGACAGAAAGGTTTGGCGCATAGTCCTTAAGCACCGGATGAACCGATGATGGTAGGCAGTGCCGGTGAGGTAGTAGTCTGCGAACATCAAGCCGACCCCGCGGATGCGAATGGCGTCGTGGCAGGCCAGATTGCGCACGCTCATCTTTGTTTCGACGTCCATGATCCTACGAGATCCAATAATGATTGGTTACAGAATGCATCCATACATACCATCTCCAAATTTGATGGATCAAAATTTGAGCATAATAGAACTTTCAACATCAGCAAAAATAATAAGGTTGGAATCTGCATGCTTTAATTACCTAGTCGAGCGAACGTTGTCGTGCAAGGACTCTCGATGCCTCCTAGGCCTACGTCGACCTTCCATCCATGGAGCTATACTGTAGTGGTGGTCCTTCTTGAGTAGCAAGCTACTTTGTTCATCTCTTGGAACTTGCTGCATTACTAGCTCTTTCTCTGTTTCTCCATCAGCTGCTGTTTTATAGAAGAAATGGCAGCGACCACAACTAATGACTAATGAGTCATGAGGCCATAAGTATATGATAATGTGCGGCTGCATCTGCACTCGTACGTGTAATGTTCAAATATAAGTTCTGAAATTTTGTGCAACGTGCAGTTGTACATTTAGTTATCAGTCACAGCTGAAATTTTGTATTTTGTTTTTGCATAAATACAAGACTCACAGCTGGATAATGGTCCTTTGAGATAAGAAAAGTTGGTCCAACAATATTGTTCTCCTAATTTTACATTTTTTTTTTGCGAGAAGGATGGGGATTGCATTAAATTAGTGTAACAGTACATCCCCCACTTACAACAACACCCTGGAAAGAAAAGAACAAAGCATAAAAGTACAAAAAGGACTTCTTTGCAAATGTCCTTTGCTTCCACGAGTTTCTGCCGTCACCGCGTCTTCGCGTCGTCGTGCCGAAGCCCACCGCCGCTCGCCGCCGACGGCCACCTTGTCCTGCTACTTTCTCCACGGAAGACCAACTCAAGTTAAGCCGCAAAGGCCAGCGACTGGGAACCGGGCCGCAAAGACTCGGAATCACCGGGCCGCATCTGAACCACTGAACGAGCATCGGCATCTTCCATGGCAAGAACAACAGGACCATCTTTCCGCCACCGCCAACAATGAAGCCGACGGCCGGAATCCAGATCCCACAGACGGAGATGACTGGTAGCTCCCATCCCTTCGCAGAGATGAAGCACAAAAGGCTCACACACAACTTACCGACGAAAAAGACGCCGGAGAAGGAGCGGAGCAGAACGGGCCACGCGCAATCCTCCCTGAGCTCGCCGGAGAGGAATCCGCAGCCCAACACAAACCTCCTCGCGACATCAACGAGGAGCTTATTTACCGGCGCAGTGACCTCACCGTCACCCCCGGAAATCCTCCTCCTTCGAGCTTCGCCGGAATCGACATCGTCGCCGCCGTCGCCGGAGAATAGAAGAGGAAAACTAACCCTAGACGCCGATATAAAAGTCGACGCCGGGAGATACAAGCACGCAGACCTACATCTACTGCTATACACAGTCGCCCGGCGATTCACTGGCCCCCCTCCATCTCCAAAGCCGGAACGGCTGCCGGAGAGGAAGCGAGCCAGCGAAATCGCCGGCGGAAAGCTAGATCGCCTTGGTTTCGCCCTTTTCTCCCCCGCTCAACTGTAGACGAGAGGATGGCGGCCTTTGCAATTAACAGTCAATGAGAGAAATCCGAAGAGATGGTCCTAATTTTACAATTTTGATTTTAAGTAGTCCCTGCAAGAACCAAGCTGAAATGATGTATAGCTTTGCTTCATTTTTTTATTAACAGGGAATATTGTCTATCTGGAAGAACCCTTTTTCTAATTTCCTCCAGTGACCTTCATACATATACAAAAGCAATCCCCACCCACCCATTGTCTCGAAGGAGAAATCAAAGCAAGAGAGAATTGGATACCGCTGGTATAGAAATGTGTGGAAGAAGCCATAGTAGTAGGATAACCGATGCTACAGCACTCCCATCTTCCCTAGTGGGAGATCTCCTGATGCCTCCGACGCATACTGGCTTAGGTGTCATCTTTACAAGACCTAAAGGGGTAATTTTGCCACCCTATTGTGCCACATCAGCAAGAAATCACGGCGCCGTCGGATCGCTCGTGGATGGCTCGGATCATTCACGATACCGTTCATGTGGGACCCAGTATGTTTAGGTGGGACCCACGTGTGGGCGGACCCACAGATGTTTAGGTGGGACCCACGCAAGGGACCCACGTGGATTCATGAGATATTCGTATGGGACCCACATTAGGTGGGACCCACACATTATTGGTTTGTGGGATCCACAATTAAAAATTTATGTTTTCCCATTCTGTAAGCGGAAAAGACCTTAACCACAATTTTTAAAATTACGAATTCCTAATTTCATTTCTAAATTATATTATTCAATATTTTCCCACAGATTTGTTCGACATAAACGACTTCTCAAATTATATTATTCGATATTTTCCATCGAATTTGTGTTCTAACATCTTCAAAAACAATGCTCTCAAAACTATATATTTACATAAATTATATATAATAGTTCACAAACTTCTTATTTATTTTATTTACATAAAATTATGATGTAAATCATTATGACCGACGCGGTGTAGCGTATGTATCAGCTTATGTAGTATGTAATCAGCCATCACTCATGTAATTTTACAAATACTCCATCGAACTTTGTGAAAATAGTATTTGATCAGACCACCTCTCAGGTTTTGTGGAAAGCACCTCGAGTTTTGAAGGAATGCCAACAGGGCTGCCACTTTTACAAAGTCACCCTAAAACTTTATCAAAATTAATATGTAGTACAACCCATAAAGATAAATTTATTACAGCCCCTCAAACTTTGCAAAAATATATTTTCATTCCAACTGCCTCTCAGACAGCTTTACGAAAACCCCTAAGCTTTGAAGGAACGCCAAAAGGGCCACTTATATAGAAACTACTCAAACTTTATCGAAAATAAATAGTGGTCCAACCACTACTCGACATTTTAATTAAGCTCCCTCAAGTTTAAAAACTAACATTTTGGTAAGCTACCTTTCAAAAAAATTGACGACATCTACCTCGATCAAGCCACCTCTCATGTAATTTTATTGTAATAATTAACCCGTGATCCATGCATCTCCAACAAACTTGAACTTTACAGGAACTAATACATGATCCACAGACTTTTATGGAAAAGACCATAAACTTTCTACAAATCTAACCACAACTCAAAAAATTTGTGAAAAAGTCCCCTAACTCTATCATAATGAATCCACGGTCCCTGCTTTTTAACTAAGAAATACCATAAATTCTTAAGAAATTAATCCACAACCTAAAATTCTGTAAAATATTCCCAACCTTCCTATCAGTCACTGGGCTACATGTCATGGCGCGACAACGTTGCGCCAGTCTTTCTAGTCAAAGCCACTAGAGTGGTCTTCAGTGGCAGCATTTGTGAGTAGTTTGTTCATCTGTCAGTTACAGAGAACCAGCTGCACTGCCTTCGCCTGCTCTTTTATAGACTCCATAATGGAGCGTCATAGGCCTATGTCTATGTGCCCCAGTAAAGCTCATGGGGGGTGGGGGTTCCCACAATGGAGGCGACTAAATGGAGAGGCCTCTCCATTTATGTTTAAATGGAGAGCCCTCCGAGTTTACTTTCTGCGACACAAAAGTTATTTCTCTCAACAAAAAAAGCGCAAAGGAGGAAGTAATTTTTAGTCATACATGAAGAGCCCTCCCAGGTTACTTCCTGCGGCACAAAATTACTTCCCTCGATAGAAAGAAGCACACAGGAGGAAGTAACTTTATGTCGCGAGAAGTAACTTTGTGTCGAAGGAAGTAACTCGTCGCGAAGTAACTTTTGTGTCACAAGAAGTAATCTTAGAGGGCTCTCTATTTAAGCCTAAATGGAGAGGCCTCTCCGCTTAGATGTTGCGTTCCACAAATAGTGATGATGCATGATTCCTTATGAATACACGCACCCAACTCTATGAATACACGGACCACATGATGATTATGATGATGCATGATTCCTTCCCATCTATTGATTATCTTTCATTAATTGTTGGGAGGCACACAACTCTTAATACAGAAAATAGGAAAATAAGAAAATAGGCACCATATATACTCTTAGTTAGCTCTTATTTATTATGGGCCCAATGCTATTAATTAATTATTAAGCCCATAATTAAGAAAATAGGATGACTATTCCTTGAAAATGTTCCGAGCTGCATCATGTTCTGCGAAATTTTGCTCTGAACAAAAGCCATATGTTCTACAACTTCTGTAACGTGTTAAAGTGTTCAACATAATATTAGAAATTTAATAGAGAAATTAGAAATGTTCCGGAACAATTTTTAATATTTTGGAAAAGTTATGGACATTATTTTAGGGAAAAAAGTGATTACGGTGGCCTTAAGTGTGTCAGGGCAACAGGATTGCATATTTGAACAAAATGAATGACAATTGTGACCCCTACCCACCGGACGGAAGGAACCTCTTACCATCAGCTGAAAACTAAAATGTAATCAAGAGCATGAAGAGCTGACTACGTAATCCGACAGTTTGTTCTCAGAGAGAAAAATATATAGAGGAATGGTAGGAGATAGCTCTGCTAACATCTACGTGAGATTATTTACCAGGGTTACTGGATTTTTCTAGCTAGGAGCAATTTTTCAAATATAATCGAACCTAGTTGTAAGGGTACTGATAAGATAAAAGGTCTTTTACGGTACACAATACCACTCAGCGGTAGTACGGTGGTATTATCAATTTTTTCGGTTTTTTTCTATGGGTGAAATGGTAATTTGCTCAATGTATATTATTTGGAAAATACTACACTACATAAATCATTTCATATATTTCATTTCATATATTACAACAATACCATTTTACATTTCCGATAATACCCGTATACTACTCATACCACTTATAAATATCACTCATACCACACAAAAAACCGGTGGTACATAATTAATCTCAACCGTCAGATCCTTACATATAGATCCTTTTCTATTACATACGAATCATTTTCAACTGGTGGTACAGTGTGGTATTGTGTACTGTAAAAAACCTCTAAGATAACTAATGACTAATCATGATTGTTGTCGATCAGCCCGCTTAGTTGAGGCTAGTCTGTAGTCTAGTCATCCTGTATATTTCTATCGTGGGTCGTGATTGCATCAAGCTCGCTCTGCAATTTCCAGATGCAGCAACGCTATGTCTTTATCACCTAGGGATGAACCATGGATCTGCAGGAGCTGAAGAAGCTGGGGCAGGAAGCCAGGAACATTTGATGAACGCACAACACCTGCTGCTCCTGCTGCTTCAATGTCAGGCATCACTTCCACATTATGCCACACATGTTAGGATTTTATTTGATGTCCCAAATCCTGCTCAATTAGTACAGCACTACAGCAGTATCTTGACAGAGCAGAGCACAACACAGGAGATCAGTAGAGTAGCCGTAAACAACAGACACTGGGACAGCCCGGACAGGAAGCTCGAGCATGAGGACGGCATGCACTTGTTCACTATCCACCAGAGGAGGAGGAACTCATCTTTGTACTCCTCTGGAGCTTCAAGCAGGTGGCTGCGACATTGTTTCGATTCAGAGGGTGGATGGCAACGGCAGAAATGGGAGCAACACTACTCGATCCCAATGCCTCCTAGACCTACTACCACGGCAAATCGCTCTCACATCCGTATGGAGATGCTCTTGCCATGGTTGCATACTTCTCTCTCACTGCTATTCCTGAGCTGTTGTGTGTGGCGTCTTATTCGGTATTCCTGGGCATGTTAATAAGATCCCAGCATTCCACGGAAAATAAGAAAAAATCTAGTGCGATCTGATTCCATTTGTGAACAAAGGTGGCACACACACACACACGCGCGCCCATAGCGTAGTGAATTGTGCAGCAAGCATTGAATCCACAGCTGTGCGTGTACTTGTCCATTCAGTTATTAGCTGCTCAGTTCATCTGTCCAAAATCGGCGAAATTACCTTGTTCTACCCTTGGAAGCCATCTCTCAACAAATGCAAAGCCCAGGTTCATTAACCTCTCCAAACAAATTTTATCACCAAACAATTCCAATGACTGCCATCGACTACACTTTAAATGGCCTTGCATGCCTCTAATCTGAGCATTTTACATGGTGAGCTATATATGAAGGGCTTCTCTTCGACAACAAGACCACATGCCTCTCAATCAGCGTGAGACAGAACATGGTGTAAGCTAGATATGAATAACAACAGAGAACCCAATTACTCCTAGGGCTTATATAGTTCGAAACGATGATAAGTGTTTAAACCGTATTACTATGCGGAATAAGCCCTTAATTTCCTCAATTGCACTCCAAGAAGGATTTCACAATCACATAGTAATTCACCGTTTGGCTTCAAGCTTCATGCTGCTCATCATCTGCAGGATTATTGTTCCACATTCACAAACGACACCAAACTTGAACAGACATATTCCGCACCTTGTCGGAACCTTCTGAGTCCCATGTTTCAGCAGCATAGTACTAGCTAGCCTTTGATACTGGAACCTGTGGCTCACTATGCAGCGTTGAGATGTTGATGATACTACACGATGCAAAGAAAATTCTTGTAATGCAGGTTCTCCAGATGTCTCCTATCCCTATATATGAATGGTAGCAAGGCAAATCCACTATGGAGTTGCATCCACCTGCTGTTTTTTTTATGGGTGAAATTAAGGAGACTAAATTTGATGTTAGTGCTAGCCACAACACAAATAGGTCCGGTACTAGTGCAAGATTCGGTACATGGCCTGATGCGTAGCTAGTAACTCTGGCCGTCTATTAGTCCGGTTGGGGGTATACGCTCCAGTTGTCTCAATGGCATTTCACAATTTTCAGCTGATTTTGTGACCTTTTCCTTTGGTGGGTCCAGAGGGAATACAACGTACGTAGATGCATATGCATGAATGTGAGAAATCCAAAAAAAAAGCATAGGTTTTTTATTTATTAATTTGTTTCACCTTTGAGAGGCTGGAATCTGCTTTACCAGGTGGCATGTAATTTGTAATGCAAGGATTCTCGATGCCTCCTAGGCTTATGTGCCTGGATTGGTATCTATGAATAGCTAGTAGTTCATTCATCTCTCCAAACTTGCTGCACGTGACACGCACACCTGCGCTCATGGGCCATCCAAATTGAACTAGGGCCTTGTTTAGTTTGCTAAAATTTCTAACGTTTTCTCCACTCTCTCCATCACATCACATTAAATACGCTAAAAGACATATGGTCGGAGTATTAAATATAGGTAAAAAAATAACTAATTACACAGTTTTGATGTACTTCGCGACACGAATCTTTTGAGCCTAGTTAGGCTATGGTAGGATAATATTTACCACAAACAAACGAAACGTGCTACAGTGTGCTACAGGATTTCCAAACGTTGAAAAGGCAAATTTTTCACCGAACTAAACAAGGCATAGGTGTGAGACTGCATTAGTAGCTACTTCTCCATCACCTGCTCTTTTATAGAAGGAATGTCAGCGACCACAATATATGAGTCATGCGGCAATAAATATCTTATCATGTCCACTGATCTATACAATTTTTCATGAGAAATTTACAAGGACAAAATATAATATAACACAAGCAAATTTAACAAAAAGGAACACAAAAAACAAGACCAGTAATTTCAACTAAACTCTCCACATACCCTCCCTTCATGTTTAACCACAAAACTAGCAAACTTTAAATTCCTGCTGTTCATGAACAGTATGTTCATCCCAAAATGACTGCATTCTGTTCAAATCTAATGCAAAATGACGTGGATCTATGTGAATTCAAGGTTATTAGTTTATTACACTTGAGTTCTCTCTATACAACTTAATAAAACCTAATGAAACCGGACATCGGTGATACCATGCATTCTGCAACAGAAGAGTTTCTGCTCCTTTCCAAGCCTAACAACATGCGAGCAACTAGAATGACCTATAAGAACAGTTCATCTCTTTCATTACATGAAGAAAACACATTTCATCTCTTCCAACAAGCAGAGAGATACTTGATACTTGTGTTCAGTGCCTGTTGCCTTGTAAGAACAGGCAACAGAATGAATGACCTATAAGAACATTTCAACTCTTTACATTAAACTTGTGGTGTGCTACTTCAATTGCGCTTTTACAAACCCAAAAGGGCACATCATGATATAAAAGAATGCACTATTTAATCCCATCAGATTATTCAGTTCCCGCAGTTCATTAAATTGGACCGTCTACAGATTGTTTAACCAGAAAAAATTGCGTTCAGTGTATTCAGACCTGGAGTTAGGTGGACAATCCCTTTGCTGGCATGAGCAGGGTGATTTGATAACAAGAGGCTATCTCATGGAAATTCAGTGAAAAAACTTTAATGTTTACCTCTACATAATTTGAGAAAATATTACAATGGTGGATAAAGTACCATATATGATGTTTATTTGATTTACCATCTATCTGTCTACTATCCATCTGAATTATACGAGTACAACTGCATGGATGTGAACCACTCCATCAAATTAAAGAAAAATTAGATGGCCTTAAATAGTTTCTCTGTACTTCTGCAATTTTGAAGTTCAGAAGAAGTAGATAAGCACACACCTATTGTACCTTTATTTGGAACTGCTTCATTGATGAGGCCACGAAAAGCACAAAAAAAAAAGGGACATTTCTTACCACCTGTTTAAGGATCAGGAAAAACCTTATGCTACTATTTTTCAGAAAAAATCTCTTTCATTTTCCAAAATTTGCAATGCTACTAATTTTTGTAACAGCTTCAAGAAAAATCATCCTTTTACAGGCACACATTTGGCTGATGTACCACCTGATGTGGATTGGGAACTGATGGCTGATGTATACATCACACATTTGGCACATCTACCTCCTGATGCTGTGTCAGAAATACAGCTCCTGATGCCTCTCAAGCCAATTTTCTAGGCTATCTTTTTAACAACATTTCATACGCTATCTGAAGTGGGGGTCACCATAGATCCTTGAGCTTTATCCACACTTTATCCAAGGTTTAGTCAGCATTTATTTATAGACCGAGACTGCGGCTTGCTAGAAGACATATGTCAAATCTGGTGTTCTTGCATCTGGCAACGTAATGGTCAAATTAAATTGGGTCAGTAAATTTTGGTCCAGTTCCACGCATCTTTATAATTAGTATGCAGAGACCCTATGTTGACGCCTTTTTAGAGCCAACACACAAGAGCACTAGAGCGCGGCATCCGCAAACGGACCAAGAGCAAAGTCACCGCCGATCGGGACTGGTCAAGTCGTCCGGTCGATCGGTGTCATAGGGTTTGCCGAATCGATCGTTCGAAAGGATAACTACCACACTTACGTGATGGAGGACGGCTAAGTTTACGAGCAAACTAGAAAAGAGATAACCAACACACTTACGCACTACGGAACAGGAGCTTTGCCGCTGCCTCGGCACACGGCAAAGGCCAGCCGTGTTTTCTATCGAGGCGCACGGCAAAGGGCGCACGGCAGATTTTTGCACGGTAAAGTCCGTTTGCCGTGCGCCTTCCTCTAAAACGCACGGTTAAGAATCTTTGCCGTGCACCACGGCCGCGACGGCAAAAAGCAACAGATGACGGCCCCTTCCAGACGGCGTCCAACATCCCTAAGAGACGGCGTCCAACATCCTCTGCCGTGCGCCGGTGTTGAGACGCACGGCAAATGTAACCAAAAAGAAAACAACACAGGGGGCCCGCCGCTAAGCCACCACCGCTACGGAGCCGCCACCACCGCCGGGACGCTACGCCGAGGACGCCACCGCCTCCACCCGCCGGAGCAGCCTCCACCGCACGCCGGATCCGCGCCGCGCCTGGTGGAGGGAGAGGGACGCCCGATCTCGACCCCACCGCCGAGATCCCGTCGAGAGGGAGGCGGTGGAAGAGGCCGTGGGGGGGCGCCGCGCCGGGGGATCCGCGCCTGGGGAAGGATCCCGCGCTTCTCCCGCCGGATCCGCGCCGCCTCTTGAAGAAGGAGCGACGACCCGCCGCCGGGGAGCGCGCCGGAGCTCGCGCCGGCAGGGAGCGTCCGCTGCGGAGCTCGACCGCCGCCGCCAATCAGAGCTCGGGCCAACGCCTCCACGCGCCGCCGTGGGGAGCGCACCGCCGTGGAGAAGCGCGCCGTGGAGAGATGGAGGTAGGTGGCTGAGGGAACCGGCGGGAGGGAGAGGGAGGTGGGCCGGCGGATCCCGTGGCTCCATGCGCCGCATGCAAAGGCCCGCCACCGCCGGAGAGGAGGGAGGGAGGAAGGCGGCTGAGGAGGTAGGCACGAGGCCGGCGGCGGATCTGAGGGCGCGCGCGGGAGGGAGGGGTGGCGGCGGACCCGGGGCACGCTGAGAGGGAAAGGGTGGCGACCCGGGGTACGCGGGAGTGAGGAAGGGCTAGGGTTAGGGAGTTAGGGATGGCGAGCGGCTTAAATAGGCGGCGGAATTTTTTTCTTGGGCCGTGAACAGATGGGCCGGTGGTGGGCCTTTTGCGTATTTCAACATACCACTAAATTGCACATTTTGTGATAATATTATTTAAATTTTAAATAATTCTTAGATAAACTCATATTTAAATCTATTTATGTCTATTTAAGTATCTTTTACAACACTTTATTCTATTTTTCCATGTAGTTGTAGCTCAAACTTAATTTATGCCTATTTAAATCTCATAATTAGAGTTAATGTACTTCAATTATCAAATAAATGCGAAAAAATACCACAAATTAGGATGAGACACTCTGTGTTGTATGTTCACTAGAGAAAAAAATTTCGAAGTCAATATCCAATTTGATGTTTCCTAACGCTACAAACCTAATCAAGTGGCTCTCAGCACTGAAACTTCTTGTGAGATGTTTGATTTCTAAACACCATCCATGACGACTTGCTCAAAACACTCTATATGATTTATCACAAGCTTCACATAGCGAATCATGTGCTCTTGACAAATCTCATGATTTTAAACTTTCTTTGCATTTTATACAATTTAAAAACATTGCAACGCATGTGGATTTTCATGATTCGCGATCAAAATGTTCAAAATTTCATCTAATTTCATGGATAAGGTCTTAAAAATTATTCAATTACATGAATATCATTTTTCCACAAATTTTACTCCATTACTTTATGTACTTGCAGTTCAAATTTGGACGATCTGACAAAAATTCTTTAAGTGACACATAATTGTTAAAAATAGTAAATTTATCGAGACATGTATAAATTTGAAATATAGAGTACAAAATAATGTTCTTGAAGTGGAGAAATTAAAAGAAGTACAAAAATCAAAATTTTTAAAAATACTTTGCCGTGCGTAGTAGATAAACACACGGCAAAACATTACCGCGCTGTGGAACGCATACGGCAAACATATATGTTTGCCGTGCGTTTTTCTATGACGCACGGCAAAGGCAACGAACAACCTAACGGGGGTAACGTCCGGTGAGAAAAAAATGTTTGCCGTGCGCTAAGGAAAAAACGTACGGCAAATTGTTTGTTTTTCGTGCGCTAATATAAAAACGAACGCCAAACTATTTTGTTCGTCGTTTTTTTTGCCGTCTTGAAAAACGCACGGCACTCTTTGCCGTCTTAAAAATGCGCACGAAAGACCAAAGCTTCATTTTCCCGTAGTGGTGGTCAAGAACGGCTAGTTTACAAGCAAACTAGCAAAGACCGTCGAAGCTCCCACCCGGAAAGGACTCCGTCAGGGCGTGAACGTCACCGGTATGCCCTAGGTCGACCATCATGCCCTAGGATGCCATCTCTAGTTGTGGAGATCTGGAGATGAGAAGCATGGAGGTTGAAAAAAGGTGTTGAGAAGATAAAAAGTTGAAGTAATAGATCGATTCGATCGTGATGCCCTCAATTGGTCGTGGCCCTTCATTAATATAGGCCGGGAGGTCTTTCCCCACAAGAAAATACTTTGTAACTCGAAAAACACCAGGACTCACTACATGAAAACCTTAAATAGGTCACGCAGCATTTGTAACGGGCCCTTAACGTCCGTTACATGCACCCACATCTGTAACGGTTGTTGTTTGGCGTCCGTTACCCATAAGCGCGACAGGCCGCCCCCGAGGTTGGCTTCCACTACGCCCGTTACTAATGTGGACTTCTGGTAACGGGCTTCTTAAACGCCCGTTACATGAATTCGATGTAACAGACGTTAAATCGAGTCCGTTACAACAGTTAAAGCTATCGGTAACGGGCTCGTAAAGTCCGTTACCGATCAATACCCTATCGGTAACGGGCACTTTAAGTCCGTTACTGATCGCTGCCGTATCGGTAACCGTCTTTAGTGTCTGTTACCGATGACCATTTGACACCGTTACTAGACTGAGAGCTCAATAATTAAAGTCTAATAGCACTCTTCACTGCCGTGAAGCGGGAGCGCGGGAGCAGTGAACAAAGGAGACGGAGGTTTGTTAATCCGTGTCTCCTTTGTGAAGAAAGGAGACGGAGTTTTGTGAATCCGCGTCTCCTTTGAGTCTGTCTTCATCGACAGGTCAGCTCGATCTCTCATTGCTTCCATTTCGACATACAGGCACAATCAACACATATATCTTTTGAGACAAAACAGACATCATAAGAGAGATAACTTGTCCACATAGATGAAGATAACTTGTCCACAAGAATAAAGAATAATTATTACAAACAGTTAACTTAACTTGTCCATCAGGCTAGGACTTAACTTGTCCATCACATTAATTATTTACTATGGGTCGTGCTATCTGACCATACACATCAACAAAAACATGCCCCTTAAACATCCACAAAAGTATGGCTATCGACCACGCACATCAACAAGCTTGAACTTTCTCATGCCCCATCAAGATTGGCTCTTTTTGCAGCCTCTTCGTAAGTAACCAAGGATTCTTAAAGCCCTTCGAGCGCATCTTCAATGGGCTGAAGATTCTGTTCAGTAGTATACTTGTACCTCCTTATGTGCTTAGCCTTTTTGATGAGGATGTTCACTTCTTTCGTGATTTTTCAAACTCAGGTTTCACATAATCCCAGACATTAAGGTTTAAAAGTAACTCAAGCTCGCTCGCGACTCATAGAGTTTTGCTCAAAACAAGGTTAAACATGGTATAAGAATAACATAGTTAATTCAGAACTAATTTGTCTCAGAACTTAGAGCAGTATAGGAACTGTAATCATCATAGGAAAATTATAAATAGAAATTGAAAATTATCCTAGGCTTCATAGCAGTGGTGACAAGTAAGCAGAACTTAGTTCGTAATTGATTTGCCTCGAACTTGGTATAAGATCATGACAAGCATGGAAGACATCATCATAGACACTAACTTTATCAAGCTCAAGCTCCATCTATAGAACAAGTAAAAAGGCAGTGAGATTCAGAGAAACTTGCCTCGCTGTCGTCGTGGTCATTGCCAGAGTCAGAGATGAGGTCCTCCACACCTTCGCTCCCTCGACCCCTCTTCGTCGTTGCTGTGCACTTGTGCTCGCAAACGGGCAGGCGCCTTGGCTTATAGAAATGTTGACTTCTCTATTCCCGGTATGGTCATTGTCATTGGTGATGCTCGTCTCAATGGCCATATGGCTATGATTTTACATATATATGCATACAACCTCAAATCTGAAACAAAACAACCAAGAGAAACCAAAATTAGTATAGGTGGACAGGACCACATATTGCTGATGTCAAAATAATATGTAGTTTGAACCCTTTGAGAGCATATTTTGCCAAATTTTACTTGGCAAATCTTGTGTTTTGCCAACTTCCAAAAGAATATGACAAGTAAAGTAAAGAAGAGTTCATCTCCAAGTTTGGCATAATTCACTTGCCAAATCCAGATCTAACTTACATCAAGAACCTGAGAGAAACAAAATTATGTTTCTACCCTTTCACCTCTTGAAAACATAAATCAGGAACTCTGAAAAAAAAACAAAACTATTTGTATATCCTTCCACCTCTTCCGATACGGAAGGATGCGTGGATGGGTGCGGCGATATATGCACGCCGTAGTCTCTTTTTCCCAACTTAGGATAAATGACAACTTGAGATGGGGAACTGTTGGAGAATGTTTTTTTGTTTTTGCCAAAAAAAAATAACAATGACAACTTAGAGCATCTCCAAGAGTTTGCCAAATTTTACTTGGCAAATCTTGTGTTTTGCCAACTTCTAAAAAGATATGTCAAGTAAAAAAATAGTTCATCTCCAATAGTTTGACGTAATCTACTTGCGAATCCAGATCTAACTTACATCGGGACCTTGAGAGAGAGAAATTATGTTCTGTCCTTCTACCTCTTCAAAACTTACATCATGAACCCCGAGATAGAAACAAAATTATTTTTATGTCATTCCGCCTCTTCTGTTACCGAACGGATGCGGCCGCGGATACGCCGAGGGGAGGGATGCCAAGTTGCTATTGATGGCAAGTTGTTTTGTCAAACTGTTGGAGGCTAATTTTTCATATTTTGACAAAATTAGATAGATGTCAAGTTAAGATAGCAAACTGTTGGAGTTGCTCTTAAGGAACTGTCGGAGTTGCTCTGACCAGGTGAACTGCCAATGCATCTAGACGTGATTGAACCCTCTAACTTTGAAATGCAGGAATATAATGCGGCTTATAATGTAGCTGAATAATTCATGTGCTTTCAGGGCTGATACCCATGTTGTGTAATGTTATCTTGCTGAGATGTGGCAATGCAGTACAAGTACAATTAAGCTGAGATACTTTCCAATAGAAGTTTGCTGAGATGTGAACATGACAAAGCTATGCCTTACATCTGTTCTTCTTGAATGATGATTCATATGACACATCTGCCCATGCTGAGTTAGCTGGTGCACGGCAACAACTACATTTTTTTTAAAAAAAACTCAAGAGCTCGCATCTTTATTCATTTACCCATGGTTCAATGAGATACTGAGATCAACAGATACGTGAGAATGGAGGCAGGAGAAGGGCTAGGCAGTTACCACGGCTTATCAGACTGAAACAAGCCCTCCCGATACCTCCAAAGCCAGCCGCAGCGAGCCCCTGCAGTTGCCGCCTTATCGAACAGCTCAATATATCTCTTTGCGTCCATCTCTATATACTCTAGTGTTGCAACACTCTGTTGTGCCCCTTCAACTGCTCTTTTATAGGCAAAAGGATAGGGCAATATCACGCAAGAATGTACTCCGCGCTAGAGCATCATTTGATCTGTCAGGCTATTCATTTAATGGACACCACTCTATTCAGAGCTAAAAAAAAAGAAACCCGAGCGCTCGGGTCGTCCCGCCGTGGGCGACTCGGCGGCACCACCGCCCCGCCCAGCGCCCTCCCCCTTCCTTCCCCACCTCCCTGCCGCCGCCGGAGGGGCCGGCCGGGAACCCGTGAGGGCCCCCGGGATGGCGGCGGTGGGCCCCTTTCGAGCTCTGCACCCTCTCCGGGGCGGCGGAGAGGAGCGGCGTGCTCGCCGCCATGGCGGCGGCGCGGCGGCGAGATCAGCGCCCAGACCGGATCCGCCTCCCGGCGGCGCAAGGTCTCTGGCGACGGCGTGGCATCAGCGACCAGCAGGCCTCGTCGCGGGGCTTCGGTGACGGCTGGGGTCCCTGCGGAGGGCGGCGTCATGCGTTCGCCGCGAGAGGCCGTAGCGCTGGCCGGGCTGCGCCGCGGCGGATGGCCCGCGCAGCGCGTGCCGGCTCGCGCCCCTCGGAGGGCGTAACGGCGCTATGGTGGCGCGGCTCTCCCGGCGTGGCGCTGGTGGCGCGGCGGCTACCTGCCCTGTTGTGCGAGGCGCGGCGTCATGGTGGCGCAAGCCTTCTTCTGCGACAGGTGCGGGCGGCGGGAGGTCTGCGGCGGTTGCTGGGTGTGTTGCTTCGTCGGCGGCGAGCGGTGCGGCGCCGGCACTTCACCGGGTGTGGGGACGACGCGGGGAGATGTTGCGCGGCGGCGGATGTGTGGTGCTGCGGCTGACGTCCCCCGGTATGGCAGCAGTGGTGATGCTGGTTTGCTGCGGCGAGCGCACGCAGCAGGTGGGCCATGTTCGGCGAAGCTCGCCGATTCTTCCGTCGAATGGCGTGGCGCTTTCAGGCGTCGCTCTCCCTGTTGAGGGCGCCATTTTGGAGCCGCTATCCTGTTGCGTGACGTCTCTGGGTGAAAACCCGGTCCATGTCCTGGATGAGCGACGGCGGCGCCTGTGGGTGTCGCGACCTCCTTGAAGACGCTGCCTCTAGAGACACACCGCTTCTGCGGCATGACCGGCTTGCTGCTTGTGGTTGCTTTGGCCGATGGAGGCATATCTGTCGTAGGGCAAGCAAACATGGGGGTTGCCTACTTCACGCCAGGACGTCTGCCCTCCTGTTGGTGGCCGGGGGTCTTCATTCAATTGTTGTTCGCCCGCTCGCAGCGTTCCGCGGCGCCTGGTGTTGCTCTGCAATCTCCAGTGCGGTGCGGGGCATCGTTGCAGGACGGCGCCTGCGGCAACGGCACCCAGTGAGGACTTGGCCTGCAGCAGATTGCGGCGGGGTTTTCAGCACAGCTGAACACTCCCGGTGCGGTACAACGTCAGAAGACGGCGCGGGCGACATCTTCGGTCTTCTTGCTCGATGACGACATCTGGTGCGAGGGGGAAAGCAACGTGATGATTTCGGACCACGACGGTGGGCTGTCGGCTTGTTACGGGTCCCGGGGGGCGGGGCACTTCTTCATCTTCCTCGACGGCAATCCTTGGAACGAGTCCGGAGCGTGGTGCCGTGTTGCGGGTTTGGAGGTCCCCGCGCACAGGAGAGAGGCGTGCTGAGTGGCGAGTTGGAGGTCAAGATAGCAATGGGTACCCGAAACCCGCTAACCCGACGGGTTTTACCCGATAAGAAGGCGGGTGTGGAACTAGTTTTGTACCCGTGGGTACGTTAATGGGCTAAATCCTTTACCCAGCGGGTATGGCGGGTACGGTGTGGAATCAGTACCCATACCCGCATACCATGGGTAAGACACGCCCGCATCAATTTTAGTATCGTGGTTATATATACCTTCCCTCAAACCCTAACCCCTCCTCCTCACTTCACTCCCTCTCCCTTTCCCTGGGTGGCCGCCGCCGCAAGGCCGCAGGCGGACCCAGTCCGCGACCCCCGCGACCGCGAGCATCGTGAGGCGCGCCACGCCGCGCGTCGTCGTCCTTCGCGACCCGCGAGCCGCGAGGCCGCGACCTCGACCCCGCGAGCCCCCGGGTCGGCCGTCGGCCCTCCTCTTCCACCCCGACCCCAGATCCCCACGCCACCCGCCGCCTCCTCTTCCTCTCGTCGCCTCGTCGCCGGTAGCCATGGTGCAGAACTCCGGATTGTTGGGGGGCCTGACCATGATATAGAGGATGGAGGAGGCGACGATGGTGCGGTACCGGCCGAGCCAGGAGTCGGCGATGGTGGCGCCGACGAGCGGCAGCATGGACGCGGCGCCCGACCAGCGTTGACGGCCGCCGCGGCCGCGGCCGTAGTATGGCCGAGCGGGTATATTGTCGGGTACGGGTTACCCGACGGGTAAGAAATACCCACATGGGTGCGGGTATGGAACGAAATCCTTACCCATCTGCGGGTGCGGGTGTGACCTGGCGGGTGCGGGTGTGGGTGGCTAGTACCCGTCAGGTACGTACCCGTTGCCATCCCTAGTTGGAGGTCCCCGCGCATGCGAGAGCGTTGTCCAACGGCGGAAGCGGCATGGCCCCCGCACGTTGAGTGCCTTCGGACTCGGTGTTTCTTCATGTCGTCGGGCAATCGGCTGGGGTGCAACAGCATTGCGGCGGTGGGTCTTGCACGGCGATGACCCTCTCGGTGCATTGGTGTCTGCCCCTCTGCTCCCCTTTCAGTGGTGGACTGCTTTTGCGGTTTCGATAGAAGCTTGAGTGCGGTTGCTGGGTGGGAGCTGCGGGTTTGCATTTTTTCTCCTCTGCCGTCGTTTTTGTGAGTAGTGTTCTAGCCGTGTTGATGTCCCACTCCAACCGACCTATGAGTTTTTGTTGAGAGGCAACCCGTGTTGATGTCCCAATCCAACCGGGCGAGTTTATTTTCTATTTCTTTTATTTTTCCTGCCTATGATCTTCCAGGATCATAGTCTTGTATTTTCTTCTGCTATATCAATGAAACACGCACTATCTTGTGGGGTTCGTTCTAAAAAAATTAAATGGACACCCACCACTGTCCATTGATGTTCCATTAGATCTGACAGACTCCAGGAACTCCGATCCAAATCCAAACGTGCTCTCTTAACTTGCTGAAAGTCAAAGACGAGGGAAAATTCCCATGCCAAAAATCTCTAAAACACCAGGGATTTTATTATTGCTTTTCCAAAAAAAATATTTTCCACAAAAGTTGACCTGAGCTTAAGATTGAAAGAGCCTGCTTATAGATAAGAGAAGTGATGTAACACAACTTGTAAAGATTTCTCTAGGAATTGGGCATAATCTTCTCACTTTATTTCCTTCCAAAGAAAACGCAAATCCGATCGAATGTGGAGAAGGGTTGTTGCCTTTTCCATTACCATACTACTGTAGTCAAATCTTTAACTGTTGTTGGATCTTTGGGAAAGTGGCAAACTTCCAAAGAACAGCTCTGCGATCTTGAGCAAAATGTAGTGCGATAAAAACTAACAACATCATAAGCCAAAATAACTACAAAATTGAGACTAAATGTCTCGATCTTTAATATCAGCTGAAATGTCAAATCATGATGCCGCGGTGTCTGTCGACGTCAAATGCATCAAGGACCCAGTGAAGAACTCATAGAATCAGAACCCGTGATGCAGCGATCAGATAATAGTACCAATAGTTAATTTGCATCCAAGCATCTAAGCCTTACATGCTTCTCAACTCAACCTCCCCAAATGTTCAAGTCTTTTTAGGGCTCCAAATGTACACGGGTTAGGCAATCTCACAGGGTCGTACCCAAGCCGTTTCTCCCGCAAGGGCACAGAGCTCCCCTGTCGGTGTCGTATGTCGTTGAGGCCGGCGCTCATGCATCGGTTCCGATCCCCACTAGCCGCACCATCTGTCATAGGTGACTCACATCATCTCCAATGCAATCTACTGATCTGTCGTTCCCTGTCATCTGTCCTCCTATAATGTGAATTTTGCAATAGAACGTGAGTGTACTATTCAGGTATCATGATACTCCATATGAGATTCAAAAATGCAAATTGCTAGTCGTGAATTTTGTTCCTTGCTAATGTGAGAGTACAGTTTAATTAAACGATAGAGTTGTAGAGTGATTGCATGCATTGCTTATTTTGTTTGTAGAGTTTCTGAACTGTGAAGAGGAATGGAGAAATTTGTCTGTTTTTATTTGGAAACATTACATACAAATTTATATGTTTTACTGATTTTTCAATAGATTATTGTACCCAATTATATATGAAAGAATCCTGGCTATCTACGAAACTGCAAACTCGTGATACTGTAGCGAATATGGCCTCATATGTCATTTGTTCAAGTTTGATTTTGGTGATTCATGACAGCATGATCAATGGGACTAACCTTGTTGTTGAGCATGTCTTTATAGACATTTCTAGATCTCATGGATATTACCACAAGTTAACATACCACGCCAAGTTAACATGTCATACCACAAGTTAAGCGAAGATGCCATGCCATGTCAAGTTAACATGCCATGTATGTTAAGTTCAAGTGGTGGTAAGTTTAAAAGGAAGAAAAGAAGGAAAAGACAACGTCGGATGAACTGATGGTACCCTAGAAGAAGCATCGGTGCAAGCATCGGAAGATATGATACACTGCACAGAGGCTTGAGTCAGCAGGCACCGTCGGATGAACCGACGGTCCATTTTCTAGTTGCGCCGGATGAATTCCAGAGGTGAAGCAAGCAAAGACGAAGACGTCGGATGAACCAACGGTCCATTGATGGGCACTGTCGGTCCGATGGTTCACAAGCACGAGACAAAAAGGTTTTGGCTCAGATTCCTTAAGCACCTGATGAACCATCGAGGCATCGGTTCATCTGATGGCCATGAAGTTCGAGATGAGAAGGTTTTGAGCTCGTGGTCTTCAAGATCGGATGGACCGACGGTGCATCGGTCAATGTCGGGTGAATTGTGTCGGCAGGAGTCCGAGGTGGAAGGCAACGCCTAGCAGCACTTGATGAACCAACACCCCAAAAAACATAGCGTTGGATCATCCGATGGTACCCAGAAAAGACTTGTTGTTAGAGCAACAGCTCTATGGACGCCTTGGACTATTTATACCCCTTCCACCCCATCATTTGAGGTTGTTGGAGTATGAGGAAGACTAGAGGAGTGTGAGACACATAGAAGATCATATCCAAGCCATCCAAGTGCTAAATTGCTCATCCAAAGACTTGCATATGCTTTGTGTGTGCGAGCTTAGTGCTAGGCTTAGCTTTGAGCTGAGTGAGTGCAAGATGTGCCTACCTTGTGAGGTGATTCTTGAGTGGATCAAGCGCACAAGGTGCGAAGCCTTAGGGCTAAGTGGCTCACCTGCAAACGTCTTTGACCCTCCGGCTTGGTGTGGAGCGACGAGGACACTTTGTGCAGGGGACGTGGAGACCCCCTTCCCTTGGTGGAGAAGCTCCTTAGTGGAGGCAGTATCAAGGTGGCCAAGGGAGCTTGGCGAGTGCCTTCGTGACAAGCCTTTGTGGCAAGTCAAGTGGTGCTCTTAGGAGAGACTTGGTGACCGGGAAGCAATACTCTTGTGTGGAGTGCTTCAACAACGTAGACTAGGGGTGGCTTAGTTCTTACTGATACCATGAGATAAATTGCTTGTCAAGAGTTTGCATCGTCTCATCCCTCTTTACGAATTCCACTTTACACTCTTGCAATCCTTACCTGCCTTTACTTTCCTAGAGTAGTATCTTGTTAGGATTGGCTATAGGTTACAAAACTTGTTTTGAGATGAGGATTTCACACTAGATCAACTATAGATTGGACATCTAGATAAATGATCTAGTTTACTTTATGCAAAGTAGTGGAAGTCATAGGTTAAGATTTTAAGTTGACTAATTCACCCCTCCTCTTCTTAGGCTACCAGCATTTGGTTCTTTACAGATACAAGCGGTACTGATGTCTCCCAAGCCTATCTCCACAGTGAGCCACTGCTGTTGCCTCGGTGAACAGTTCATTTCTCTTCACAGAAAAGAAACGTTCATACGTCCCAAGTTACAACACTATGTTGTGACCCTTCAAACTGCTCTCTTATAGACCAAGAGAGGGCAATATCACACAAGAACTGTAGAGTACGTGCTAGCATATGATTCCATCAGGGTAATGTCATTGAATGGGCACCCACCACTGATGTTCCATGATGAATAACTCCACAGTTAGTTGTCCTGAGAAGTGAGAATGCAGAGATAGCCAAAGCCTATATTTGAGGGCAATCTCATAAACTGATCATCTCTCAACCATAGGACTTCTACTTGTTCACATGATATTTTTATGCACAAGCAGGAGATCAAGTAGTATTAGTAAAGGTGTAACTACCAGCATGTGATCACTTTTGGCAAAAAGAATTGCAGCAAAACCCGATTTTGTTTAAAACTAAAACAAATTGCTTACAGTATATATAACAAAAGTGTGATGGAATCAGTAAAACTTTCTCTAAGAAATTATGGCTATTTTCACTTCATTCCTTCCAAAGTTGTTCACTGAACACAACATCAAAAACCAAATCAAAAGTTGTTTATTATCCACTATACCACCGCAGCCAAATCTTCTAAAAAATCAAATCTCTAACTATTTCAGTTATTCAGGAATGGCAAACTCTCAAAAAATAGCTCTGCAATCTTAAATGCACTCCAACGAAATATCTGCAAAGGAACTGATTCAGAGCTGCAATGTGTAATAACCAGTTACATCATGTATGTTCATCCTTCCTAGCTCCATGGAAACTCTGAGAGCAAAATGTGTGGGGTCTCACAACTTACAATCCCTCGGAAGCATAACAACTCATACGATGCATTACTGCTAATACACATCTCCAACTTGCAGTGGAACTTGTAGAAGCCATGATGCAGTTTAAGATTAAGAAGTTACCACAACTACTCTTTAAGGATCAAAACAGAGGGAGATGAGATGGGAAATAGATCATCAACTGGAGCTTACCTTGAGTTCGCCTGCATTTGTGACGTTGTATTTATGATGTCAAATATTTGTAACACTTCTTGATTTGACTTCTTGTGGCGTGGAACACTTCTTATCGGCTCCAGCTTTTTTGATGAAACTGAAAACAGCCCTCCCGAAGCCTCCCAAGCCTACAATCACAGCTACCCACTGAGATTCCCTCAGTGAAAAGCCCAATCTCTAGTGTTACAACCTACACCACTCTTTTGTCCCCTCTACTACTCTTTTATGGACCGAAAGAAAGGAAAAAACCACACAGGGAATGTGAGTAGAGTTCTAGCAATTGTCTTGATGAACAACTCATCTCTCTCTTCACCGAAACAAAATGTTCATCTCCTTCGTGCTGAATATACAATTCCTTTGTTACTACAACCTGCACTTTTTATGGAGCTAAACAGATGGCACACTAAATGTACTGTTATTATTTGGTTGCATTTACATTATTCAACACATGAAGTCTCATTGAATGTGCAGGAACCAACTGATGTTCCATGGCAATCTGCGCAAATTTGTTAAGTGTCTTCACTGTTCAAAGTTGTAACATATGGCCAAAAGCTTTCCAGCGCACATGGTAAAGTTATTTTTTTAGATAATGGAATAAACATTCCGGCCTCGGCAGGAACGCACGCAGCCTAAAGCCTCTGCGTGACCACACACAGCCAAATTTATTACAAATATTAAGAATAAATAAAAAACTTTAGTACATGAAGATATATGTACTAAAGAGCTACTACATCTAAAAAAGAATTGAGTTTACTTCTCAAGACAGTGCTAAGGATATCGATGTCACTTCATGACGGTCTTCAAATCAGCCACCATGACTTAAACAACGTGCACCAAAATGAACTTGAAAGAAACTCATTGGATGTAGACAACCCCCTCTGCAGCTGGCAAATCGGCCCACGCTTGAAATCGTGTGTCGTCACCGTTGCCCCTCCACCTTGATGTATCGGCGGCGTTCGGAATAGCCATCTTTGATCCATGCGCCGACTCTGTGCGTTGTTGGGTCGCGGGTGCACGCGACGCGAAATATTGTCGCCAATGAAAAGTATATACCCCCGGCAAAAGAGAGGTTGTTCCTCACTGTTAGAATGCGTGAGAAACGGCTGCCATCGTCGTGGTGATGAAGACGGGTAGTCGCCAGACGGCGACCCCATCATCTCCTCCTCGACCCTTCCTTGGGCACCCCCCGCCGCTTATGCGCGCAAGCGACGCGGAAGTGCTGCAGCAAGGCATGGTATGCAATGCAAGAACACCTCCGCAACGCCTTCAGGAAGGGACATGACGCCCATAGGCATCATCGTTGCAAGCTTTCGCCCGATGATCTTGCATGCTATGACAGCGTCATCTCTGGCAGTTAAGGGAGGCGATGACATGCAGGGGCAGCGCCATCTCCGCACGCACGCCGGGGAGCTCCGTCGTGCCGTCTTGCACCAAGAGGAGGCCACCACCGGGGGTCAAAGGGCGCTGCCTCCTCCGTAGAACTGGAGAAGTAGCGCACTGCAGCGTGAGTCGGAGCACCAGCGTACAATAGGTCCCCACGCCAACCATATTCATGGGCGCCATCCTCTGTAGAATGGAGGACGAGCACCGCCGCTCCAGCCGTGGGAAAGTCGGATCCGGAGAGGGCGGGGTGGGCGCTGGCGGCGGACGTCTTGAGCTCGAGGCGGAGGCCAAGTGAGCTAGCGATGTGGAATTGCTCCCCGGCCAGATCGATGCACATGATGGCGGGATCGCGATGGGAGGGACGGCGAGTTCGTCGGGGCGCCGCATCGGGCGACGTCCGCGGCCAAGGCTGCGCGGCCGGCGACCGGAGGCCATGAATCCGGCCTCTAGGCCGTCGGATCCGGTGAGAGGTAGAGCAGGGTCGCCGGCCAAAGAGCGCACCGACGGCGGCGTTTCGGATCGCCGCATCGCGAGCACTCGGTGAGGAAGACCCAGCCGTCGCCTTCACGGCCGTCCACCGGGTTGTGCGGCGTTGGGCTCGGCGATGGCCGGGGAGGGGAGGTATGGGAGCGGCCGCGAGTGGCGGCGCCGGTGGTTGCCGCCCGTGCCGCCCTAGGGTTGGGCGACGCGAGGGCCCTCTCTGGGTGTTTTTTTGTATTTGCTACGCAGATTATTGGTAACCATGGATTTTAATTTTTTTAAATCATATCTTTTCAATGAAAAATTATCAAAATAAATACCAAAATGAAGAAAAATGTAATCTGGCCTCCTACGTAGCTGACAAATGTCATATTAGCTGGAGCATATCGGCTCTCTAGCTGGCATCTCGGGTACTGGCTTGCTGACAGGCAAACAAGTAGTTAGTGTACAAAATTTCATATCGTTTTACTCCCATTTAGAATTTCAAAAGAAATAGCAAACATGCTCTAAATTAAAATTCACCCAACATTGGAAACATAATATTATTTCACTGTAGGACCCCCATTGAACCGAACCAATGGTCTAGCAGCCTCATCTGTTGGACCACTCAATGCTTCTACCACTTGTAGCTGGTAATGATACCGCGACTCTGCTCCTTCATCCACTTTCGCCGCAAGACTACCTACCACTATAAGCTTTGCTGAAGGTCATCTGATACGAAGAGAACAAAATTGTGTTGATAAAGATATCTAAAATGCACGTGTTGTTTATTGCTTTTTGCAAAAAAATAATTGTAACAAAAAGCTGACCAGAGTTTGAAACTATAATAGATCTTATAGTTAACAAAGGTGTGATAAAATCAGTGAAAGTTTCTGTAGATTTTTAAAAAAATTTTTTGCGATGGAACAGGTGGGGGTAAGCCCCCAACTAGTTATATATTAAACGAAAAGAAAGTGTACAGAAGCAAGAAAAGGAAAAGGGAAAAGAAGACGGAAAATAAAAAAAAAGAAAGTAGCGAAAATGAAATTGCCGGGTGATAGCCTTTGCTCTGTAAATAATCCTCTATAGAAATTTTTTGCCTTTTTTCTCTGACTTCATTTCTTCCAAAGTTGTTGATTGAGCACAGCAACAAAACCCAAATGCAAGGTCGTTTATTTTCCATTACTACACTACCGCAGCTAAGTCTTCTAAGGAATCAAATCTCTAACTGTTCAGTTCTTAAGGGAAGTGGCAAGCTCTCAAAGAACATCTCTGCAATCTTAAATTCACTACCCACAAAAAAAACTTAAGTTCACTCCGACATATCTGTAAAGGAACTGATTCAGAGCTGCAACCTGCAGTAATCAGTTCTAATCATCATATTTCCTCCATGGAAATTAAACTTTGGGAACAAAATGTGGTGAGATCTGTGAACTTGTAATCTCAGAATCATAGTGTTGACGCTTTTCTGGTCAACACACACGAGCGCTAGATCGCGCGGAACGTCGAAACGCTGAACTCGCCGAGCTCCTGCCCGGACCGGTCCAGGGGCACCGGTATGACCGGTGGCTGCAGAGGCACGGTGAAAGTCTAAGATCGCCGCCTCGGGAGGGACCCGTCGGAGGTGGCGCCTAGGGTTGCTCGAGGTCGGTAAGGCCACTCGGGCGTCCCCCGATCGTCGTCGAGACAAACAAGGAAAGCACGAGGTTGGAAAAGCTAGGGTTTGAGAGATAAAAATTGTAGAAAGTAATGATCGATTGGGTGATTCCACCTCAAACGGCCGTGGCCCTTTATATTTATAGGGTGGGGAGGTCTTACACCGCAAGGAAACCCTTTACAAGTTGGAATTCGCTAGGATTCCTCAGTTCTACTCGGACTCGAGGTCCACCGGTCGGGGCCGGTCGGGCCCACCGGCCGGGCCGGTGTGTGGCTGGCCGGATCGGCTACAGGGGCCCGACCGGTTAGACCGTCGAGGGACACCGGTCTGACCGGTGGCGTCAGCCTGATCGGCCTTGTGCCAATTTTGGGTGCGAACACATAGCAAGTCATATGATGCATCATTGCGAGCACATCCAACGAGGATTCGAACTCGAAGAAGCTGTGATGTAGTTTCAGGTGATGGGGGTAGTCAACTGTATCTAACCGTGTGTTTGGTTGGAGAGCCGCGGGAGCGGAGCGGAGCCGATCCGCTCCCGCGGCTGTTTGGATGGGGAGCGGCGGGAGCGGAGCCGCTCCCGAGGGAATATACCCTCCAGATGCGGGTTGGCTCCGTCCCTCAGAATTCGAGGGACGGAGCCGCTCCGCTCCCGTTTTGCTCTTCCGTCTCTCCCCCGTCTCCCTGCTGTCTCTCTCCCGGGCCTCCTTCTTCCTCCATGGTGGCGGGACGCGGGTGCCAGGGCGGAGCTCCCGGCGGCGGGGGTGGAGCTGAGGCGGGGCGCAAGCGGCGACGGAGCTTGCCCCGCAGCGGGCGGAGCTCGCCCAGGCGCGGCGCGCTCCTCCTCCTCCCGATCCGAGCAGCGAGCTCGCCCAGGTCGATGGCGGGTTCGCCCAGGCGGCGGCGCAGGCTCGCCCCTCCTCCCCGATCCGCGGCGGGCTCGCCCAGGCCGGCGGCGCCGGCGACCGGATCACCGGATCCTGCTGCTTGAGATCCAGCGTGGGATGAGAAAGAAGAAGATGCATGACATGTGGGACCCACTAACCTCTACACTCTATGACATGTGGGACCCATTAACGGTGTTAAAACTGCCATCCATTCCATATTTCGTCCCTCCAACCAAACAAAAAAAAAAGGGTCGGAGCCACTCCAACCCAACCTTTGCAACCAAACATGAGAAGGGTTGGAGCCGTCCCCAAAACGAGGGACGGCTCCACTCCGCTCCCGCGGCTCTCCAACCAAACACACGGTAAGAGATCAGTTTGCCCGCGCGTGGTGGGCTTTGACTTCGAGGATGCCGCAACCCTCTCCTCGTGCTGCCCTCTGGTCCTCCTCATCCAAAGGCACCACTGCACGTCTGCACACCGCGATGCAGTCGACAAGCTTCACAAAGAGGCTGGCAGGGTTCGCGTTGCGGCATCAAAGACAAAGAGAACCATGGTTGATCAGACTGAAAGGAACCCTCCCAAAGCCTCCCAAGCCTACATACGCAGCGAGCCACTGCAAATTGCCTCAGCATTCACCTCTCTAGTGTTACAATACAACACAGTTGTGCCCCCTCTACTGCTCTTTTATGGACAAAGAGAGAGGCCAATATCAGACCAATTTCATTTACTGAGCACCCACCAGTGATGATTCATTACAAAACTCATCAGTTAGTTGTGTATTCAGAGCTCAGAGATAGCCATGTTCAGGAGATGATAACTCCTGAACAAATCTCGTGAAATTTCTGCTACCACCTCTTTCTCGCTTAAAGTTTGCCGCAGGTCACCTGATGCGAACAGGACAAAATTGTGTTGCTAAAAATATCTAAAACATACATGTTATCACTTTTGGCAAAAAAAATAATTGCAACAAAAAATATCTTTGTTTTAAACTAAAAAAGACTGCTTATATACAACAAAAGTGTGATAAATTCAGTAAAATTATCTATAGGAAATCCATTTTAGAGATCTAATCAGTAAAATCAGTAAAAGCTCTTATTTCATTGTGGAACCCCATTGAACCGAACCAGTGAACCAGCAGCCTTATCTGTTGGACCACTATGTGCTTCCACCACTTGTAGCTGGTAAAGTGGTATACCGCAACTCTGCCCCTACATCGACTTTCATCATCTGATACTAAGAGAACAAAATTGTGTTGATAAATACATCGAAAATGCACATGTCGCTTATTGCTTTTTGCAAAAGAAAAAATTAACAAAACGCTGACCTTAGTTTGAAACTGCAACAGCTTGTCTATAGTAAATAAAGGTGTGATAAAATCAGTGAAACTTTTCTAAAGAAAATTATGCCTTTTTTCTCACTTCATTTCCTCCAAGTTGTTGACTGAGCACAGTAACAAAATCCAAATCTGAAGTCGTTTATTTTCCACCACTACTCTATCGCAGCGAAATCTTCCAAGAAATCAAATCTCTAAATGTTCAGTTCTTCAGGGAAGTGGCAAACTCTCAAAGAACAGCTCCGCAATCTTAAATTCGCTACCTGCAAAAAAAAACTTAAATTCACTTCGACATATAAAGGAACTGATTCAGAGCTGCAAAGTGTACTAACAAGTTTAATCATCATATTTCATCCATGGAAACTCTGGGAGCAAAATGTAGTGAGATCTCTGAACTTGCAATCCTCTGAAAGTATGAATCATAACAAATCATATGATGCCTCAGTGCTGAACTGTTAATGCACACCCAACAGGCGTTGGAACTCAGAGAAGCATGAGTCTTCCCGCTCGTGGTGGGGTTTGACTCGAGGATGCTGCAACCCTCACCTCATCCTGCCCTCTGGTCCTCCTCATCCAAGCCGCCGCATCGACGAACATCACAGAGGGGGTGAAAGCATTCGCGTTGCGGCATCATAGACAAAGAGTACCATGGTTGATCATGTCAGCCGGATTGCCACCGGCCAAGAGCAGACAGCTAGAGCGCAAGGTAGAAGAAGATAACACTGGAAGTATTTTTGTGCCGCAATAGTGCGACGTTTTCTGCTTGATCCTTATTTATAGAAAGCTAAACACAATGAAAGGCAGGGCTCGGTCTTGCCTCCCTGCATGCGCGCGCCACGACCGCGCTCTGCGTGCGCCATCCCGCACGCCACGTCTTGCCGCGCGCGACGCGGACACCATCGCCACGACGTGGTCATGGCCGATTACAGAGGACGCGTTCTGGTCCAGATAAGCCGGAACGACAGGGCTCAAACTAACTAACTTGCTAACTGAAACGAAAACAGAACAAGATAAATGAACACAAGTTGAACTAGGCTAACAGATCAAACTGAAATGAACCCTCACGAAGCCTCCCAAGCCTACATGCACAGCGCGCCACTGCAAATTGCCTCAGTAAACAGCACATTGTCTCTCTTCACTGAAGAGAAGTGTTCATCTCTCTAGTGTTACTAGAATATAACACTCTGTTGTGCCCCCTCTACTGCCCTTTTATGGACAAAGTGAGAGGCCAAATATCAGGCAAATCTTACTATTACTAATCGGAGGCTCCTTTTGAAGCATTCAGGTGAAGCCACTTATGATCCTAGGTGGACACTATAGAAAAAAAAAAAGAAATACTAGAAATTCTCATAAAAAAGCAAAACATCTAACCATCAATCGATAGACTCAAATCATCACAACCATTGGATGTTATGTTTTGTAAAAAAATACCCACCTTTGCCATTACTAATTAATTAATATTTTAAATTATCCACATTAATTCTCACAATTTATATTAGAAAATAAAGAAATCTTATAAACTAAAAAACACACGTCCCTGATCTCCCTTCTCTTCCTTACGAGATGCCAGCTCCTATCCCACCTGTTGTGACAACCATGGCGAGACCTTAGATCTCTCTCATTTCCATTTTTTTTTCGAATGCTCTCGCTTTCATATTACATTGACGAAGGAGGAAAAGGACCAATCTATCTACGAGTAGGTGAGTTTTTCCTCAGTCTTTCTCTTTTCTCCGTTCTCTTCCATATCATGGGACACACAAGCAAAAAAGGATCAATCTAATATGGAATGAGTTATGTAGTCATGCGTACGGCCTTCATAGAGAGTTCTGACTTGTGACGCTGTGCATGCTAGCATGGTCGTGCTGGCTGCTTTCGCTGGGTTCGTGCTGTGAAGTTCACTAACTACACTTGCCACGCTGATCGATCTAAAGATGTTTGGACTCTTGATCGTTCTAATGACAGCTATGAATCTATATGCAAATAAGCACTAGCTACATGCTACTAGCACATGAGCACAACACTACAGGCCGAAACTCTTGCGGCAAAACGAGTCGTCGGCTAGCTGGCAGCCTGCATATGTATATTAGAGATTTAGAGATATAAAGCCTTCAATAAATTTCTGAATTCTGGGAGTTGATGCCAATCAAACTTATTGGGACAAGCTGCTGCATGCACACAACAGCAACATCAAGTCATGCAGCAGGTGCTTTGGTGTACTAAGGGGCTGTTTGGATGGCGGCCACAGTCCGCCACGGCACTCTGCCGCCTGCCACACCCTGCGGCGGGCGAATCGCCCGCCACACCCACAGCACTGTAGCATGGCGAGCTCGCGCGTGGCGTGGCGGACAGCGGCCGGCATCCAAACATCCCCTAAGTTTTTATACCACATCTCATCCTGAACGACACACAAGTAAAGCTCTCGATACCTATTCGTCGGTATGGTTAATTGATCGCACGCCATGGTCAGAGGACCCAAGATGGATGGCAAGGACGAAGGATGCTCATTAAGCCTTGCTTCAGATGAGGCCATCATAGGTATGCACTCGGTCCCTATACGGTGCGGCTATACCCACAATCTGCATCATCATGTCATGCATGTGGACATGGCAGCATGTGGGCGCCGCATGTAGCCTCCTATGTGAAGGTTAAGTCTGGTAGCTTCTAAGTAGTTGTTTGCTATTTACCTAAATACCTCTACTAAGACTATATGTACTCCTGGATATTTTGCTTGGAAATTAAGAAAGTGATTCTGGGCTAACAAATGGTATCAAGAGCCTAACTTTCCCCACCTACCTACCACCCCCGTGCTCTCTCTTCTCCACCCAGAAAACCCCACGGCGGTCTCGATTCCGGCCGATCCCGTCGGCGGAGCTATTCCCCGGCCGATCCGGTGGCGGAATCTACCCCTCTGCACGTCTCCTACTCCGATCCGGTGCGGGCGTGCGCAGATCCAGCGGAAGCGTGGCTAATCGACGGCCAGTCGGCGCGCGTTGACTCGGGCTGGGAGCCCGACTAGCGCCAGCGGCGGCTCGATCCAGGAGGCGAGGAGGTTTCCGGCGAGGCGGAGGCGGGTGGCGGTGATGAGTGTGCACGGGCGTGTGCACGCGACCAAGGCGGTGACTTTCCCCTTCCTTCCTCAACACCGTCGTCCATGGCGAGTTCCGAGGAGAGGGTCGACGAGGCATGGGCGGTCTCGATAGCAGTCGCGGGCGCAGTGGTGGCGATGCGTGAGCGGGCGGCAGGGCCGCCGCGGATCTGCAGGGACGCGCGCCACAACCGCTGGTCGACGAGGATCCGTTCGTGCGCTCGTGGGTCTCCTCCTCCGGCAGCACTCGCTCGATTACTTCGAGTGCGAGGCGTGCGGGGGCGGAGGAAACTGCTGCGCGAGGCGAGCGACTTGAGGAGGCGGGTGCGCGAGCAACGACCTCAGCGGCAGATTCGCGTGCTCGAGCAGCTCGTCGCAGTTGCAGCGGAGGGCGGGCAACGGACGGCGACGATGGGCGGCTGCAGCACGTGCAGAGCGCGCGGCGGCCGTGGAGCGCGAGGCGGCTCGTGCGGACGCCGAAGCCTGTCGTGCTTAGGCGGAGGCGACCCAGCGGCGGGTCGCAGCGGATCGGCTGCGTGAGGCGGCGGCCGCGCGAGATGGCGCGGCGTGACGCGGAGGAGCTACTGCACGATCCATAGGCTCCACCGGCCGGCAACAACGTGCAGGAACCTCCCAAGTCGGCGGGCAGCGCAGGCAGCGCCGACGACGTTGGGACACACTGTGGCGGGGACATGGACCGGTGGATGGACGATCTGCATCTCGGCTCCGACCACGGCGCCGACACCGAGTACAATCATGGCGGCGCACCCCCGAGGGTCATCCAGACCATCATCAGGGACTCCGGCAACACACAGTGGGCCGATCTTGACGAAGACCAACTACGCCGAGTAGTCTTCCATGATGAAGGTGAAGCTTGAGGCCCGGCGGATGTGGAACATCGTGCGCTTGGGCGGTGTGAGTCGTCATGAGGACCGGCGGGCGCCGGAGGCGTTGCTTTCCGCGGTTCCCCCAGAGATGATCCCAGCTCTCTCTGGCAAGGCGACGGCCAAGGACGCTTGGGATGCCATTGCCACGCTGGATTGGCGTGATCGCGTCCGCAAGTCCACACGCGAAAGTCCGGGGGTGGGATCACTTGGCCGTCAAGCCAGGTGAGGACGTCGACGACTTCGCTCTACGTCTCACCGGTCTGAGGCAGCAGCTGGAGCAGCTCGGCGACTACGACATCACAGGAGCGAGCTGCGCCAAGTTCGCCGCTGCTCTCCGGCCAAGTACCTGAAGATCTCCATCTAGACGATGCTTGACATCTCAACCTTGACGATCGAGGAGGTTGCTGGGAGATTCAAGGCTGTGGATGAGGAGGAAGCACTAGCGGCTGCAGAGACAATTGCTACTGGTGCCATGGTGGCAAGCTTCACTTTGCCACAGCACCGCCAACGCCCACATCTGCCAGAAGAAGGGGGAGTCCTCTCCTTCCTCGGGCGGCCATAGCGCCACGCCACACAGGCGCCCAGGCGCATGGAGGCGCCGAGGTGAGGCGAGGCGCGGTGGTGCAGCACGACGCGACACTGCAGGCGGCGCGCGTGGTGGCGGTGAGCGCACACCGCGGTGCGGCGCGAGCCACGAGATGATACCTGTTGCAACTGCGGCATGGCGGGCCACTGGGCCAAGGACTGCCGCCAGTCTCGGCGAGGCCAGGCTCACATCACGCAGGCGGCGGTGGACGACGAGCTGGCCCTGTTCCTGGTCCACAGGAGCATCGGTCCTCCTCCACGTCGACGAGCCGCGAGCAAGGTGATTCGAATCTAGCTAGATGAATACGAGATGTTGAAACAAATGCAGTAGTTCAAAACAATACGTCATATTTCACCAAGTTGTCTTTGACAAAGCTCAAAGATAAGAGGTACACAGACACTCCTGTGCAAGGTAAAAGTTGAACGACTTTCCTATCCAACACACGGCCGGGATAAATCTTGTAATAATATGAGAGATACCAATACCTCCCAACCCTATCCAAGCTATGGCAAGTCTGTGGGACAGCCTCTGCGAACCATTTTTTCAAAACAACCTCTACGAACCTTTTTTTTTTGTCTTGTTCCATCAAGAAGAAATTGACTTCTCTCACAGACTCCCAGTCAGCTAGAAAAGGCAGCAGCTTCACGGACTCCACGACCAGCGCATTAACCGGAACAACAGCAGGGATTTCCACTTCTTAGCATTTCAAAGATTTATTGGTGCGGTTGCAGAACCGATGTTGCACGACGAGAAATCAAGGTAGGATGAGATCTCCCGACACCACCCCAGCCTATGACATTGACAACACAACACGTACGCATGATACACTCCATGAATACGTTACCCCTCTTTGCCTGGAGAAGAAATTGCACTAATAACGCTCGTCTTTTAAACATGCAGAACTGGTGGTGTTTATTTTTCGCCCTCATCTGCTCTTTTGTAGACCCAAAGATATACAGCAACTACCACCATTAGGATGCCTTTATATATATTCCAGAATATTATGTTGGTGCCTTCCGGCCATTTAAATGTGCACCAACCACCCATACCTTAACCCACAATTTCCATAAGGTGTAACCATACATTATTCACTAGCTAGGTGTGGCCCATGTAAATTATAAGATAATTCAAAACGAAGGGATACAACTTATTTGTTTTACAGGCATCTCTCAAAAGCTATAGAATAATATAATGCATCATTTGTTGGAGAGCGCTATGAAGAAATCAAGGCACTATGCACGCGAGAACTTGAATTATCCCAAGAGCTAAATTGCCGAAAAAATTGTTTGAGCTTCTAATAGACTACACTCTGCACACATTTCGCGTATAAAGAGTCTACAAAATAACTGCAACTCCTACTAATAAGGGGGTAAGTCAATTAGCATAATAGTACCACACATTCATACAAGCTTTGCTCGCCTCAAGACACAGCATGCCACCGGTCCACCGTTTTAGGAACAAATTGTTGATGTTGCCTTGTTGTAGTGTGCCTCCCATTTCTTGCTTTCTTCGGCTGAGAAATTAAGGCCAGGTTTTCAACCCCTCTGCCAATGGCTTAGTCCAACTGATAGTGCACATTCTAAATGTCTCCTACTATGGCATGAGCTCCTGATGTCTCTAAAGCCTATCGTAGAAATGCCACCACTCCATGAACTATTCAGCATCTCTCCTCCATAGCCCTTTTTGCTTATTTACATGCTATTTTTGTGGACCAAGGAGAAAATTAAAGAGTAGCAAGGTCAATCCATGGGGCACTCTTCTATTACATAAACCATACCATCTAATATGGAATAATATAAACCCTTCGAGATATATGGTTTTTGCCATCCTTTGGGAGGTACCACTAATTATTACAGGGAGGTAGCGAATTGAAGGTGTACCACATTAAGTCTTTGTGCAGGTAGGAAGATCGTTGTACAAATTAGAGAACGATTTGGACATTTCCACCCAAACTAGGAATACTATTTATATTATTCCATCGTGTAGAATGTGACATCTGGTCAAAATTTTGATGGCCTAGCAGCCCATGAGCGTAGGTGCGCAAGTTTAGTACCACCTTATTAGTAGTTGAGCAAGGGTGGAACTAACTTATATGCATTTATCCTCCAATCAAAGCACATTCGGGTTAACCCTTTACATGAAGCGAGAACGAAAGGTGTTATGTATGCGCGCTTCTCGGAAGGATTAGGCGGTGCGGCTTTAGATGATGGGGTGTTACATAGAAATTTGATAATAAATAAGCAGATCACAAGGTAATTAAGAGAATGATAAAAGCTACTGGAACAAGCATGTTTGAAATGTGTGGTAGGGCGCAGCCTAGACTCCTACTTTACTACTCTTAAACTTCTCCGAGGAAGTATTTCTACAAAAGAAAAAGGGATGTCTTAATAAGAAACTGATGTCCCACATCTTTGATGCCATTTGGTACTCTCTTTCAAGCATTCATGCATCTAGTCATCCTGTGGGAATTTTGAAATATTTGAGCAAACCAAACTACTCTGCTGAGCTTATTCATCAATGCTTTGTTTCTGGACGGAGTGCAGCACAATGGTGGCGGGTGGAAACGACGGCCGGCACGCTTGCTTGCCTCTTGGCCTCGCTGCGAATGAATCTCTCAAGCACACGACCATCGTCTTCATTTTGGATGAGTTCTGAGCGGTGATCGATGGGTGACGCCGGCGGCTGGACACCAAGCTAGTGTTTGCTGCTTTGCCTAAGAGGAGGAATTGTGGTGGCCGGTGAGGAATTGTCATGTCCGTGTCTGCTTGCTGCTGCTGGGTTCTCCATTTTTGTTTAGCACCCAGCCCCAGCCTTGGAGGCTTGGAAGCAGAGTTACCATGTCTACGTATTAATGGCAACCAGAGATCAATGTTCGGTTGATTTTGCACACTGTAATCACGTCCCATTTGAGTCCCGTAATGGCGTCGTTGTGTGTACAAATACTGAATTTTGTGCAAGACAAGTTTTCTATCCTCACCTCTTTCCTCTCCCTCATCTTTTTCTATCATTTCTTTCCAACTGCTTGTCTCTCTCTCCTATCCGGCGCCGGCGACGCGAGCCGAGGCGGAGCTCCCTACCTGGGTAGGCGACGCGAGGCAGGGGATGGGGCGGGGGCGCGTGGCTCGACGACGACGAGGGCGCGGGGCTCACCGCACGGTGCGCAACCTCGGCGGATTCTAGTGCTTTTGGGATTGCCGATGCCTCGTAAGCCTACTGTAGGAAAGACATTGAAGATTGCCAGTAACCCGTGCCTCCATGACTTTTTCATTTCCCAGCTCCACAACATTTTTGCTTTATCACCTCTGAATTTATATACTACCTCCGTTCGTTTTTATATGACGTTGGGACAAAGAAAGTTAGCTTGTTTTGTACTATTCTCTCTGTCTGAAACGACACATATATGCGAACGGAGGGAGTATTGTCAAGAAGGGTGTACTATTTACTTCAATTTTCAAAAATATTCCTAGTGAGAATCTGCAGTCTAGTTGAGTTTCAACCTACCCTGGCTTTACTCAGGCAAATTAAAAGGCTTTTTTTTTGTTTATGTACGTTATTCCACAGTCAAAGTCATTGATCAATGTGTAGCATGTGTGTGGTGTGCCATTGTACGATATTTGTTCAGTAAGGACAAGGTTCCGCTAAATGGCTAAGCCATTTGGTACCATCAGATGCGCCAATCTAGCCATGAAAAGCTAAGATCAAATTATATGCCCATGCAGTTTGAGTAACTTGTGAAAGCTACAGTGACATTAAGTTATTTCTAGATCTTTTTACTATGGATGGAAACGGATCGTATTCGCATGGAATCGGATTCGGATAACACCTTTTACTACATTTTTAATCGAATATGAATAAGAATTTGAATGTCCTCGAATACGAATACAAAACGGATGTCTCAAATTCAGATATGCATTTGGATATTTACTCGATTTGGAAGACAACATTTACCAATTTTCTTTATTGATAATTTACTATTACAAAATCATGTAAAGACTAAAGTATTAGTACATAACAAGTCTAGACAGAGATCGCTCTTTAAGAATATCACATTCATCCATATTTTTTAATAATTAATCATATAATAAATAAAATTATTAATAAATACACATTTTTATATATAAATTTATCAAACAAATAATAAAAATACTTGAAAAATATTTTCATCAATACATAAATAAACTAGAGTAATTAAAATTAAACTTTGCATTAATGTTTTTATCATTAAAATTAATGATATTGGTCATTAAATTTAATTATAACTTTTAAATTGTTTTATGGATGCAATATTTTTAATATTAAAATTAATATCATAATCATTACTTATGGATATATTTTTTCAATTATACACTATCATAATTAGTATTCTATTGAACATAATTTGCTATTAGTTATTGAGATAACTGGCAGTTTTATATAGTCGAATACGGATAGTGCTGGATATTGCCGAATACGGATGTGGAATCGGATAGAGAAAATCAACAAAAACAAATTCGGATGTATCCACTTTATTACCACAGTTGAATTTGAATACTGGTACAGATATCCATATTTATGTTTTAGCGGATACGGATGTCGGATAATTCGGATTCCATTTCCATATTTCCATCTTTTTACAGTGTCCAAAGGCATCAGATGAAGTAATAGGTCATAAATGGGCCGTGATCTCTTTTTTATTTGGAAATGTATTGGGAACAAAAGTCATTTAATTTTTAATTAATTTGATGCTATTTTGGGTTCAAAAGAAAGGGAGGGCTCAAATACAGCTATGAAAACTGGTACGTCCACTATGAACGTGAAATTGGCCAATATACAAAATTACAAAAATTAAAATGTGTGCCTTAGTATATGGAAAGCATTATAAACGTGTTTTATTTGATCACCTCTTGATAGCAAAATTGTGATTCTTTTGGAAAATGGAAAAAAATCCAGCCTCAAAGAAAGCACAATAAATTCAGGTAAACTGATTATTACAAATTATTAAGAAAATGGCAAACAAAATAAGTAATCATAAGCAATGTCCATTGTTATTTCTCCGACAAAAATTTTAAAGACAACAACCTTCAGAGCTTTACTCACCAAATGGGTCATGCTACAAATTGTAGCCATCATTTTCCCCCCAAGCAACAGCCACATGTAGGAATATAATCTGATGTAAAAAACGTCATCGTCATTGTTCGGTAGAACCGGAACCAAATTAAATCTTTTACTTGAAGATGCCTATGGTTCTTGAATGGATCGATGGTGTAGAAGGGGTGGATATGGGCCTTCTTCAAATTTCTAGAACAAGTAAACAAACCTTAGCCAAGATTCTAGTATTGCCCATCTAAAAAAGGTTTTCTACAAACTAAGCACACTAGCAAGAAAGTTCCTTAGAAAAAGTCACACTAGCAAGTATGAAGCACCCTAGTCAAGATATGAAGAGAGTAAAGCACACAAGCAAACTAGAGCAAGGAAACTTAATTGCAGAATGTAAATGCTGAAATTAAGTGCAAGAATGTAAAGAGAACGGACACGAGACAACCGAATTGTTTCCCGTGGTATCCAGTAGTTGACGCTCCTCTCTAGTCCATGTTAGAGCACTCACTAAAAGTAAAGCTCCCCCTTCAAGACACAAAGACTCGAGTGCTCACTAAGAGTACCTATTCTTCATCTCCGGAACGGTGGGTTTCAAGCCATATACACCAATCACTTCTTGGGGCTCCAACAATCTCCAAGAGCTCATCAAGAACTCCACAATCAACAAGACCGTCTAGAAGCCATCAAACTTCAAGAGTAACAAGCTCACACACCCTCACTTGACCAGCACTCAGCTATGACATGGTATGCACACTTGCAACACTTGATCACTAAGAAAGAGAATCCTAAACTTGAAGAATATGAAATCCAATAGAGCACAATCACACTAACCTTCTCTCATTGGCTGCTTGAGGTATTCAGAGTGGCAAGAGAAGCTCAAGTGACTCAGGGGGGGTATTTATAGACTAGGCAAGGGTGGCTAGCCGTTGGAAAAGTTTTGCAGAAAAGCACATCGTCGGATGAACTGATGGTTCCCCCTGAGCTAGCGTTAGTTAATCCGGTGACTCACAGAGTTGAAAACTAGCAGTTGAAACATATGTCGCACAAGATTCATCCGACGCATTGATCGACGCACCGATGGTTCATCTAGTGTTGAAGGTTGGATCCTCAGAATGTCTATGTCATGGGCCAAATAATCATCGGATGAACGATGTCCTAAGGCATGGACTGTCGGTTCATCCGATAGTGACGCTTCAAAACCTACTCTCTCGCTTGACGACATAATTTGCGGATAGACCGACGCCATCATCCGACGATCGTCAATCCATCCGGTGTCCTTCATAGTTTCATCACTCGCATAAGTCATCCGATGCATCTAGAAATGGGACTATCAGTTCATCTGATGGTGCACTTTGAGAAATAACTTGTCCAATTCAGTCTTCTTTGAGTTTTCCTTTGATTCTTTTGTTTTGAAGTGTTTCCAAGAGTACTTTGAGCTGCAGAGAGTTCAGATAGCTTGAGTGTGCATAACTAGCATAGCATTTATGGCATGGTCAAGCTACTAGTATGAGAACCCCTCTTAATAGTACAGTCAAAAACTACAAACTAGCAAAATCCAAGTGTCCTTCATCTCCCAGTGACACTTGAAACTATAAAGTTCTTAGCCTTGTAGCATTTTCCCATCGATCACTTGTATTTTCAAATTGAAGGGTAACTTTGCATGTATATCTCATGACAATAACCCAAAATGATTCCACTTTAAAACAAATAGTTAGTCACAAGTATAATTTTGTTATTTATCAACAAAACACACCCTCACCAATGGTGCAAAAGGGGCTAGATGCTTAAAGTTCTTAGGGAGGAGAGCCCTACAATGATACTTGTGATACCCGAGGACGTCCCTACACAAACCACACGACCACAACTTGTCGTGGTTAGGGATGGATTCGGATCGGATACGCACAGATACGAATTCAGATGTCACTATTTACCACATTTTAATTCGAATTCGGATACGAATACGAATATTATTGAATACAAATACAAAATGGATATTTCGAATCGCATTCGAATATTTACTCAATTCATAGCATAGAATCATAAAGAGTATCAATTTCATTTGTCGATAGTTTTATAATTGATCAAATCATGTTACAAGTAAGAGAGTAAATTATGATGATTGTACATAATAGATATCTTATTGCAAATAAAATATCTATTAATTAATTGATTAATATATCATAATAAATATAAAAAAGTATTTTTAAATATATAAACATCTATTAATAGTAAAGATAAGTACATAACAACATTTAAATATAATTTATTTATTTTCTAAAACAATATAATGTATTTAAAATTACTATGATTAGCCACATTAAAATTAATTAAAAAGATCATTATATAATCTAGTAATATTAGGTTAACATAATTAGTTAGTTGTCATGAAAAGATCATTTTGTAATTAATAATTAGTCATAAAAAAGTTTTAGAAGATTTCATGAGTACTTTGTTCTACACGGATACGGATAGTGTCGAATAGTCTACATTTTTGTCGAATACGAAACAGGAACCAGATAGAGAAAAAATTAGAAATCCATATTGATGCATCCATTTAACATTCACATTAGAAACGAATACAAATACGGATAATACGGATATCCATATTGATGATTTTGTCGAATACGAATTCGGATAATTCGGAGATCCAGACATCTGAATCACAGTGTGAATCCATCCCTAGTCGTGGTAGCCATGAATCCATGATTTGACCACAGTGTGATTTGACAACCGACACATGCAACCACCAATAAGCACCTCCACATGGTGAGTGCATCAGGGGACCAAAAGTCCGATGAAATCAATAAAACTTTCTCTAGAAAAATGTGTCTGATTTTTTTCACTTCATTAATTACGAGGTCCTCCCCCGTTTAGTTTGCTTGTAATTTTTAGAGAATTTTTTGGACCACTTTCAAGATTTATTAGGAGTATTAAATGTAGACTGATTATAAAAATAAGTACATGAATGGACCGAAAATTATGAGATAAATCCATTAACTCTAATTAATCTGTCATTAAAGATTGGTTATTCTAGCAAAAAGTTGTCTAATCATGACATAATTAGACTCGTTAGATTCGTCTCAAAAATTTAGGTAGAGGTTATAGAATGAGTTTTATCATTAATTCACATTTAATACTCCTAATTAGTGTCTGAAGATTGATATAATGAGTAGTTGGTGAATTTTTTGAAACTAAACAGGGGTGCGATCCCGTGGAAGCTTAAAAGTCGATCATATACGAAGAAGAGAGGAGATATGGGGATACATCATCCCAATTAAGCACATGCATCTCGAGTTTGCGTGCCCGTGGCAGGACCGACGATGCATCAGCCCATCTCCGACCAGCCTTCAAGCCACTGCCTGAAGCCAGTAATCGCACGTCGGAGCAGAGAGCTGCCAGAGGACAGGGGCAAAGATGGCTTTCTGCATTAGTGTTGTAGAACACACTGTCAAATATTTTGAGATTTTGATTTCACCTGTGTCGCCAGATACGTGAGAATTAACGGAGGTAGCAGAAGGGTTTAGACCGTCTCCAGCAGGTTTGCACATCTGCATATGCAAAACGACTTCCGCGCATAGGAGAGAGATGAGAATAGTGTTGCAAAAGAGTTGTGTTCCGGTCTTGCGCACCCCTGCTACATACCGCCAGGCGGTTGGCTCCTGCGGAGCGGCGCGAGGAGGAGGAAGGTGGAGGCGGCCGCCACTGGCCGACGAGGAGCAAGGCGGAAGCGGCCGCTGCTGGCTGAGGAGGAGGAGACGTACGCCACTACTGCCTGTGCCTCCGGGGGCGAGGAGGCCGCGATGGCGGCGGCCGAAGCGGAGGCAGAGGCCCGCCGGGCTCCCGGAGGCCGCGCTCCCCCGGATCTGCGCTGTCCACCACCGGGAGGCCGCTAATCTGCGCCGCCGTGGAAGGGGTCAATGCCGCCCGATCTGGCGACGACGATAGCTTCCTCCTCTGCCCTGGCCCGCCACTCGTTAAATCCGGTGGCTGAGGGTGCAGGAGGCGGTGGCGGGAAGGAGATCGAGGCCGAGGGTGCAGGAGGCGGCAGTAGGAAGGAGATCGAGGCCGAGGTGTAGGGAGGCGGCGTGAAGGAGATCGAGGCCGAGGAGTGCAGGAGGCGCGCGCAAGGCGAGGAGCGGGAGAGGGAGAGGGAGGCGGAGACCTGCGAGGCGGAGGTGAAGGTCAATGCGCCTGCCGTGCGCCATCACCGCCGCTCGCCGCCCGCCACCGGCCACGATGCAGATCGAGGCCCTCGAGGCACGCCCCTCGAGGCCACCGCGCTGAGCTGCTCCTCCGCTCAAGGTCGAGGCGGAGCACGAGGGACGGAGGCCGTCGGCAGATGGGGAGGGAGGAGGAAGACAGAGGGAGGGAGGGGAAGAAGAGGAAGAGGCGGGCCCGCGTCGCTGGAATGCAGCGAGGAGGAGAGACCGGAATGCAAACGCGTGCGAGGCTGGGGTCGCATTTTGCAGAAGCAGCGTTGCAGCAGCTGGAGCCGCTAAGTACCATTTCATTGCTCATTTTGCAGATGCAGACTCCGCTGCGGTGACCGCTGGAGATGGTCTTAGCAATTACCACGGGTTACCAGACTCATTTGTTTTTGCAAAGTGTAACAGCTTTAAAATTTTAATCCACATTCAACTTTCTTCGGTCTCCATCCATGGAAACTCTGAGAGCAAAATGCGGTGAGATCAAACCTTACAGTCCCTAAGAAGAGACGAGCGACAGATCGACCCAAGCGGATGCATCTAAGTTTTCCTGCCCGTGGCATCAGCCCACATCTCCGGCCTGCGAGACTGAAGCATCAGACTGGGCCCGGATAGGGCTGGAAAAGCGACCTGGAGGTCACTTTTGCCCTTTTTTCTCCCGCACCGGCGACCTGCAGGTCGGACGCCACGCTTCCGTTCGGCCGCGACAACGCCAAATTCAGCGCGATACGAGACGACCTGCATCGCCTCGCGTCGGCACCTGTCACCAACCACCACCCTTTGGCGCGGAAGCTCGGAACGGAAGGGGGGAGAAGGAAGGGAAGCGGATGCGCCGCCGGCCGCCGCCCCTCCCGCTCCGCCGGTGGACAACTGCACGGGAGGAGGCGGAGGAGGGCCGCCTTGCTCCCGCCGGCCGTGGATCCGCTGTGACGCCATGGATCCGCGGCGCCGTGCTGTAGGCCGCCGCGACGCCGGCACTGGAGGCCACTGCCCCTCACCTCGTCCGCCGCCCCCGCGCCGGCTCACGTCGAACGCACCGTCGCCGTCCGAGGAAGAGGTGCCCCGCCCGCAGCTGCTCCCGCGCGCGCACCCGCGAGGAGGCCGACGGTGGAAGGGGCCACGGATCCACCTCCGCCTCGGGCCAAGAAGCCGCCGCGGCCCATGGTCTGCCACGCCCCTCTCCCGAGCTCGAGCTGCCGGATCTGCGGTGGAGAGGGAGCCAGGCCTCCGCCTCTCGCTCCCGCCGCTCGTCGGGGAGGGCGTCGACGCTGGCAAAGAAGGGGAGCGGGCGGACGGCGGAGTATGCGATGTAGGTGGGGAGGAGGTAGGGGAGAGGGCGGCGCCGGAGGTGGGGGAGAGGGCGGCGCTGGAGGTGGGGAGCAGTCGCACTGGTCGGAGGCACGGGGTGGATGGGGAATTGGGGAGAGGAATCCGTGGAGAAAAAAAAGAAAGGGGAAGAAAAAGAGAGAGATGGGTGGGTCCCATGTGTTGGTGGTTGGTATGGAGTTCTAGATATGGAGGTTGACGGGTGCCGAGAAATTGGAACTGGATTGGAAAATTTTGATGACTAGACGAGAATATTCTTTTTAGGGGATGAGTTTGGAGGTTAACAAGTGCTGACAGTCTCATCCCACTTCATTTGACGTGTAGAGAAGTGCTAGACTGAAACAAGCCCTTCCGATACCTCCCATTACCAAGCCTACAGGCCTACAGCCACAGCTCAACATGCATCTCTTCGCGTTCATCTCTCTAGTGGTGTTGCAAACACTCTGCTGTACGTGCCTCTTCAACTGGTCTTTTATAGGCAAAAGGAGAGGGCAATATCATGCAAGAACGTACGCGCAAGAGCATTTGATTCATCAGGCAATTCAGTGCCTGCAATTCCATTTAATGGACATCCACCACTGTTCACTGATGTTCCAAACATGGTGCCTTAACTTTCTGAAAGTCACTGGTAATGAAGACCAAGCCAAAATTCCCATTCCAGAGATCTCTAAAACACCCAGGCATTTTATTGCTTTTCCAAAAATAATTTCCACAAAAGTTGGCCTAAGCTTAAAATTGAAAGGGTTGGCTTATATACAAGAGAAGTGTAACAAAATTTGTAAAGATTTATCTAGCAATTGCGCCTAATTTTTCTCACTTTATTTCCTCCTAATGTTATTCATTACTGGACACTGCAAGAAACTCAAATCCAGTCGACTATGGAGCGAGAAACTCAATCTGGATCCACCGTCCGCCATCACTGCCGTCGCTGCCGCTGCACCTCTCCCCGCCGCTGCTCCTCACTGCCAGTGAGGGGTCAGCGGAGGGGAAAGGGGAGGGGCAGCAAATGGGTGAGGGAAGGGAGAGGAGGCAGAAGGCCGGTGGCGGCGGGAGAGGAAGAGCTTCTCGCGTTGGCCACCGTTGGATCTCCTCGTGCCGGCCACCGAAGGAGAGGAGGTTGCGCCAACCGTCGTGGATTTGTTGTGTGGTGGGGGGTGCGGAAGTCGCGCCCATCGGCCACAACTGCTCCTCCTTATGCACCACAGCCGCACCTCGGGGAGAGAGGCGGCGTCCGTCGTCGGGGAGTGAGGGAGGGAGAGCAGGATCGCACGCAGGGGAACTGAGGGGGAGGGGAGGGGCGGGCAGCGGTCAGAGGGAGGGGCAGGTTAGGGTTTGTGGAGTGGGGAGGGGGTGTTAAATAAAAAGGGCAGCAGGGTTAATGGGCCGGTGGAGTTAATGGGTCGTGGTACGTTGGCCTAATTTATGTTTTCCGTGAGCCTAATAACCGGCCCACAGCATAGATATTTTTTCACAAAAAATATTGTAAATGCATTTAATTAGTTAAATATAGTAAATAAATACAAAAAATAACCAAAAATTTGACATAGAGTACCACGTGTTGTATGTGGAGAGTAGAAAAAGTTTTGCATTCAAATTCCAAATTGAACGTCACTTTGCCAACAAACCTAATCGCTTCCTTATTAACTCTATGAAACTTCTTCACAGATGTTTCGATTTGTAAGCATCGTACATGACAAAATGTGCAAAACTGGCTTGATTTTTTACCACATCTTTCATGTATGATGTCATGATATATTGACAAATTTCATGATTTTCTGATTTCATTTACATTTTTAGAATTTTAAAATCATTAAGACGTGCGTTTGTGATCGTGTTTCCTAGACAAGATGTCGGAAATTTCTTTTCATTTTATGTCTAAGGTCTTAAATTTGGCTAAATAACAAGAATATAATTTTTTTCACCTCATTTTCTTCTATTGTTTGACTTGACTCAAATAATTGTAGTTGTTTGACTTGACTCAAAAACTGCTTGAAATGCAGTTCAAATTTGATTTGACTAAAAAATAGCTTGAAAGATAAATAATTCATTAAATATAGAAACAAACATAAAAATGTACCAAATTTGAACATATGGTACCATATGTTGCACCAAGAGAGAAGAAAAAGTTTATGGTATAAATATAGTTGTGGGTTGCTTCACAAGTGTCCCTTGTATATTCAGTCGAAAAAACATGTATTTAAATTGAAAATTTTGAAATACTTCATTACTTAAAGTTGTAGATATTTTTTAGATGTACAATTTTGATATATTGTTTTTCTTCATCAAAAGTGGTATGAAAAAACTTTGGAAACATTTTGAGGTGGGAAAAGGTTTTTTTTTCTGTCGGCTGAAAAAACACACGGCCTCCAGGCTCATGACAAATACGTATTGATCTGCAGTCTAGTTTAGTCTCAACCTACCCTGTCTTTATTCCGGCAAATTAAAGGGCTTTACTTTTGTTTATGTACATTATTTATCTGCAGTCAATGTCAATGTAGCATGCCTGTGCCATTGTACGATATTTGTTCAGTAGGGACAAGGTTCGCTTACACGGCTAAGCCATTTGGTAGCATCAGACCCCTTCAATCTAGCTTTGGAAAGCTAAGATGAAGTTATATACTTATGCAGTTTGAATAACACTTGTAAAAGCTACAGTGAGTCTAAGTTATTTCTAGATCTTTTTACATTCATCCAAAGGCCTCAGATGAAGTAATAGGTCATAAATGGGTGGTGATCTCCTTTTTTAGTCAGAAATGTAGAATGAGAGGAAACAAATACTTAATTGAATGCTTAAAGAAAAGAGGGCTCAAACACATCTATGAAAAGTGGTACGTCCACTATGAAATGACAAACCTTACATGCATGTGCACCTTAGTATATGGAAAACGTTATACACGTCTTTTCTTTGATCATGTCTCGATAGCTAGCAAAAGTTAGATTCTTTTGAAAAAATGGAAAAATATCAGACCTTAGCAGGCAGCAGCCGCACAATCAATTCATCTCGATAGATGATTACAAATAAAAAAAACCATTGTTATTACTCCATCCAATCTTGATGAAAATTTCAACAGCAACGACCCCCAAAATTTCTTTTTTTTTGAGAAATACTGTGGGGCAAAGCACCGGCACCAAGCAACAATAGAATAAAAGAGACCCCATAATTTCTTGCCAAACGGGTGTCCCTTTTTTCCTCACGCTACAAATCATAGCCATCATTTTCTCCCTTAAGGTAGCCTCCAAAGCAATGCCCACATGTAGATCTGATGTGTTGTTAAAAATGTCATCGCCATTGTTTGGTAGAACCGTGACAAAATCTTCAATAACTTACTTTTCTTAGGAACCAGAGGAAAGGCCTACAATTATGTTTGTAAGGAGAGGTTGTGATGCCCGAAGACACCGCGTCATCAGAACGACCATGAGGCCAATCGGGCATGGCTTTCATCAAGGGTTCCCTGCACCACACGACCACACCCCTTGTCGTGGTAGCCATGCTAGACGATGATGGATTCATGGATGTGACTGACCACACTGTTATTTGACAACCGAAATAGTAGTATGGTAGTATAACCGATTTTTTGCTAAGGTTAAAATCGTAAGTTTCTTGAAATATAAAATTGTAATTTGCTCGAAATATATTAACCGACGTGAGATAAGGTTACATAAAAGATTTCATATGTTTGATTTCATATATTACAACAATACTATTTTCCATAGTTCCAATCATACCCCTATACTACTCATATACTACCTATGAATACTACTACCCATAGTACCGCTAAAAACCGGTAGTATAGAATTAGTTTCAACCGTCAGATCATTCAAAATAGGTCATATATTACATACGAGTTCTTTTCAAACGGTAGTATAGGGTAGTATTGTGCACCGTAAAAGACCTCCATATATAACTACCAATAAGCACCTCCATATGGTGATTAAATCAATAAGATTTTCTCTAATATAGGGTAGAAACCTATTTGTTTCTCACTTCATTTCATTCCAAAGTTGTCCACTGAACACAGCGGCATAACCCAAATCCAGACGATCATGGAGCAGGCCGGGTTGTTTATTTTCCATTACTTCGCCACGGAGTACCACAGAAAAATCTTGTAAAAACTCAAATCATCTCTAACTACGTACTGTGTTGTTGCCAGTTCTTGTAAAAATGCAGCGAGATCACAACTTACGATCCCTCGGAAGCTTAAGATCGAAGTCGATCTATCGTATATGAAGACAGAGGAGAGATGTTTTTTTTTTTGAGAATTAGAGAGAGGAGAGATGTGGGATAGATCATCCCAAGGCGATGCATCTAGAGATCGGCTGCCCATGGCAAGGACCGTCAATGCATCAGCCCACATCTACGGCCTGCCGCTCGACCTTGCCAGCCTCCAAGCCACGGCCAGACACCACTGCTCGCACGTCAAATGTTTGTGTTGTATAGCACGCCGTCAAATGTTTTGATATTTTTATTTGACCTGTGTCAACAGATACGTGAGATTCCATTATATCTAAAAAAAACAGATACGTGAGAACGGAGGCAGCAGAAGGGTTAGACCGTCTCCAGCAATCCATCTGCATCTGCAGAAGGTGTGTTTCCGCACAACAGAGAGAAAAAGAGGCACAGCAAAACACAGCCGCTTCCAGCGGAGGTGCTGCATCCCGTCGCGTAGTAGCCTCAGCAGTTGGCTCCCGCGTCACCCTGGATTTGCCGTCCGCCGCCGGGGCTGCCTCCCTTCCTCGACCTCCCCGCCACGGAGCTCCTCCTCTACCTGCGCCACCACCACACGTCGGCTCTCCCACCCCGTCGAGCTCGCACGCCCTCCCGGCCGGCGGAGGAACGAGGCGGCGTGCTCGGCCGCCTGCACTGCGCGGCGAGGGAAGCGGCGAGGCATCCTCGACCCGCCCGAGCCGCCTCGGGAAGGAGGAGGAGGGGCGGAGGCGGCCGCGAAGGAGAGGGCACCTCCCCGCCCCCCATCCTCGCCCCGTCGACCGCTTCCGCACGCTGGAAGGCGGAGGCGGCCTGGGCAGCGCCACGTCGAGGGCCACCGCGCCTGCGGGCCTCCGCAGCGTGACCGCCATCGGGCGGATCTTCGCAGCGAGAGCTCCGCTGCACGGGCCTCCCGAGGGCCGCCGGCGTCGTAGCTGTGAGGTCGCCGTCGCCGAGAGAAGAAGGGGAAGAGGCCGCACCGGCCTAGAGCGTCACCGAGGAAAGAATGGAAAGGGGCCGCGCCGGCCACCACCACCGCCGCGCGCGGTCTTGTCACCGGAAGAGCAGGAAAGGGGCCGCGTCGGCCTCACTCCCGCATCTTGCTCCCTCCGCGCCGCCGCGAGCTCCGTCCTCCCCTTCGGCGGCGGAGGCCCGAACTCAAGGCTCCTGGCGCGCAGATCTGGGAGGACGACTCGCAAAGAGGTGCCTCGGCCTCGCCGCAGAGAGAGCAGGGCAGCCACGACGCCTTCCGGCGAGGCGAGGCATGGCAGGAGTGAGGCCGGTCGGCAGGCGGACGCAGTGATGTGGGACCGGCGGCTCCCCTGTTCCTTGCCAAGACGGTTGGCCGACGAAGGATGAAGAAGGGTGAGAGAAATCCTGAGATTGCGGCACGGGAGGGGTGGAACTGCATTATGCAGATGTAGATGCAGCTATTGCTTGAGTGGCTACAGTGCGCGGTTTGCCCTATTTTGCAGATGCAGCAGGACATGCAGATACTGCTGGAGATAGTCTTAGGCAGTTACCACTCATCGTCAGTGTGAAACAAGCCCTCCTGATAGGCTGATACCTCCCATTCCCGAGCCACTGCGGTTGCCTCGTCGAACAGCTCATGTATCTCTTCGCGTTCATCTCTCTACACTATAGTGTTGCAACACTCTGTTGTGCCCCTTCAACTGCTTTTTTATAGGCAAAAGGAGAGGGCAATATCACGCAAGAATGTACGCGCTAGAGCATCATTTGATCTGTCAGGCTATTCAGTGCCTGCAATTTCATTAAATGGACACCGACCACTGTCCATTGATGTTCCATTAGATCTGACAGACTCCAGGAACTCAGCTCCGATCCAAATCCAAACGTGCTCTCTTAACTTGCTGAAAGTCAAAGACGAGGGAAAATTCCCATGCCAAAAATCTCTAAAACACCAGGGATTTTATTATTGCTTTTCCAAAAAAAAAATATTTTCCACAAAAGTTGACCTGAGCTTAAGATTGAAAGAGCCTGCTTATAGATAAGAGAAGTGATGTAACACAACTTGTAAAGATTTCTCTAGGAATTGGGCATAATCTTCTCACTTTATTTCCTTCCAAAAAAAACGCAAATCCGATCGAATGTGGAGCAGGGTTGTTGCCTTTTCCATTACCATACTACTATAGTCAAATCTTTAACTGTTGTTGGATCTTTGGGAAAGTGGCAAACTTCCAAAGAACAGCTCTGCGATCTTGAGCAAAATGTAGTGCGATAAAAACTAACAACATCATAAGCCAAAATAACTACAAAATTGAGACTAAATGTCTCGATCTTTAATATCAGGTGAAATGTCAAATCATGATGCCTCGGTGTCTGTGGACGTCAAATGCATCAAGGACCCAGTGAAGAACACATAGAATCAGAACCTGTGATGCAGCGATCAGATGATAGTACCAATAGTTAATTTGCATCCAAGCATCTAAGCCTTACATGCTTCTTAACTCAACCTCCCCAAAGGTTCAAGTTTTTAGTAGGGCGCTAAATGTACACGGTATCGTCCCACAAACTCGCAGGGTCGTACCCAAGCCGCGTTTCTCCCGCAGGGGTACAGAGCTCCCCTGTCATTGCTGTCGTTGAGGCCGGCGCTCATGCATCGGTTCCGATCCCCACTGGCCGCACCATCTGTCATACGAGGTGACTCACGTCTTCTCCCCTCCAATGAAATCTACTGATCTGTCGTTCGCTGTCATATGTACTCCTATAATGCATAAGACCGGGATATACATAATTAAGCATCTGGTTATGTTATTAATTGTAAAATGGGATTATTATGTTGCAATAAAACGTGAGTGTACTGTTCAGGTTCATGATACTCCATATGAGATTCATGCGAATCGCTAGTCGTGAATTTTGTTCCTTGCTAATGTGAGAATACAGTTTAATTAAACAATCGAGTTGTAGAGTCGATTGCATGCATTTATTTTGTTTGTAGAGTTGATGAATTGTGAAGAGGAATGGAGAAATTTGTCTGTTTTTTATTTGGAAACCTTACTGACAAATTTATGTGTTTTACTGATTTTTCAATAGATTATTATACCAAATTGTATATGAAATAAAGAATCCTGGCTATCTACACAACCGCAAACTCGTGATACAAGCGCTACAATGTCTCCCAAGCCTGTCTCCACAGTCAGCCACTGCTGTTGCCTCAGCCAACAGCAGAAAAGAAACATTCATACGTCTCAAGTTACAACACTATGTTGTGACCCTTTCAAACTGCTTTCTTATAGACCAAGAGAGGGCAATATCACACAAGATATAGAGTACGTCTGTACGTGCTAGCATAGGATTCCCTCAGGGTATTCAGTCCCTGTAATTTCATTGAATGGGCACCCACCACTGATGTTCCTTGATGAACTAACTCCACAGTTAGTTGTCCTGAGAAGTGAGAATGCAGAGATAGCCAAGCCTATATTTGAGGGCAATCTCATAAACTGATCATCTCTCAACCATAGGACTTCTACTTGTTCACATGATATTTTTATGCACAAGCAGGGAGATCAAGTAGTATTAGTAAAGGTGTAACTACCAGACTCTGAATTTAATTGACAAATGCATGGTCAGTTCACTGTTCACTCTGCCACTGTGAAGGACCGAACTGGCGACCAGAGAGGGGGGGAGTGAATGGGAGTCGATAAAAATTCTTCTCGAAGGAGATGGATACTCCAACAAGACAAACACGGCAACCAAAACACGTCTCCGACTCAACTACCCAAGTTGGCCAAGACCACGTAGCCACTTGAGTGCTACTGGTCCTACGAACCAACAATCACCTGAACCTACTCGAGAACGCAGCGGAACAAACAACTCGAGCAGGTCCTGGACCGCACCGGTCAGACCGGTCCCTGCTGGAGCAACCTGGCAAAACATGAGAACTTCCACAGAAGGCTCCTACACCGGTCAGGCCGGTGTAGCTCGCCGGTCAGACCGGTCCTAGCCAGGAAATCTCAAATCCACCAAACAGACCTACCGAGCTCCAAACCAGACCAAACGCGAAACGACAGCAACACGAGACAACAGGGAACTCACCAAGACGTTCACCCGAGCAAAACCCAACCAAGGGTCTGCACCGGTCAGACCGGTGAGAGGCACCGGTCAGACCGGTCAGGACCTGAGCTCTCGGGATGAACAGCAACCGCGGGTCACTCCTCCAAATCCAAATCCCGATCTCCCGATTCGCTCCACAGATTGGCACAAGACTTTGGGGATAGTAGGAACACCTCATGGGCACTCCATAGCCAAGATTTGGTCCACCAAAACTTGCTAAATCAAGACGAATCGAAGAAATCCCGTAAAGAACGCCTCTAACCCTAGAGAGGAGAAAACCCCAAAATTGAGCCATTTTGCTCACGGATTTGGGAGGGGAATCAAAGGGAAAAGAACCACGAAGGGTTCATGCATACATCCCCCACCAAATCCCAAAGAGAAAGGTCTCAAAACCGCCACAAGAAAATCGCTAAGAAAAGGCTCCGAAAATCACCAAAAATGGAAAACGGGAGAGACACAATCAAGCCTTGAGGAACCATGCCGAATCATCTATACATACCTGTTGACACCGTTTTTTGGAAAAACGTGTCAAAAAGGATAAGGAGAAGCAGCCGATGAAAACATAGTGCAATCGGCCGATTGAAGAGAGAGAAAAGGGTGGTCAACAGAACTCGCCGATGGTCAGAGGAATTTAACTCTAGTAACGGACTGGCAAGTCAACTGATCGGCCGATGGTCAAACAGAGGATCGGCCGATGGAAAGAAGGAAGGCGGTAATCAAGGAGATACGCCAGAAGGAAAGCACGGTGGAGGCGGGTCAATCCACGATTGGCAACGGGTCAAAGAATCATTTTTTAGAGAGTTTTTGACTCCTGCGAGAGTCCTTTTCTATTTTTAGTAGTTTTATCTTTCTTTAGATGCAAGTAAACAGTGCTGTAATCGGCTAGAAGTCGGGTTGTCCTCAGGACATAAATAGCGACCCTGCGTGGTTGGGAAAAAGTGTACACACCAATATCAAACAAACCGCCTCCGGGCAAACCCTTTACAATTTATAGCTTCTACTTTACAACATCTACTTTCCGGCGACTTCGCCATTGCGTTTTTTCCTCTTTTCTACAACGTCGTCCTTCAAGTTCGTCGGGCTGCATCGATCGATCTCCGGCAAGCTTGTGAGTACCGCTTTCGAATAACCCTAGGCTTTAACCTCCCAAGCGCATCGAGGTTTCGCCTAGTTCTTTATTCACCCTTACCGATATTAGCTAGATCCGCAAGTTTTTGTACCAATTCTTGTAGTTTTAGCTTTTATCACCAATTTATCCCACTCGATCCATCCTATCGCTTCGATTCCGACCGCTCGAAAGGCCGACGCCACGATCGGTCGATCCAACCGATCCGTCTGCCTACTTATCGCTGCCTCGGCCGCTCGAGCCGCCGATCCCGCTTGCTCAGACGGCCGATTGGCTGGTACACGTGTCGCCGAAAGGTCATCGCCTTCTAGCCGATCCCTAATATTTTTCCATTGTCAATCAACAGGTCAGATTGGCTGGCACACCTGCCATGCACCGGGAGTCACGTGTGCTACGCGCGGAGGTGACGTCCTATTTTCGCGTTAACACACTTTTGGCACGCCCAGTGGGACACGAAAAAGTCAACAATGACGAAGAACACTAAGAGTGGTACTTTCAAAGTTGACCCGGACAACGTCCAAGCAATCACCAAGGATCAGCTGAAAGATACAGACAAAGCCGAGTTCGAAACTCACATGAAGCATTATGAAGAGCTTTGCCTGGCATCATATGGTTAGACTAAAGGTGGAGTCTTCAAGAAGAATCATTTGTCAACACCTAAGCAAGTCACCTTCTTAGTCGATCTTGAAGGGCTTCAAGACATGATGAATAAGGCGATGCATCATACAATGATTGATCAAGCTAAAGTTCTCGCCAATACCATTCAGAATTGTCTAACTAAAACCCTCAAGAAAGGAGCAGAAGGAGGATATCTGGGACCTGCATACTTCCAACCAAATCGAACTCCTCCAGTGTTCCAAAAAGACCAATCGGCTTCACCGATTGATGACTCAACAAAGAAGGGTTTCACCGTCTCACGTATCAATGCAATCGCTCTGGTTCTTCATCGGATTCTCAGCCGATTCAGAATCAGAGTGTTGGGGATAACTCCAAAGACCTTGCTATCACAATGCCAGTGGTCCAAACACATTCAGTACAGTCCGACGTCCAGGATCAAACGTTCTCAGTGCAGAACCATCATCAGAAGTATCCTACAATAAGAGATCAGGACGGAAAACTTGCAGGATGGGATTTACCTCGCGATCATTTTGAGACTAATATCTCAAATTTCTTCGAACCTTAGCCTGAGGAAATTCCAGAAGTGAAGTACCCGCAGTCTTATCAAGCCATGTTTGGAGGTACTCCAGGGACTCTGCACATGAATAAGGACGGAGTGGAGTTTGTCTACTTCAATCACGGGAGCAAAAACTTTGAAAGAGTTAAGATCAGTTCAGCTCATGCTCATATGGTCATACCAATAGAAAGAAAATCTCCTATTCAGCCTCAGAAATCGGCTCAGCAGTCGATGCTAGGGATGCCTGTGCAGACTGCCCCACTACAACAGTCAACGCCAATGCAGCCTGTCTTAACCCCAGCTAATACAGTGGCTCATACAAGATCATCGCCTCAGCAGCCGATCAACCAAAGGGTGACAGGACAGCCAACAATACCACAGGTGGATTCTACACAGGTGCTGCAAATGCTCCTGAATCAATTGGCTATCTCGGGCCAATTGAACTTGCATCAGCCAGCCCATCTACCGGTCACCGATCGACGACCCCACCTGTGACAAGTCAATCAAATGCACAAGTTTCTTCTGGAACATCAATGGCACCAAATCCACAGCCAAGAATCTCAGAAGGACAGCTTCCAGAAACTCCATTAGCTGAAGTACAAGCAATCGAACAAGTATCTGCTGAATTGAAGTCTCATGTGAAGCAGGAATTGATTGACCACTTTTCAGAGATGCTGCAGAAGCAATATGGGATGAAACCTAAGCAGCAATCCGCATGTACAGACAATCGTATCCATCTGGTTATGATCAGATACCTTTCCCTCCAAGATTTAAAGTGCCAGACTTCACTAAGTTCTCTGTGCAAGATGAAACATCCACAATGGAGCATATCACTCGATTCATTATACAGTGTGGAGAAGCAGGGAACGTTGATGCACTCAGGATACGGTTGTTCTCTTCATCTCTATCAGGACCCGCATTCTCATGGTTTACATCATTGCCAGCTAATTCCATAATCAAGTGGTCCAATTTGGAACAACAGTTCCACAATTATTTCTTCTCTGGCATTCATGAGATGAAGATTACTGATCTAACCAGACTCAAGCAAAGGAACGATGAAACAGTTGCTGGATTCATTCAGAGATTCAGGGAGGTCAGAAATAAATGCTATAGTCTGAACCTGGGAGACAAGCAGCTGGCTGAGTTGGCATTCCAAGGTCTCTTGCCAACCTTGAGGGAGAGATATGCATCACATGACTTCGAGAGTCTCAGCCAATTGGTCAGCAGGATGAGTCAGGAGACTGCAAAATCCTATGAGCCTAGAAGGAACTTCCAAAAGAAGGTATCTTATGTGGATTACTCTGACTCAGAAGATGAAGACAATATGATAGGACTTGCAGAGTGGGTCAAAGGCAAGAAGAGAGTGTCCTGTCCCTTTGGCAAGAAAGAAAGAAAAATTCGGCTTTGACATCACTAAGGCCGATAAAATATTGATTTGTTGCTTCAGCAAGGGCAAATCAAACTCTCCCAGTTCCACACTATACCATCTGCGGAAGAACTCAAGAGGATGAAGTACTACAAATGGCACAATGCAACATCGCACGACACCAATGATTGCAAGATCTTAAGACAACAGATTCAATCAGCTATTAAGCAAGGGAAACTTAAGTTTGAAACCCCTACCAAAGCTGAAAAGCCGATGAAGATTGATCAGCACCCCTTCCCGACTAATACAGTTGAGGTGTCTAGCAAAGACACGTCACGAGTTAAGTTGCTGACGTCTGAATCAGCTCAAAATAAAGGAGTTGTCGACCCCGAGGTGCAAGCAACCGCTGCCGATGTCAAAGGAAAAGGGTTGCTACTTGAAGAAGGAGACTTGAAACCACGCCGACCTGTCACATCCCAGATGCTGATCAACAAGTTCCAGCGCCGGCAGGAGAAAGCAAAGGGAAGAGAAAAGTGGGCACGGTGCAACGAGGGACATTGGAGATGTCCGTTCTTCAAGTATTGCAGGGAAGAAGGGATCAAGCTACGAACGGCGGAAAATTGTCCAGAGTGCAATGGGGCTTACAACAACAGTAGCTCATCTAAAAGAGTTTGCTTCAATGATAGAAGACCTGCAGCTGGAGATCACCGTGAGTTCAGCAATCAACGGATCTCAGTCTATGATCGATCGGGGGGCAAGGCCAGTGTCCACGATCGGTTGGGGGGCAAGGCCAGCGTTCATGATTGGCTGGGAGGCCGAGTCAATGAAAAGTCAAACAATCGGCTGGAAGAGATGGCCGATTCCTTGGTCCCTGATGAAGATATCATGTGCCGAGCTCCTGAACGTCGACGCACTATACAACTGGACGATGAAGGGTCAAGCCAAACACGTAAGAAGCCCAATCCACAATGGTGTTAAAAGGAGAGTCCAGCGCCTACGCCAGCTAGAACAGCAAGAAGAAGCAGAGAGACACGTGCTGGACAAGAAGAAAGTTCGGTCTAAAGTTTGGCGTCCAAAGCCTAAGGCCGATGATGGGAAGAATGATAAACCACAAGCTGATATAAACATGGTTGTCCTTCTGCCAAAAGAGTTCATGGCTCTGGTTGATTCGGAAGTGTCCAATGAAGAACTTGGCATGGCTCAATTAACACTGGAACCTACACAAGCTATCTTTGAGAAGCCAGATGATGAAAAGAGACAACATTTGAAGGCATTATTTCTCAAAGGTTTTGTCAATGGGAAACCAGTTACCAGGATGCTAGTAGATGGAGGAGCAGCAGTCAATCTGATGTCGTACACCATGCTGCGCAAGATTGGGAAGTCTGATGAAGTTTTAACCCAAACCGACATGATGCTGGTGGACTTTGAAGGCAACATCTCTTCGGCTCAAGGAGCAATCTGCGTGGAGCTCACCATCGGCAGTAAGACCCTTCCAACCGCTTTCTTTGTCATTAAAGGGAGGGATCTTATAATCATCTTGGGTCGGGATTGGATACATGCCAAGCCGCATACCGCCTACAATGCACCAATGCATCATCCAATGGATCGGAGATTCATTGGAGGTGGTCCAAGGAGAAACCTCCTTGACAGTGGCAGCTACAGAAGCACAAGGATGGACCTATGATCGAGTAAGCTGCATATCTGGAAAAGCATGGGATATCAAATATCTCTAAGTGTCCGATTTTGGACTAAAGCCAGTTCAAGCAGTCGGCTCTGATGACAATGAATCAGTTCATTGAAGATAAAGGAAAGCTTGGGCATGGAATCACGACAGCCGATGGATTGGTCGCCCAAGTATATGAATAGTTGTGTAAGCCGATTGTCAGATCGAGCCTATCGGCCGATTGAGTTTCGAGCTATAGCCGATTGCAAATGTAATCGTTTCTAGTAGAATAGCCGATATCTGTAAAGAATCGCCTTTAGTACAAAAAATGTAAAAACCGATGTACAAAATTAATATATTCGGTTGTGGCCGATACACATATCGCCCTCGGATCAAAATGAATGCATTCTCATTCCTTCTGTTTTGGATTACAACAATGATGTTACAACTCAGATCTAAAGATTACATACGTTCTCAAGAAGTTACAAGGAGTGCATTGTCCTATCTCCAGTATGATGAGGATATTGAATCGATGAATAAAGAGAAGGACATCACGAAGAGGAAACGAAAGACTAAGATCTTCACCCGATTCTGTAATCTTCCCCCGAAAGGAGCCCGAGTTGATGACCAAGATGGCCGTTCCTTTGGCACGCTCTTCCTCTGATAAATGTGTAACAAGACACCCTACCTGTTTCCTTCTCCTAAAGCCAGATCCTCACAAGGATTCTTCTGGCTATAGTACCTCCTGGCTTTTCAAAAGGAAGCAAAGAAGAAGAGGGGTCGCTACACTACTTCACAAGAATTCTTCTAGCTATGAAAAGGGGAGAGGAAAAAGAACAGTCATACTACAAGAGCCTATGATCTATCTGAGATGATTGCGCCATGGCCGATGAGTGTGAGTTCTCTCCACCAAGCTTCCGGCCTATTTATAGCCTCAGATGGCAGAAGGGATAACCACAAGAGGGAATTGAAAAAGGGGAAATGAAGGGAATCCGATGCAGTCAAAGCAAGAACAGTTTCCCTGTGAAAGTCTCAGACTGAGCAATGGGTAGTCATGCAGTGACGTGTTTCCCGAAAATCAGGGGCTGGCTTTGAAGGTGGATTGAATAACAATATGTGGCCCCACTCTGTACTCCAGAAGAGGAGGCTATTAGGATTCCCCTCCCTCAACGTTTCCAGTAACAACGACAAGCTTCGATGTGTTATCTGGGTGCAAGAACATTTCAAGAAGAAACTTGTCAAGGAATGGGAATGGTTGCGTTTTCCTGAAAACACTCCAGAGGAGGCCTACCTCTTATTCCTAATGGAAGCTGATCGGGTTCATAGTCAGAAGATTGTGATGCCGCACAAGGAGCAAGCTACATTTTTATAGCAGGAAAGACGAACCAGATTATAATGGGTACCTACAAGCATGAGTGGGAATTCATTGCCAAAAAGTAATACATTCAAATCCATCAATGCCAATAAAAGGATAGTGATTTCATTCATAAAAGCCGATTGCATCGGCTGATGGTACATCGGGGATTAAAGAAGACTCTTTGCTTTGTCTAGCTCTGCCTTAACCTGGACTACTTCTTCACCTACACGATCCAGTTCTTGAAGAAGAGCCGTCCTCCTGGCTTTGAGAACTTCCAGCTTCTTCTCATCATTGGCAATCACTAGACGGAGACCACGTTCTTGCCTGGATGGTTGGGTTGGCCGATTTGCACCAAAGGCATTGATGCTTGACACGATTCTTTCCACGGTATCACAATTTAGAGACTGAGAAGAAAGGAGATATCAGAGAAAGAGTCATGAGAATGGAGAAAAATAAAAGAAAAAACCGACCTGATTCACAGAGGAAGAAGAAGAAGAGGAGGCCATTGCAAAAGGGGTATGGTTCAAAGAGCAAAAGAGATCTGGGCGTCTTATAAAGGCCGATTGAAATGTTCGGTCAAAACAATAAGTGCCAAGCGTTGGAAGTTGGCCAGCAAAGGCCAACCACAGTTCAGGAAAATATAAATCTAAATTAAACTATGCCCAAAAGATGGATGGCATTAATGAGGTCCAGGCGCAGGTGGTCGACCACTTCTATCTCCTGACGATCAGCATCGGCCGAACCAAGAATCGGCTGCTCTTGTTCACGAAGAACTTGGGCTTGCTGTGCAATGGAATCCCTCTGCTCTCGCATAGTAGTTATGGTGCACAGGAGATCTGCGCCACGCTCTTGTTTGTTAAGTCTTGATCAACTTGACTGAGTTCTTTCATCAGTTCAGCACGACGCCTCTTCAAACAATCAATGATGTTGACAATATCAGAACGAGAAGAAGTCAAGAATTCAATCCTGTTGTCAAGATCGGCCATGCTGCTGTCCAGGTTCTCCCTGTCCTGGGTGAGTTGCTCTTGGCGTCTCCTTTCATCTAGCTGATCTTGGGCTTCCTGGACTATGAGCTGCCGATTCTCGATGAAAGCAACTTGGAGCATCTTCGCCTTGAGATCTTTAGGCAACTGGCTTTGAATCTGCTTGAAGATTGTTGACGGTCGATTTTGGTACACCTAGCTATGAGTTTACCGTCAACATTTGCACGTATTTGATATACTAACTAATGGTACTAACCCCTTGATATGACAAGTTCGCTTTTCATGCGTGGTTTTGGAGTATGTTGTTTACGCAAGATTTAAGCGCTTAAAGGAGTACTTTCGGGTAAAGTTCATCAAGCACTTTATGAGAAGATCATGAAGCCCGTCACAAGTCAAGACACGAAGTGAACACGACTCTAAATGGCCCAAGGATCGAAGCATCAACACGTAAAACTCTGGGGACTTGGAGATTTACCAACGAGATCAACTCAAAGAGATATTCTCGCCCCGAACAGCATGATCTTTCGGTGCAGATTCAGAGACTTAAGCAGTCTCTAATGGCAAAAGTTTGAATACCAAAGTTGTGGGCCTCGACGATAGCTTTGATTTGGACATGTGGAAGGCCCAATTTTGGTCAAGGAGCTAGGAGATATGGCCCCGAAATGTCAGCTGCGCAGACAAGTTCGAAATCAGACAGATTATCTTCCGAGGCTATTTTGGGAATCTTATCTTCGTTTCCAAGGAAAGCAATGAATACCAAAGTTGAAGATAATTTCATGGCACACAACTTGGACACCGAATTTACATTATTTGGAGTCCAGACATAGGAGATATGGTGCCGGCAAGGAAGGGCTGCGAATCAGGAAAATCTGGACGAGGCTGAGTTTATGGAAACCAAGTTCGCTTCTCTCCCAAGGAAGATCTCGTGCAAGGCAAGTTGGAGCATGCCCCAAGCCTCCCCAAGGGAATAAATACAACCCCTTGGGCGCCCAAGGAGGGGGTAGGGACCCATCCATCCATTCATCGAGAGCCGACACGAAGGAGAAGCACCGGGAGGAAGCCGGCGGCAGCCGCAAGTCCTCGAGTTGCCTAGGAGATGGCTTAGGCCATGCCCTAGCCGCCATGGTTGGCCCTACATGGTGAAGCCATGGTGGAGTTCCGGAGCCACGACTTGAATTCGTCAAGTCCTTTGTACCTTCAACATTCGATGGTGATGTAATCATATTTTGTCCTACTTTGATCTACATCGATGAGTGTTTTATCCATATGTGTAGCTAGCATATGCCCTTAGTAGGAATATGTCTAATCGTGGTGGTTAGTCTATCTCTTGCGGATACATCGTTGTAGTGCACAGACCGAGGTTGTCGTTCGGTGATGAATATCCTTGCGTAGTGATGCGGAGAGGAAAGCGGCGAATGAGCGTGTATCGGACCACTCCATATCAGGTTACTCCATATCGAGTGTACTCCTTATCATAGTATACGTTTAGATTGGTTTGTCACTTTGGCCGGAACGGCAACAAGAAGACGATAGGCTAGGGTTACCCTTTGGTGTTTACCTTTATGGCTAGGTGGATGAGATCCATACATCCCTTCGTGTTTGTATGTTACCTTTATGCAATCAACGCTTCATGATAGATTAGATCATTAGATTAGATGGATAGCCTTAGGAGTTTGCTTACGATCCTTGGATGGACAAATCTAGGGAGGACCCTCCTTGGTGAAAAAGGCACCAAGTCACCCGTATGCTTGCGGTGAACTTCAACACGGTTTTGAACCATCAACAAAGATAACCCTGATCGGCTGCATCTTGCACAAGTTGGCCAATGTCTTGGTTCAAGATGGTGGAAGCACCTCGGTCGGGTTTAACTTTCACATCATCTCGGAAGAGTAATTGCGTGATGTACTCGAACAACGAGAGGCAAGGTTGGTGGAACCTGCAGAGAAAGTAAAGATAAGCAAAAAGAGTTGAAACAGAAATCTAAGAAGATCAAGAAATTTACCTCTGCGGCGAGTCATGCACTTCAATAATCAGATTTTCACCGATTGATTCAGAGCCTCAACAATTGGCAATTGTGATTGATCACCAGTATCCTGCTGAAGTTTATCCAAAGACTTCACATGAATCTCAATTGGCGTCTCAACAACATCCTGGAACAAAGGCAAGGGATTAAAGACAGGAATTCAGAAAATAAACAAAAGACAGAGATAACTGAAGAATTTTTTACCTCATTTGGAGTTTCCTCAGTATGAGAAGCAACTGGATTCTCCATGACTTTATCCGGTTCAGGCTGCTCAGATGGCTCAACCAAGGTATCATCGGCTGAAACTTCTTGAATTGGCTCTAGAACTAAACCTTGATCAGAACCAGCGGTACTAGCTTGCGTTGATTGACTTGAAGACTGGACAGAAGAACAAGATGATCAATCAAAAAATGCAAAAGGAAAAGGAAAAAACTAAAGGTCAGTACCTTGAAAGCACTTGCTAATACTCTAGCCATATCCGAGGCATTGACAACCTTAGTGTCAATCTTCTTCTTCTTTGTTCTACTGGAGAGAACTTTTCTAGTCACGCCCTTCCTCTTAAGAGTCGACAGAGGTAGATTATCTGGAGCTGGATTGATCTTGGCACCCTGCATGATTGAAGAGATCGAAGGAGCATTGTAGCCGATATACGGAGCTCGCCTTGGTGGCCAATATTGAATCGGCTTGCCACTTTTACTGATAGCAGGAGGCTCTGTAGTTTCAGGCTGGAGAAAGGATACAGCAGTCAGTAACACAATCAAGCAAAGACATAAACTGATCAAAAAGGAATTACCTCATCACCGATGCATGATATGGTGGTCCGACTTCTCACAATAGATCCTTAGAGAAACACAGAAGAGATGATCACACCATTCCGCCCACCAGATGTTGAAGATGGGAGAAGTAAAGCTGGAAAATCTCCAGGAATCAAGGTCAACGGTGGCGAGACTGGGGACCGATCCAGGAGACGCTGATAATAAGTACCTCTAGGAATAATCTCCGGTGGCTTAATCAGGTCAGAGAAGTAAAGGCCAATCGGCAATTGGCCAAATCCCAGCTGACGAGCACACACTGAGGGGTTATAGAATTCGTAAGTGGCCGATTGATTCTTTCCAAGACACAAGAGGGAGGAAACTTGATCATCTCCACGAAGGCAATCCTGTCTTCATCATCTTTGTGAATGTCATTAAAGTTGAATGTGGTCTCAAAATGAGTATCATCATCTCTATATGCAAACTAGATGATGGATTACGGAGTAAAGCCAAGATAAAAGCTCCTGAAATGCTCGCTATACGAGAAGGAGTTCTCTTATGTCTGAAGCGAAAAAGCTTCTCCAAAGTTCATAAACGCCTCACAATCGGAACACCATCTGGTTGATCTCCCGCGAGAGTCCTTTTCTATTTTTAATAGTTTTATCTTTCTTTAGATGCAAGTAAATAGTGTCGTAATCGGCTGGGAGTCGGGTTGTCCTCGGGGACATAAATAGCGACCTGGTGTCGAGGAAAAAGTGTACACACTAATATCAAACAAACCTCCGGGCAAACCCTTTACAATTTACAGCATCTACTTTACAGCATCTACTTCCCGGCGACTTCGCCATTACGTTTTTTCCTCTATTCTACAACGCCGTCCTTTAAGTTCGTCGGGCTGCATCGATCGATCTCGGCAAGTTTGTGAGTACCGTTTTACCGAATAACCCTAGGCTTTAACCTCGGGCGCATCGCTGAAGTTTCGTCTAGTTCTTTATTCACCCTTACCGATATTAGCTAGATCTGCAAGTTTTTGTACCAATTCTTGTAGTTTTAGCTTTTATCACCAATTTATCCCACTCGATCCAGATCCTATCGGCTCAACACCGATTCCGACCCATTCGAGTCTTGGACGTCACGATCGATCGGCCCGATCATCGTCTGCTCGACGCCTCGGTGGTTCTCGGCCGATCCCGCTTGCTCGTGTCGGTGATTGGATTGGGTACACGTGTCATTTGAAGGCCATCGGTTCTCTAGCCGATCCTTAATATTTTTCCATTGTCAATCAACAGTCGATTGGTGCTCGCTACGCTTCTGGAGGGAGTCACGTGTGCTGCGCGCGGAGGTGACGTCCTATTTTCGCGTCAACAATACCATGAAGGTTCATACAAGGTCTAGCTTGCCTCCCAATCATCCTTCCCTCTCACAATATCTCACCATGAAGCTCTCAAGCTAGTCCTAGAAATTCCAAAGGAAAAAGGAAGAGAAAAATAGCAAAACAAAATGAGCTAGGGTTCCAAGAGATGGCTGCCATCCTCTCACCACTTGGGTTATATGGAGGCTAGCCGAAAGACGAAACTACCCCTAATACCTAATAATAGGATACACACCCCGAGGGGCACTTTGGGAATCTTTGTCTTCGCACCATCGGACGGATGCCCGGCGACCGCAAACTTGCTTAGCCTCGACGCAAGTCTTACGATCCGTGTCTCCTTCGCTTGAAGTCTCGGGGCTGCGTCGCCGCTGCCGGTCGAGACCCACCGGTCCGTCGATCTTCTGCACCTCCGTCTTCGATCTTGGCTTTGTGGATCAACCAAGGAACCCAGTGATTTTCTGGTGAACCACTGGAAACCCCGCGAACTCGGTGTAGCCTCCGCCAATCACCACTCATGACTCGGCTCCCACGTAGTCCCGGCTCGACCTTGGTTTTGAGGCTCAACCAAGAAACCGTCCCTGACTTCATCTTGCGGTTCTTGCCACCATGCGGCCCGCACTTGACCCCGCTGACCACCGGGTCCCTCGAGCCAAGCCTACTTGTCTTCTTCACACCTGGAAGCCTACCCGGCAACAACCTTTCGCGCTTGCTCTTCACCTGCACCAACACCAGTCAAGTCGCAACCTGCACCTGCAATACTTGGCCAAGAATCAGTCCACACCACGTTGTCAATCACTCATCACACCAGGAAGCGACCCACCACCGGTCCTCGAACCACACAGGCTCTCACACTGCATACGTGTGCACCATATACCATCAGATGTGAAATATAAACCTATTTGGATATGAGAAACCATTAAATAATGTAACCAAGGAAGTAGCTAGGATACCTAATCCAAAGTACTAATCATTCATGGTACCTCTTTTCAGTCTAACATTTAAGAAGGGAAGGTGGATTTACAAATAAAATGTAAAGTCTAATTATTTCTACAAAACATTCGGAATACTAGCTATTTAGCATCCTAGCATGTACAGATTTGATAATAAATTGAGCAGATCATAAGCTAGTCGTCTGAAGAAATGAAAAGTAATCGAAATAAACATATTTAAAATTAGTAATAGGCTGGTTTCAGCGAAGTTACTTAACCTTAAACTCCTCTAATGATAAAAGTGTTTGTGCAGAAGAAAAAGGTCATGTTATACTTTGCATCCACTCTAAGCATCCTGAACACAAGTCCTACTCGACTACTTGTTTTGTGCATTTCAACGAAAACCAAATAACAGTGCAACCCAACAATCTGCGTGCCCTTCGGAAGCAAAAATTAAAACAACAAAGCCTTGAAAGCTGGAAGAGAGAATGCACTACGGGAGAACCAAAATTCCCCGAGTGTCCCTTGCTTCCCCGAGTGCTAAAAATCGGGCACTCGGGGAAGAAAAATCTTCCCCGAGTGTTGCGCTCGGGGAAGAGTTGCACTCGGGAAGAGGCTTCCCGAGTGCAGAGAATCCATGGCACTCGGGAAGAGTGGCACTCGGGAGCCCTCTTCCCGAGTGCAACACTGGGAAGAGAGGCACTCATGACGAAAAGTGATATGGCGAATGGACAGAGTTATTTTAAAAACACTCTTCCCCGAGAGCTTTCACCTAGCACTCGGGGAAGCAAGCCTCTTCCCCGAGTGCCTCACCCTAGCACTCGGGGAAGCAAGCCTCTTCCCCGAGTGCCTTCACCTAGCACTCGGGGAAGGGTCTCTTCCCCGAGTGCTAGGGGAAGGCACTCGGGGAATAATTTTTTTTTAGTTTTTTTTGCCTCAATTTTTTTGAGGCCATCCCACATTATTTAAAACTTCTTGTTCAAATTTGGGGTAATTTTAAATTATTTTGGTATATTTCATTAGTTTTTTCTTTTCGTTGATTTTTTTGACATACTTCGAATTTGAACTGCAGGTGCATGAAGTAATGTAATTTCTTAATTCAAAAAATGATATTCATTATATTTGGTGTATGTTGAGGCCGTATCTAATAACTTACATGAAATTTCGAGCATCTTGTTGTCGTAACATGACATGAAACAACTGCGGAAAAATATTTGTAAATGATATAAAATCCGAACGAAGTCCGAAAATCATGAAACTTGTCTGGGTATCATGTTATGGCATGTATAGGTTGTGTGTAAGAATTGAGAAGATTTCGAGCAAGTTGCGGCGTCGGATGCCTAAAATCTAGACATCTCCACATGTGATCAATGTGATAACAAACACAGAGATGTCGGGTTTTAGGCATCCGACTCAGCTTCAAATCTTCTCAATATACACAACATCTTCTGACGGCCGACAAGTTTCGTGATTCGGACTTCCGGATTTTATAATTTAGAAACACTTATCCCGCAAGTTGTTCGTCATGTTACGGCAACAAGATGCTCGACATTTAATGTGAGTTCCTGGATAAAGGCTCAATATACACCAAATATCATTAATATCATTTTTTGAATTATAATTCATGCACTGCTTCAAAGTATGTAAAAATATTCAACGAAAAGAAAAAAACTAATGAAATATACCAAAATAATTTAAAATAACACCAAATTTGAACAAGAAGTTTGAAATAATGTGGGATGACCTCAAAAAAAATTAAAGAAAAAAACTAAAAAAATATTCCCAAAGTGCTTTTGTTGACACTCAGGGATGAGACCCTTCCCCGAGTGCTACTCCAAAGGCACTCAGGGAAGAGACCCCACGACTCTCGGGGAAGCGAGGCCAACAAGCCCACATCCCACCGGCTCATTTAACCAACTCTAGACTTATTAAACCCCCCACCCCCCACGCCACCCCACCCCTTCCCTCAGACGCCGCCGCCCGCAACTTCTCCCTCAGATCCACGGCTCGCTCAATGCTGCCGCTGCCTCCGCCGGCGCGCCCCGCCCCCGCCGCCGCTGCCCCGCTCCCGCAGGCGGCCGGCGGGCCCCCTCTCCCCGCCGCTCCCAACCCTCAGGCCTCAGCCTCCACCCTCACCCGCCGCCGCCCCCACGCACGCGCGGCGACGGCGCGGGTGCGGCGCGATCGAGGGCACCGCCGGGGATAGCACAGGAGCCGTGGAGCGATCCGCCGGGCATCTGCGCCCGATGTGGGCGTGGGGCTGCGTCCAGCGCTTGGCCGCCGGGCATCTGGAACACCGCCGTCGCCGTCGGGGTCACGGCCGCCGCCGGCCTCGCGGTCGTCGCCATCGTCGTCTCCCGCAGGTCAGCCGGACTCCCCATACCTTTTCGAATCGTTTATGCTGCTGCCTGCCTCAACGCGTGCTTCGATGCAGGGGCGGGCTCAAATCTCCGTGGTGGCGGCGGCGGAGGAAGGCGCCGCTCACGGCCCAGGAGTGGCGCGGCCTGTTCACGCCGGAGGGGAAGCTTGAGGACGGTGGAGTGAAGCTTGTGAAGAAAGTTCGAAGCGGAGTAAGTTGCCGCAACTCATGAATGTTATTGGTACGAGGCTGTGATGCAGCCTTCTGAAGTTATAAAGCTGATCCATGTGCTTCTTACCAGGGATTGAACCGAGTATCAGGGCACTGGTCTGGCCATTCCTTCTGGGAGTGTAAGTAACCTGGAAACTCTGAATGTTTGGTCTCGATGCAATTGTTGTATCACGATGCATGTTAGATTCACAATATGCTTGAACACGAGATATCCATGCTAAGATTGTTTCTGTTCCCTAGAGCTAAGGATTCAACTGTTTTAACTTTATCCATGCATTTTGGAAGAAACTGTAGTAAGTATCAATCTGAACTTATACAAGTTACAGGCTCTTGGGCTGGCTAAACAGGCTGAAAAAGGTTCATCAATATGCTAGTGATACATAAGACTAATTCTTGAGCGGGAACAACTCAACAATGCTTACAGATTATAAGCTCTGTAGTGTGCATACTTGTGTTCAGGATGATAACCCAAGTAATCTGTATTTCGACTCCCATGCAGTTATAGCCTTGACAGTTCCGAAGCGGAAAGAGACACTGTTAAGGTCCAGAACAGGTAAAACTTAAGCATGCAAATTTATCTCTTTATCTTGCATCTGTTCTTCATGCCTGCATATTAGTAATGTAGTCGATCAAAACAAATTGTCAGAGGGGCTTTCCATAGTCCATTATGGTGTTTCACTATTTATTTCTTCTTTTATTTACAGATTACAGAAACACATTGATGACTAAAGAATGCTATTTCGTTAGATGTTATCTATCTGTCTAGACTGCCTTAAGATGAACTTGACATTAGTGGATGATTTTATGTAGGAAGGGTTATCTGTTACTGAGGAAGCATTGCCTGCGAAAATCTGCATACAGCACGGAAGAGCAAGCAATCAACAAATAAAACGGCTGGACTCAACCCTGAAGAGAGCATTAGTTCCCAACAAGGTGAAGAATCTAGTTGTGTCAGTCCTGTTGAATCCATAGAAGTTCCTGAAAATCCTATTGTTGAAGAGGCTATCTCAACCGAGGAAGGAAATCCATGTCCCAGTACAGAACAAGAGTGTACTTTTGAACGTGGATTGTAATATATTGTGGACTCCAGACAAATTTGGTCATTTGTGATATATAAATGTGGTTCGTGATATATTGGTGTTGATTTGTGATGTGTGTGTATATATATGATTTGTTGTTCACGAAAAAAAAAAAAAACAAAAAGTGGCTTCCCGAGTGCCTAGGCAGGGGCACTCGGGAAGGGTTTTAACAAAAATGGAAATATTCTTCCCGAGTGCCTTGGAAGGGCACTCGGGGAAGAGGATTCAAAAAAATAATTGAATTTCTTCCCCGAGTGTCGCACTCGGGAAGAGTTTTTTGAAAAAAGTGGATAGTGCAACACGGGAAAAATCTTGAGATCTAAGTGGATGGGAGGCCGCTTCACCGTGAAATCTTCCGAACCTCTTAGAGTGGCACTCGGGAAGGCTTCCCCGTGAGTTTTGAGCCTCTTCCCGAGTGCATTTGGCACTCGGGGAAGCCGGTGCCTCCCGTAGTGATGGGACTGGGTCATTCAAGGTAAATCGAGGACGAAGGCGACTGAATGAGTCACCAAGCATGTGGGAGAGGTTACACTGTGGTAAATCCAGTGTGTTCTCCTTGAACAAATTCCTAGATAATGGTTTCCAGTTGGCAGATGTCAAACTAAAACAGCATCATTCCGAGTGACCCAAACAGTCACCAGGGTAGCATGCCATGAAACCAGCGCTCCCGATGCCTCCCCAGCCTACGACCAAAGCGGCTTAGGCTCCACGAACAACTTGTCTGTCTGTTCACCGAAACAAAATGTTTTTTTATCTTCTTCGTGCTGAAACAATTCCTTTGTTCTTTCAATTGCTCTTTTTATGGAGATAAACAGATGGCAAAGTACTGGTAGTAATTAATTGTTTGCATTTAGGGCGTGCTTGGTTGCCAGCCAAGACACGCCACGCCAACCTGTGGCGAGCAAAACCAGCACCACACATTTTTGTTCCTACTACTGTTCACTGTAGCACGGCGGTCCTGTAGCAAGGTGAGCACATTGCGGCGATGGCGGATTGCGGCGGGAACCAAACACGCCCTTACATTATCCAGTGCCTGCAGTTTTATTGAATGTGCAGGCACTACTAATGTTCCACGGCAATCTGCTTAGTTAGTTTAGTGTCTTCACTACTCAAAGTTGAGACATGGCCAAGCCTTTGAGGGCATATCTGTAGAGTTATTGGTAACTATGTTTTTTTAATGATATTCCTCACAAAAAATGTTTTTAATGATATTATTTTAAGGAAAATTTACCATATTTAGGGCTTGTTCGGTTTGAAGGGGACTGAAAATAATTGGAGGGGTTGGGAGGGATTAAATCCCCTACATGTTAAAATCCCTCTGAATCCTCCAATGCCTCTCATTGCACTCGGGAGGGATTAACTGAACAACACTTTAGGGAGAAACCACTAAATATAAACAAGGAAGTAGCTAGGATAAAATTTTACAGGAAGAGGGGTCCTGGTAAAATTATGGGGTCTTTTACGGTGCACCATACCATCATATACCACTATTTAAAAAGGACTAGTATGAAAGGATCGACGGTTGAAATTAATTGTATACCACTAGAACCTCCACCTATGGTATAGCTAGTATACATGAGTGGTATGGCTGGTATAGGGATATTATTGGAAAAATTGTGTCGATGACCTTAATGAAAATATGATTTATTCATTTCATTTCTCCCTCATCTTCTGCCGGCCATCTTCCTTTCTTCATTTCCCTCCGTTCATCCCTTCCTCTTGGCATCGATGCCAGGCGGCGGCGGCGGCGCACGCACCGCACCCACAGCAGCCCGCGTGCGGCGGCGGCGCAAGCGCCCGTGGCACCCGCCCGAGGCACGGCGCAGGGGTCCTCACGCGACCTACGTCCAACTGCGCATTGTCGCGGGCGCAGGGGTCCTCGCGACCCGCATTGAAGCATGCATGGGCGTCGAGAAGAGAATCAGTCAGACATCTGCTGCATCGATCTAGATATTTCTGCACATTCACGTCAGATCTCCTCTAAGCGTTGTAGCTCTTGATTTGTTTGGGCGATCGACGGATCAACAGGGAAGGAGACCTGACGAGTGACGTGCGATCGGAAAAAATGAGAATGCAAGAGACGAGATCTGTTGATAGAGGCATGCATTATGCATAGAGCCAAAACTCACAAAACTTTATTCATCCTTTGTCTGCCATCCAAACAAACACTCGTAAACATAATTTAACGGAACACCAAAATCAAAACTGCATGGTTTCACTAAAAATTAAACAAGGCCACGTTCATTTTTCTAAGAGAAGCTAGAAGGTTTTAATGGCGGAGATCCAAGACGTGAGGTCCAAGAGGCTGTAACGAATAGAATGTTCCTGTATCTTCTTTTTTTCCCTAGCCTGTTACGATAAGTAGTGTATCAATCTAGTATCTCCTTTTCTCGTTGACGGGAGGAGGCAGCAGTGGACTGGAAAGGGAGGAGGATAGGAGGGGTGGCGTCTTGGGAATGTAAGACGAGGCGGGGAGATGGCCAGAAACGCCGGCAGTGGCGACAGACGACGAAGGAATTGGAGCCTGCCAAAATTAGTAATTCTTTAATAATTACATAATTATCCTTACTAAAAATAGATTCATACTGCATACCATCACCTGGTGGTATGGTCCACCGTAAAAGAGTCCAAAATTATTCAACGAAACGCAAATTAAAAAGTATTGCAAAACTGGAAGAGTTGAGCAGGCATTCTTTGTTCCGAGTTAGAGTCAGATGCATGATAAACTGAAAAAGCAGTTAAAATCCAATGTAAACAGTGAGCTGGCTAGCAATGGAGTCAAGAACAGTCAGAAGAACCACTCATGTGCTTGGCGCTGCAGCTATCAGGAAAAGGCATCCCCTTAACAATGTCTAAGAATGGCCTTGATGAAATGGTGGAACCAATTGCTTAGAGAAATATCTCACACTGAGGATCACTTGGCGGTAGTTGTCTGAACCTTTCACAGGTGGAGAACGCAAAAGAAAGTTAAATTCACAGGATACAGCCTTAATAAAGACAAAGAGCCTGGGAATTGGGAAGCTAAGAAAAATGGCAAGCATCCCGGAAATCTTGCAGAACAGGCAGCCAACTCCCTTCCATGAGACGCAAAGAAATGCATTGCCACTAGCAATGAAAACAGATCGGATCTGAATAATAGATCTGCGGATACATACAGATAGTTTTTCTTTCTCGGACTAAATTCTCGGATCGGATTTGGATACAAACAGTAGATGATGTGTAATAGTGATAATGATACCCATCATATTTTGATCTTAGAAATCCAACTTTGAGTATCCAGATAATAATATGGTACGATTACAGATATTGAATACTCGGATTCGGATACGATCTTTACCATTTGAGTGTTTGACCCTTTCGGTCGGACGGTATCTTACTATTACTAATTAGAGGCTTCTTTTGAAGCCTTCACAAGAAGCCACCTAGGAATCCTAGGTGGACGCTCTTAAAAAGAGAAAACTAATAAAAGCCTCCACATAAAGCCACCTAAGAATCCTAGGTGGACACTCTAGAAAATAGCCAAATCCTGAAAATTCTAAAAAAAAACATCCACCTCTGCCACTATAAATGATTAACAAAATACCTCCTATATTCTATCCACATATGCCCACGTCCTGCCATGTGGTTGGAGACAACTAACATATATAATAGATCTCTCCGCTTCAAAAAATAATTTTCCATAAATCATCTACGGCACGGGTCACATACTTACATGCAGCAATGTAATTAGCTAATATATATCTAACAAACTAGATGCATAAAATTAGTCAACAATATATCTCTTACCTTGAATCTCTCTCCCATCTTTTTTTAACAGATCTCTCTCCCATATTTAAAAATCATAAATAAATCTATCTCCAAGGCCTAGCTCCACATGCATCTATTAAAAAAAGATAGCTGCCGTCTTTCACCATCTCTTTTGTGTACGTAGCTTACTGCTTCCATCGGATAGGGCCTGCTACTACTTTCATGAAAAAAAAATGTCGCCCTGTTGCCATTCAACAAAAAATGTACGATCTACTTGGCTTCAAGCATTTTCTACAATTCTAGAACTGATATTCGTATTGAATGTTCAATTACTATTTCATTCCCCTTCTACAATGAGTATGTTATAAGAAATTAATCAGTCAGTTGGATATTCGGGAGAAGTAATTTAATCGTTCGAATTTTTTTCTTATTTTATTAGTAGTCTTTATAGTAGTCTTAGATTTTGCATTTTGATATTTTATTACTTCTACTGCGTGAGTGGTATGGGTGACTTATTCTTACCATTGTTCTCAAAGTGCTATACGTATTGAATCCTCAAGTATTGTTTCATTCCGGTTCTACAATTAGAATAATTTTTCATGGTATATTTTATTACTTATAAATCATTTGTTTGTTGTCTGGCCTGCTTTGTGAGTTGTATATGCTTCTCACAATTGTTCTCAAACTTCTATCTTCATGACCAAATATTTTTTAATTGATTTTTGTTTTTGTACCATAACTTTTGTACAATGAAATTTTGAATTTGTTTTGTATATAAAAATTGCTCAATTAGATCCATCACCATCCACTGCATAAGCAGTTTAACAAGTTGCAATGGTGAACAAAATCTTGAGTGACATTAGACTAAGAAAGCAATTGCGAACACACTAATTCCTTCATATAACTTCTTCTTCCCATATTGAATCGGTTTTACATCCATGTCCCATAAAGAATGATGTTCTAGGATTTAAATCTTATCCATGCATAATTGTGACGTCGGGTTTTTTTAATTAACCCTAAGCCGGGTCAAAGCAATTGACTGTGGTCAAATCATGGTCAACCTAGGCCATCACCTCGAAAACCTCACTAACCCTCACCATTGAGCACCCTTGACAAGTCAACATTAGCTACATTGGTCAAAACCCTAGCTAAGTGGGTCAAACCCCTTGATGTCAATAGCTCACCCTAGAACTTTAGCCGCGTTCTCCAAATTTTGTCTAAACACTCAAAATTCTACCAATATGAAAGTTGTGCAGAATTTGGTGGGACACAATTCATCTTTAGGTTGGCATTTCAAATTTTGAATGGAAGGAGTTCAAATTTGCAAGTCAAACATCTTTTCACTATTCACCCGAGCCATACAAATCTCCAAATTGGCATTCAATTTTCTGTCTCATTTCAAACCCAAATCCTGTTTGGCTTGTGCCATTGTGCAGAGGGTTAACTCGTTTTCAAATGTCCCATCTGCAGTTTCAGTCGTTTGAATTCAAAAAAATTTGTTTAGAGCAGTCAAACAAGGCTACTTGAGCCGATCTTGCGCCTTGATGTCATCACGCTGCGTCGCGCCAGCGTCGCCGCATCATGCCGCCCACCAGCCCGTGGCGGCTCTTGTCGGCCCGGCTGCCGGCCCGCCCGCGCTAGCCGGCGGCCTCGGGGGAGCCGCGCGTGCGCATGCGCAAGCGCGCCGAGCCGGACCCTCCATTGCCGCGCGCGCCGCCGAGGTAAGCCACCGATGCCACGATATATTCGCCGGGATCGCTTAGCCTCGGCGTTGCACCCCACGCGCCCGGCTATAAAAGGCGTCCTCGCCGCGATGCCGCGCATACGGACGCCATTAGCGCCATGCGAGCCAACACCGCAACCAACCGCTCGGCCGCCCCTACCCTCGAGCCTCACCACTAGCCCTCGTGTGAGGCCTCTCCGTCGCTTGTTCGCGTGCATTGCAACCCACCTCGCCGAATCGGTAGCGGCGCTGCCGCCATGCCCGCCGCCGCTGGGCCGCCAAGCCGCCTCCGGTCACGCCACCACCACCAATCGATCTCTGGTGAGGTCAATCGCAAGCCCACGCCATTTGTTGCTCACCTCCGACCCCACCTCACCGGGCGGCGACCTAGCCCGCCACGAACACGGTTGTAAGATTCGAGGGGCATATATGTGAGACAGGGACCTATTTGAGAGGATCTTTAACTTAGTTTTCTGACAACTAGATCCAGCACCTTAGAAAAACCCTAGAAATGTGTAGAAAAATCAGAAAAATACCAAACCAATTTTGTTGGTTCCAGTGAGACTATACCTACAACTTTTGCAAAGCATGACCATAGTTTTGAATTATAGATTTTGAATGAAAATTCAAATTCAGTTTGACATCATTTTGTTGTAGTTCAAAATCTAGAAAGGCTATGGAGCTAAACTTTGGATATGTTTCTAATTATATCATTTGTAGGGTCTGGGCCAAAATTTGCACAAAGTTACTGTGTATATCTTTTAATATGAATTACTTTGTATTTATTCTATTTCTGTCTTATTGATTTTTGTAGCAAAATGTAAATTGATTCCTGTGCTCAACTTGTGGCTATGTTTATATTATGCCTAGATGCAACTTTCCTGAATTTGTCATGATTTTATCTCTGTTAGAGATATTTAATCTTGTTTTATGCTTAGATGTACATTTAAATGCATAGTTCAATTTTCAAATATGTTTGTAATGTGCACGCTGGTTCCTTAGACTTGTTTTAGGCCAGAGAAGTTGTAGGAAAGAGTTAGGGTGCAGGAGCACTTTATTTATTTATTTATGCATTTCTCATAATATCTATAGCTAGAAATGCCATTTGTGGATGTGTAGGTTTTATAGCTCCTTTAATTTCACATCCTGGACCAGTGTTGTGTTTGGGTCTTTAGGGCCAGCAAGATACCCTTCACTCTGTTTTAGAATTTATTTTGTTGTAAAAATTTGAAACCCATTTAAGCCTTCTATTAGGTTTAATTAGGAAAAGTCACATTTTTAATCATTCATAATCTTTGTTAAATGATTGTGTAGCTAAGTTAGGGTCTATGAATTTTTCCCCACTGCTGTTTTGTGAATTTTAAATTAAATTATTACATAGATGTGTACACAATCACTTTTGAAAAGATTAAAATAATAAACCTTCATATAATAACCTTAATGAAAAAGAGTCATTAATTAAATGTTATCTAGGTGAATATGGCCAACAAGAGTTAGATGAAATAATTAATCTATCACTCCACCGAACCTGCATTGCATTCCGTAGAACTCCCCGACAAGAACTCACGCGCCGCGTCAAGCCGAGGAAGGAGGAGCGACGTGAGCTGCAGTGCGTGGAAGTGATCAAGACACCGAGGACCCTCGTGCTAACCCTCACGACGAAGGCAAGCCCTGCATTAACCAAGTGTTTTGAAACTTTATGCAACTATCTATGGATGATTGTGCATTTACGTGGAGTTGAAATGAAACCCTAGATGCATGATCCCTAGGTACCTATGTCTTTACTAGTATGATAGGTGGTAGGCACAGCTCAGAATGCTATGTATAGGATCACATATAAGTCCCAGTGATGCTTGTCATCACAGAATAGGTTCTCTTATGTTGGAATCATAAGATCTCCTTAAATGGATTGCTCATGTGGTAAGAGCATGGGATGTGGGCTCGGTCCAATGGCTTTCGTGGGTTAAGTATTTGAACGTACTAAACACTTGTCGAAAATGAGTGCAGTAAGCCTAGTACCTAAATGAGGCGTGCGGGGAACTTTGCGCTACTAATCTTAGGGTTGCGGCCGGGCTTGCCACGAGTACATGTGTGAGGCTAGGTGACCTTGGTGGCGTAGCCTAGTAAGCCTTGTACTTAAGATTAACATCTCGATCCCAATCCGAGGAATGACGGGAACCGCCTGGTGGTTGTCCTCGCGGGGGCACCCTACCGTGTGTTTAGATCTACCTTGCAAGGTTTAAATCAACTGGTTGTCGGCCTCTCACCGTTATCTGAGACTACTTATCCAACTAGCCATGAGATCCCTAATGATGGAAGTTGATGAATATTTATGCTTGATTAATTGTATTGCACAACTTATGCTTGCAATAGCTTACTAACCTAGAAAAGAATAATCAACTAGAACTTGTGCTAAAATCTTGAAAGTAAGGACATACTCTTTGTTGCTTTTCAGCAAAAGAAACCTAGTGGCCAAAAAGCCTCTCATGTCTAGAGTTAGTGATGTAGTTGTCACCGACGGGTAAGTCTTGCTGAGTATTAGTATACTCAGCCTTGCTATAATCTGTTGCTCCAGGTAATGCCTTTGCTGATGTGTGGCCTGGAGAGATCCCGCCTGGCTGGGAGCTGGAGTGGGTGGAAGACGATGAATGAAGGCATCATGGCAGGCCTCCTGTGATGCTCCTCGCGCCGTTTAGTTTAATTCCGCTGTTTTCAAAACTCTGAACTTCGTTATCATGTCAAAGAACTTCGGTTTGTAATAATTAAACCCTTCGGGGTAGCTTTGGATGTTAATCATGTGATGTACTCTGGACTCGCCTTCGCGTGAGTTTTAATGCATATATGTCGATCCTTGTTGCTATGTAAAGTGATTTCACCGGGCGTTAACCCGGCAACTAACGACAGGATGATACTTTATTATTGCTTAATGACCAAAGTGGATTGGTTTAGGCGATAGTACGGTATTTTCCTGGGTGGGTTGTCACAATAATTTGACACATTGATTTCATGCATGCAAAATTAAATAGAAACACATTTTCTTCATTTTCTATATGCAAATTGAACTAATTAAGGGTACATGTGTCTTTTACATTCACCACTAATCTGTCTAAAAAAATCCTAAAACATCATTTTTTTTATGACAGAGGGAGTATGCAAGATGCTATAGATACTTTTTCCTTTCTATATACACACTAATTTCTTCATATAACTTCTTCTTTCCATATTGCAGCGGTTTTACATCCATTCCATTTGACACATGTATTGAGCAATATAGGAAGAACTGTAACACGAAGCATCCTGTTGAAATGAGTGACATAAGAGCTGGTAAGGTTGAAAAAGGATAATACTACCATCTTCTTACAAGGGCACACAAATTACAACGGAAAAAACTACCAAGATACTATGATGTAATGTCAGTTGGCTGGAGACCACGACCTATTTGTGTCATTTATGTGCAACACCATTGAAAGCAGAAGATCAAAAAGCAATTGTACCATGGGTCCAGAAAAAATGAAGCACATCATGAGACATGGTGGAGCCGTAGGTAATGATCTAAACGGCTCTTAGTTATAAATCATTCAAAAACAAATGATAAATTAACAGATGCCATTTGAAATGATGATATTTGTATAGTTCAATTCCAAAAGGTAGGCCTCCAGCGCACAGATATATTTAAATTGCTTTGATAATATATAACTGCTACAATGGGACACAAACTACACGTGGTCCATCTTTAAATAAAAAGAGTTAATTGTACTTATCACTTTTTGAGCATAGTATGCAATACAATCTTAAATTATATATTGATCTTTGTCCCCCAATTATACTGGCCAGATGCTCATTAATATAGTGTATTACTGTATTTATAGTCCACCTTGCAAAAATAGTGTAAATCTTATTACAATGCAACTAACAAAATTGAAAAAACATCTAATAAAGTGCTAACCCGTGCAGGAGTGCGGGTTGATGGACTAACGGATAATATCTGTACCACTTTCATCCCCAATTGCCACCATTCAAAATGCAAAATACCTGGATGAAATGCTCCTTCAAATCATCACAGAGCTGCAAACAACATGTACAATAGGAGCCACTGCATCTCCATGAACAATATCTGCATAAAAGTTTTCGGCTGACAGTTACCATAAACAACATCATTCTTTCTGTGTACAAAATCGCCAGGCACCACGCCATGAAACCAGCACTCCCGATGCCTCCCCACCCTATGACCATTTCCTTTGTACAAATTTCCTCAACGAACATTTCCTTTGTTCTGAAATAATATTCTTTTGTTCCTTCAACTGCTGTTTTCATGGAGCTAAACAAATGACAGTATCACAATATATAAATGCACTGGTATTATTTGTTTGCATTTAAATTTAAATGCACTGGTATTATTCAGCCAATTTTCATTGAATGTGGCTCCACCACTAATGTTCTAGGACAATATATATATATATATATATATATATATATATATATATATATATATATATATATATATATATATATATATATATATATATATATATATATATATATATATATATATATATATATATATATATATATATATATATCTGCTCAGTTCGATGCAATGTCTTCACTCTTTAAAGTTGTGACTTGGCCAAGCCTCTTACGGTAGATGGTAGAGTTAGGGTAACCATGGATGTTTTTGAAATAATATTATTTTAATGGAAATTATGAAAATAATACAAATTCAAGAAATTGTAAATATAGTAGTCAGTAAGCTATTCGTCACTTGGCTTGACGACAGGCGAGCAAGCAAGTAGTTAGTGTACTCTCATTTAGCATTTCAAATGAAATAGCAACATGGTCTAAAATTCATCAAAGATGGATACTAAATGTTGATATAGATGCAGATGTCTAAAAAAGCATGTAATGTTTCACCATCTCCAAAGCTCGAACCTAAGAGCTACGAACACTCCTTTAGAAACAGTACCACTTAAAGGTCATCCCAAACACCTAGGTAATGTCTTGCCACCCAATAGAAAAGACCCATAAGAACAGCCATTCTTGTGTACTCAGGAATGTGAATGATTTCAAGCAACATGAGATCTCTCAATACCTCCCAACAAGCTTACTATCCAAGCATGCCACCAGACCACCCGAGCGGCTTCGACCAACCATTCATTCCAATCTTGCTACATCAAAACGAATTTTACTCTCCTCTCTCAGCTTTGCAGAAGCAACAGTGGTGTTGGTCTCCTTCACATCCTCTCTTTTATGGACTGAAGAAAGTGATCATAACACGTGAGAATGTACAATTTCATTGCATCACATTATTTTTGTACTTGATGTTCACTTGAATCTCACCTGACACTGCTCCATGTCATGAAAACAAGGATGTAGATGTCAATTCTCTCTCAGTGCCTACAGGCTGATAGATCTGTGAGAAGCTATATAATCGTTGACTGATTACTCTAAGCGTCACTTGGGGAACTTCATTTCAAGATGGTAGATGAACTACAAAAGCCACACAAAGGAGACCTATGTATTGGTCAACACCATCACATCACTTCACTTTGCATAGGCACCTGTTTACTTTTACCAAGATAAGGTTCATGGGTCATGTGACATGTCAAGCTCAAATAACAGCAGTACATGTGCATAGAACTGCGTTCATGTTCACCAAATAACCAACAAAACTCCATAAAAGTTAGTAGAGATAGGACTAAATGTTGATCAGGCAAAAAAGTCTTATATTATGAACCTTCGATTCTAAAATTAAAATTCTTATACATTGAATGTATAGCTGCAGCAATAAATCGATGTCAAAAAGTGTATTCGTAAAATCTTTGGAAGAAAAGACTTATTTTTCCATAGCACAATATTATTCTGTAGCAAAATCAAGAGCCGTTGAGCTAAGTCAAGCGAAAGTCAATCTTATTCTACAGAGAACTCAAGATGATGAATCCTAAAATGATAAGGATCTACCAAAAGCAAGCATGACGTCGTTAATGAACATAAAGGTGAAATGATCTTAAAACACGCCACAAATTAGTTGAAACATTTGAATTTGTCCAGAAATTAGGCAGAAAATTTTCATCCTGACTTGCAAAAGTTGAGCCTTACTAGGTCAAGAATTTTAGTATCTGATTCTCATGGAGACCTTCATGCGCATATAAGCAAATCTGTCCAATTTAATAAACTGTATTCAAGCGCAAGAAAACATGTTTTAGATGTGTTCATTTGCAATATATGTGCCATAAAGAACTGAAGCATTGTAATGGCATTCAATTAGTTACACTGCACTACTTCACACATGTAACTAATGACCGTTCATTAAAACTATAAGGATACCCAGCCAAATCTATACTACCGCAGCCAAATCTTCTAGGAAATCAAAATCTCTAACTGTTTCTGTTATTCAGGAAACTGGCAAACTCTCAAAAAATATCTCTGCAATCTTAATTTCACTCCGACGACATATCTGCAAAGGAACTGATTCAGAGCTTCAATGTGTAATAACCAGTTACATCATGTATGTTCATCCTTCCTAGCTCCATGGAAACTCTGAGAGCAAAATGTGTGGGTCTCAAAACTTACAATCCTCGGAAGCATAACAACTCATACGATGGATTACTGCTAATACACATCTCCAACATGCAGTGGAACTTGTTGAAGCCATGATGCAGTTTAAGATTAAGAAGTTACCATAACTACTCTTTATGGATCAAAACAGAGGGAGATGAGATGGGAAATAGATCATCAACTGGAGCTTACCTCGAGTTCTCCTGCATTTGTGACGTTGTATTTGTGATGTCAAATATTTTTAACACTTCTTGGTTTGACTTCTTGTGGCGTGGAACACTTCTTATCGGCTCCAGCTTTTTTGATGAAACTGAAAACAGCCCTCCCGAAGCCTCCCAAGCCTACAATCACAGCTACCTACTGAGATTCCCTCAGTGAAAAGCCCAATCTCTAGTGTTACAACCTACAACACTCTTTTGTCCCCTCTACTACTCTTTTATGGACCGAAAGAAAGGAAAAAACCACACAGGGAATGTGAGTAGAGTTCTAGCAATTGTCTTGATGAACAACTCATCTCTCTCACCGAAACAAAATGTTCATCTCCTTCGTGCTGAAATATACAATTCCTTTGTTACTACAACCTGCACTTTTTATGGAGCTAAACAGATGGCACACTAAACGTACTGTTATTATTTGGTTGCATTTACATTATTCAACACACGCAGTCTCATTGAATGTGCAGGAACCAACTGATGTTCCGTGGCAATTTGCGCAAATTAGTTAAGTGTCTTCACTGTTCAAAGTTGTGACATATGGCCAAAAGCTTTCCAGGGCACATGGTAGAGTTATTGGTAACCGTGGATTTTATTTTTTTTTAAATCATATCTTTTCAATGAAAAATTATCAAAATAAATACCAAAATCAAGAAAATGTAATCTTGCCTCCTAGGTAACCGACAAATGTCCTATTAGCTGGAGCATATCGGCTCTCTAATAGCTGGCATCTCGGGTACTAGCTTGCTGACAGGCAAACAAGAAGTTAATTCCTCCGCTCCGTAATATAAAGATCCGTCGACTTTACGATCACATTTGAATTTGTCATATTCAAAAAAAATTATTAAAATGTAAAAATAATTATGATATACTTAAAATATACACGATGATAAAACATGTCATAACAAAATAAATAATATTTTCACAAATTTATTGAATAAGACGAATGGTCAACAGAAATCGATAAATGCTTATATTTTTGGGATGGAGGGAGTACAAAACTTCATAACATTTTACTCTCAATTAGAATTTCAAAAGAAATAGCAAACATGCTCTAAATTAAAATTCACTAAACATTGGAAACATAATATTATTTCACTGTAGGACCCCCATTGAACCGAACCAATGAACTAACAGCCTTATCTGTTGGACCACTCAATGCTTCCACCACTTGTAGCTGGTAATGATACCGCGACTTTGCTCCTTCATCCACTTTCTCCACTACACTACCTACCACTATAAGCTTTGCTGAAGGTCATCTGATACGAAGAGAACAAAATTGTGTTGATAAAGATATCTAAAATGCACGTGTTGTTTATTGCTTTTTGAAAAAAAATAATTGTAAAAAAAACTGACGTGAGTTTGAAACTACAATTGCCTGCTTATAGTTAACGCCTAAAGTGGTGGCGACCAGCGAGGGCGCCATCTTCGGGCGTGTTCTGCTGTTGGAGGGGGTGGAATCGTCCGGATCCAGATGCCATGGCTTGTGTCTTCACTGGTGTTGTCAGTTCTATTATGCAGGGCTGCACAGCAGGTTTGGTCACAAGATCGCTGTAGATTCCTTGTTTAGGGTGTTGGGATGATCGTGCAGGAGCTACAAGCGAAAGTTTTACCCGATTGGGCGTCGTTTTCCTCCTTTGAGGCGTGTGTTGTGAAGCTATGTGCAAAGGTTTTGGTCTTCTAGGTGAAAACTATTATTCGGCTTGCCGCAAGTCGGACGGGCGGCGACGGCGTCTTTGACGTCGAGTACGTCCTTCTTGGAGGCATCGCCCTGCAAATCTTATAGCCAGATCTTCAACCTACAATGGAGTCTGTTGTGCGAGCAATAGAAGACAAGTTTTTCAAGTTCGACATTAAGTTTCTAAGTAGATGGAAGATGTGACTTGGTGGAGTTTGATGACACTGCGGGAACAAAGCAAGGATGGTGAAGGATGTTAAAGCTTAATTTTCAATATCTTAGGGTTTTCTTTCCGGTGTTGCCTCCTCATTGTTGAGGATTTGAGTCTATGTACTCTTTGTAACTTTGGTTGTATATGTCCATTTGTTTTTATAGAGGCCAGATTTCATCCATAATTAAAAAAAATAGTTAACAAAGGTGTGATAAAATAGTGAAAGTTTCTATAGATTTTTTGGCGATGGAACAGGAGGGGGTAAGCCCCCTTCTGGTTATATATTAAACGAAAAGAAAGTGTACAGAAGCAAGAAAAGGAAAAGGGAAAAGAAGATGGAAAATTAAAAAAACAGAAAGAAGCGAAAATGAAATTGTCGGGTGATATCTAGCCTTTGCTCTGTAAATAATCTTCTATAGAAAATTTTTGCCTTTTTTTTCTCTCGCTTCATTTCTTCCAAAGTTGTTGATTGAGCACAGCAACAAAACCCAAATGCAAGGTCGTTTATTTTCCATTACTACACTACTGCAGCCAAGTCTTCTAAGGAATCAAATCTCTAACTGTTCAGTTCTCCAGGGAAGTGGCAAGTTCTCAAAGAACATCTCTGCAATCTTAAATTCACTACCCACAAAAAAAAACTTAAATTCACTCCAACATATCTGTAAAGGAACTGATTCAGAGCTGCAACCTGCAGTAACCAGTTTTAATCATCATATTTCCTCCATGGAAATTAAACTTTGGGAGCAAAATGTGGTGAGATCTGTGAACTTGTAATCCCTCGGAATCATAGAAAGTCATATGATGCATCAGTGCTAATGCACATCCAACAAGCATTGGAACTTGGAGAAGCTATGCTAACGTTCCTGGTGATGGGGCATAGTCAAATGTATCTGAGAGATGAGGTTTCCCGTGCGTATTGAGCTTTGAGGATGCAGCGACCCTCACCTCGTGCTGCCCTCTGGTCCTCCTCATCCATGCTGCCGCTGGATGCCGCGATGCAGTTGACGAGCATCACAGAGACGCAGGCTCGCAGCGTTGCGGCATCAAAGACAAAGAGTACCATGGTTGATCAGATTGAAAGGAGCCCTCCCGAAGCCTCCCAAGCCTACACGCGCAGCGAGCCACTGCAAATTGCCTCTCTTCACTGAAGAGAAGCGTTCATCTCTAGTGTTACAATACAACACTCTGTTTTTTTAGCACAATACAACACTCTGTTGTGTGTGTCCCCTCTACTGCTCTTTTATGGACAAAGAGAGAGGCCAATATCAGGCCAGTTTTGTTTAATGCGCACCCATCACTGAGGATTCATTACAAAACTCGTCAGTTAGTTGTGTATTCAGAGTTCAGATATGGTCGTGTTAGGTAATAACTCCTGAACAAATCTTGTGAAATGTCTGCTACCACCTCTTTCTCGCTTAAACAGCAGATCAACATTCATCAGCAGTATTGAGTAAAAATAAACGAGTCGTCAAGTGTAATCCTTCCCAAAACCATATGCCAGGGGGCATACAGATCTACATTGTCATGTAACAATTTCTTCGTCCAGCAGGGGTGGGGACGGGTGTGTGTGTGGTGGTGGTGGCTGTCGTGGTTGGTTATTTGGATGCTATGAATCCAATTTTTGTAAAAGTTTGCCGAGGGTCACCTGATACGAAGAGGACAGATTTGTGTGTTGCTCACGCATGCATGTTGCAGACCACAATAGAGGACTTATATGCAAAAAGGAACAAAATCTGACCTGAGCTTAAAACTAAAGAATAGCCTCTTGCAGACCACAAAAGTGTGATAAGATACGTAAAACTTTCTCTAGGAAATTATGCCAATTTTTTCTCACTTGATTCCTTACAAAGTTGTTCACTGAGCACAGCATCAAAACCCAACTCAAAAGTTGTTTATTTTCCACTATACTACTGCAGCCAAATCTTCTAGGAAATCCAATGACATGCCACTTCTTCGTGAAAGTGGTAAACTTTCAGATAGAACAACTTTGCAGTCTTAATTTCACTCCGACATATCTGTAAAGGAATCTGATTGCAGTTTCAGATGAAGGCAGCTGCGAACTCTTGCTTAAATCTACACACATGTACTCCGTACATCACACACCGCTCCACTGAAGCTCACAAAAGGTAAAAAGGCTTGAGAAATGTGTCAGTTCCACAAGTGCTCCTTGATGGACCAACACAATGGAGCTCCGCGATGCTTCAGCTCTCATCTCCGGCTGGCCTCTCGTCCTAGTCCTAGCCTCCTCATCGAAGCTGCATCTTGACGCCACAATGCAGTCGACGACCATCACCGAGAGGCTGGCTGCATTCTGCGTTGTATTTATTATGGCGTCAATTTTTTAAACACTGCTTAATTTCACTATTTGCGATGCCAAATAAAAGGGAAGGAGCAGAAGGGTTAGCCAATAATTTACCACCGTTAGTTATAGTGAAAGGAGCCTCCCGAAGCCTCCCAAGCCTACAACCACAGCGAGCACTGCAATTGCCTCGGCGAAACAGCTCATGTCTCTCTCTTGCTGAAAGGAAGCGTTCATCTGCCTAGTGCTACAACACTCTGCTCTGCCCCTCTGCTTACTGCTCTTTATGGACAAAAGAGGGGCAATATCAAGCAAGAAATGTGAATTTTGCTACCAGTTGATTCCAGAAGGTTATCACTCAGTGCCTGCAATTTCATTGAATGAGCACCCACCACGGACTACATCCTGGCCCCAAACTCGCAAATGCTCATCTAGATCCTCAAACTTACTAATTGTATCATATGAGTCCCAAATCTGCTTAAACAACTTATTAAATCTACTTAGGCTGCGAGATCCATGCTCCGCCGCGGCCGAGCCCGACCCCAACACTGCCGCCGCACGCCCACCACTGGTGCTGCTCGGAGGTCCCTCACGCCGACGCAGGGACGGCCCGGCTCCTCCATGCAGTGGCCTCGCATCCTGCTCCCGCTGGCGGGGGCTCATGAGGTCATCCCCAACGCCGGCCATCTCCTCCGTCCTCGGGCGAACGCCGGAGCCGAACTTGTGCCGCCACGCCTATCCCTCCCAACAGCAGCCCAAGTCCGGAGTCGGCGAGGTCGCTACGGAGTGCTCGTCGTGCCCGCCTGCGAGGTCGCGGCGGAGCTACTCCGGCCCGCCCGTCGGCGTGGCCGCAGCAGAGATGCTCGCGCCTGGGCGAGGCCGCGGCGGAGAGGCTCGACCGTGCTGGCTGGCAGCGGTGGCTACTCGTGCCCGCAAGGCTGCAGTGGAGTTGCTCCCGCCACCGCGAGGCGCGGATCTGCGCACCTTCCTCCTTCAGCGCCGGTGCCAGGCTCAGCCGCATCGGAGCATGACCCTATCCCGCGGCCTAAGTAGATTTAATAGGTTGTTTAAGTAGATTTAGGACTTATATGACACGATTAGCAAGTTTTTGGGACTTATATGACTCGATTAGCAAGTTTGAGAACCTAGATGAGCATTTTGCAAGTTTGGAAACCGGGATGACACACACCGTAATAAGTTTAGTGATCACGGTGACTTTACTCTTATAAACTCGTCAGTTGTGTATTCAGGGTTCAGAGATGGTCAGGTTAACCCTTGAACAAAGCTTGTGAAATTTCTGGTACCACCTTCTTTTCACTTAAACATCAGATCAACACTCAACAGCCACACGAGTAAAAAATAAAGCAATGACGCATTTTACTGCAAGTCATCAACAAGTAAGGTGCTATTCTTCTGTAATCCTTCCCAAAACCATTCGCTAGGGGGCATGCAGCTCTCCTCTACATTGTCATGTAACCATTTCTTAGCCCAGAACGGGGGGTAAATAAAAGCAAATGCCCTAAACATTCTTGTACCCATCTCCCACTAGAATGTAGAGAACCAATCACGCTACAGGTCACAGGAGTAAGACCTACCAAGAAAGAGCAAAGAGATTTACATGCGCAGGAGCGCCCATGAGCAAGTCAGAGGAATCGGCTCGGGACGAAGTCGTGAACCCTGATTGGGAAGCTGTAGAACCCTCGTTTCTGGGGTCCGAGTAACCTTTGTGCCTGCGCAGGAACGGCATGAACCATGGGAGACCCCGGTCACCTTCGTAGCCCCTAGCCTCCAATGTGTTGTCCAGAATGGATGCGACAATCAGCGCCACTGTTGGGCCAGAAGCAAACACGGTGTTTATAATATCGTTGAACTGCAAAAAGATATATTTAGGTGTCAAATTCAGGCATAGAGAATTCCAAGACCCAACCTGCATAACTGAAGCATCCATTTACAGTGCAATAATGTGGCATGCAGAAAATGCAACAACACATGCAGATGGTACATGGGTGATGCAAGCAGCAGGTGTAAAAGGAGATGCTTCAAATACCCATCCAGCATTTGTTCGCGCAGGTCCACGGCCAGCAGAAGCAGTATATTCATTGAAGTATTGAGGGACTGAGATGCCAAGGAACAACGAGAGTCCAATGATGTAGATGTTCCTCATCGAGTTCTTATTGGCAAACTGCATGAATGAGACTCCCACGGCAGCTGATGCCAACAAAAAATCACTAATTAGTATATGAATGACGAATCTGTAACAAGTTTGAGCTGAAAAGAAGCAAGTTCTGCTCACCCACGATGCCAAACAAGATACAGTAAATTGCTGCAAAGATTGGCAGTGGAATTGATGCAAAGAAGGCCCCAAACTTCCCTGTAAGAATGGTAGTTCACAATTTTAGCAAAAAAAATGAACATTTTCATTCTAGGAAAACAAATGCAAGAACAAAAGATTACCAAATATGGAGAAAATATCATAAATCCAGTTGATATCTGGATCACTCTCCTACTCCCAACTTTTGTCAGCCCAAGGAGACCAATGTTTTTCACTACATTGCAAAAGAACAAGATCTTTTCAGCACAAGTATCAATGTTTAAGTATGTCTTTTAAAAATAATCCCTTGAATGTGGTAGAAACGTAGCCAGTAAAGTGTTCCTAACAATTAATTCAACAATCAAGGTGGGTTCTGGGGTAGCATGTTCTGGGTTCAAGCATAAACTTTTACGTGCATTTTCGGGAACCAAGGTGGAAATTGCAGATACTAGAATCTGATCTACAATTGAAAAGTAGGGATAAAAGCTAAGGTTACTTACACTGATACAGATGAACCGGTTGGAGCACCAATGATCCCTCCAGGAACATCCCAATACCCTGCATGAAAACAATTTATTAGGAGGCTACAAACGTTTGTAAGCAAATGATCATATCACATTTGTGTAAGAAACTACACTAGAAGTTATACAGCATATGCACCAGTCCAAGCATTTTGGTTAGTAACAAAGGAAAACCATTAAGATGATTTACAAATAACTAAATTAAATGTCTCATTTAAAACTTGTCAAAGATAATTAGTAGAAATTAGTTTCCTGAATCCATGTTCAAATGGAAAGCAGAGCATTTATTTAGGACAGCAACAAACAATGTAACTATACAGTGTAGCAACCATGGTCCTTAACTCCTTATAGAGAAACTCTGGAATAGGTCCAACCTGCAAGCCAACACTTCGACACATGACCTGAGGTGGTGTAGCACCAGCTAGACGTGCAGTTGCAAAGTGTGCTCCAGTTGACTGCAAAAATCATTACATAAGAATATTAAAAAGAAGATACAGCAAAAGGATATAGAGATATGAGAAAAGCATCAGGTCATAGTTTTAACCTCAAAGGCTGCAACAAGTACAGCACCCATCATCCCAAATGAATGACCAGCAGTGAAGATTGGCGTACCTATTGGAAAGGGTATGGAATTTTAATCCTACAAGAATATGCATGCAGAAAATAAATTACAGTGCTTTTTAAAAAGCAGCTCTTAAAATTTCGATTAAGAATCGCCTATTTGGACCGTATACCATGGTGCAGATGACATCAGGAAGGACTTATCAGTGCGGCAGTGTAGCTGCGTCTTAAGTGAAGCATGGTTGTATGCACCCGCAGCAGTTAGGATAGCTGCAAAGGCCCACACAATGCCAATACAAAGAAGCAAAGAATATCTCTCAAACAAGAAGGTGATCCGCTCATGGATATGACTGAAATAATATGGCACATACTGCATACAACATATCGAATCATTAGTATCCTATCTAATTTTATAACAGTGATATAGGCTATGGTATGAATAGATGTTTCACTCAAAGTACATTTTACAGAGATTAAGCCATTACCTGCTCAAGAAATTAGCATTGGCAGCCCAATCTCCACACATTTACCCACCTAAATTGACAATGAAATATTAAAGAAAGGTTCCTTTCTCTTGGTTTTCTTCATGAGCTGCATTGTTTTGCTGTAAAAGCACAGAACAATACCTGGGGAAAACCAATTTCAAAACCATCAACCAAGCAGGGGTCATTATTACAGGACTGAATTTCCTGTAAATCAAATTATTTCATTGAGGACTAAGGTTCTCACTCTAAGAGCAAGTACTATAAGATGCATACTTGGGTGCTGAACCCAAGAATCATGTTGAGGATGGAAGCAACAATCAGAGCTCCTTGCACTGTTCTCATTGTACAAATCTCTGCAATCACGCCTAATAGGTTACAAATATTTGTATTACAAAGTCAACAATATTTAACCAATTGATCCTAAAGAAGTGATCAGGCCCCAAACAAGATTCCTGGGAACCTTTACCCAAAAGTATAAGTTTAAGCAAATGAGTATCACTCTACCTGGTGATTATTTGTAAAGTCATTTGGATTCATCTCCTGGCTATTGATAGCACTGGGACAACAAATGCAAAGGAAGCATTCATAATTGTGCAGCAGCGTATTGATGCCACTCATAAAGAGGAACGATTGAATAACTCGAGCCTTATCCCTGTCAGTAACAAGGACCAATGTGAGGTGCAGAAACACTAAACCTTCAAAAGGATGAAAACAGGTAACTACTAAACCAGGAATTTAACACTTACAGCGGTACCACCCATTGCAGGAACAAGCATAACGGTAGAGCCCAACATCACCAGATAGTGAAGGAATGCAAGTGCCACCTGAACTGAAGATTAAGGCAACAAAAGTAACTGAATAACTTTCCATATCCTAATCGTGTCTAGGATCCACTCGAGTAGTAACGTTTCCAGCAGTTCAGTTTGTACCTAAATATCTCGGCATCATCTGTTACTTATCCATGCCACTTCTTTCAATACTTTATCAACACCATTTCTTTCTATAGCAATGGATGGAATGTTTTGAGTCACTAAGTTTCATGTCCAACTAAACATACTACCTTATAACAATCAGAGGCTACATTATTCTGAGAATGGTAATGTGCAGAAAATTTACACCAGTAAACGACAAACTCTTAAACAAAAACAGGGGCTTTCGCAACATCAATGCATCAATCAACTGAACAAGCTATTGTATAACAGCCAAAGTTACATTATTCCGAGAAAAGATACTTACAGATAAGCAAACTATTCGCTGGTAGGCGACAAACTCTCAGACAAAACAGGGGCTTTTGCCATAAATAAATCAATCATTACGTGGGAATTCTCAGAAACATATAAACAATACATTAACAGGCTGGATTATGAAAGTGGCATACAGAAGTGAGGGCACCCACAGTGTACTCCAAAAGCGAACCGTGGGATGCAAAAAAACGAACAATGACCATAGTGGCATCCGAACCGTAGCTGTCAGAGGCAGCATTCGGCGCTTGCAGACGCGCCGCACCGTGGCTGCTGGAATGAATAAAGTAATGGTTGGAAGTCTCCTGCAGTTCGCGCGAGGAGGCCAAGGTCCGTGAGATTTTTTTTTCTTTAATCGCTGGTGGGCCTCACCAACCGATGCTGACACTGCATGCAGCGAACTCAACCAGCGTTCGATGGTGGGGGTCAGGATGGTGCGCACCAGCACTGCGGATGCCCTGAGAGTGAGGCACGGAAAGCTTTTTTTTTGGGGATGGGAGGGTGGGTGAAGGCAAAGAAGCATTTAGCATGTCAGGAAACAGCGTGTCAACTAGGAGTATAATACAGGCACAAAAGCAACGGAAACTCCCGATTCAAAATCCATTAAACATGATTATTGATGAAATCATCTGGAGCTAAAGCCCAAACAGCCAGTAACCAAATCTTTTCTCCTGATACCTTCGAAAATATATTCCAGTCATGCTAGTTGAATAGGAGGGAAAACCAGGCACAAAAACAGAACATACTCTGCCTACATCAAAGCATTGAACTCCCTCGCTCTAGTACACCAAAGCAAGCATGTAAAGGGCGCCTTACCCCAAGACGGATTGGAGTGGACGCAGTAGGCGAGATGGTGGAACTGCTCATGGGGCTGGTGGATGGCGCCGGTGCCGACGGGCGGCGCCATCATGGGCTGCATCGGCATCATGGGCGGCGGCGCGGCCACCGGCGGCGGCGGCGGCTGGTCCGTCTCCCCCATTGGATCAGTAACGTCACGCGAACGCCCAACTCCTCCTTCCTCCGACCAGACTGCTGCAGCACAAGAAAGCGGAATCGAATTACAAACCTAAAAGCTCTCACCTTTTTCCTGGAAGCTTCCCTATTGATTACTTGGATTTGCGTGGCGTAGTAAAGGCAATTAAAAGATGCAATTTCTAGCGATTGGTGCAGAGAAACCAGCAAAGAAAATCGGTGGTCAGAGAGCAGCAGCAGCAGCAGCACTCAAAGTTCGCAGCTGTCTCTGATTTTGCTCACGAAAGAGGCGCAAGACTTCAACTTTGCTGCTTCTAGTGTCTCACGCTAGTCTCCAAAGCAGAACAATGACCTGGGCCAGAAAAAGACTGAGGAGGAAGAACGGCTTGATGCCTTGATGGGATGGGAGAGCTTCACTCTAAAGATTCGATGCGAGGGAGGGAGCTTGTGTCAAAGAAGTTGCCTCTAAAAAATGCGGTGAAAAGGATGCACGGATTCAAAACCAACACCTCACATCACCACTAAATTGATGATAAAACTAAAATAAGAGCAAAGCCCAAAAAATAAAATCCAAACCATGGAGACAAAAACTCACGAATTGGAAGCAATCAGCTAAAAGGCCTCACCTTTCTTCCCCTTCGCTTCTTCTTCTTCTCCTCCACCTTTCTGCCTATTCTTATCTCCTCCCTATGGCCCCCTCGATTTCCAGCGGCGGCGCGCGCAACAGGACAAACACGGGATTTGTAGCCTTGCTGGAGCTCAGGAAAAGATTCGCGAATTCGAAAACCTCCTTTATTGACCACGCTGTAGTTAATCAGCCGTGTTTCTTCCTAAACACTCTGCTGAGTGCTAGTCACAAGCATCCAAAGCGAAGTGAAGAGCTCCAGACTGTTGGAGGTGAGCAGATTGCTTGTGATGGAGATGGGTCATGGGTGGATGGGTGGATGGATCTGGGCAGGAGGACTGGGCTGCATTAACAATTCTTGGTTCTGGGAAGATGCATATATTGATGCAACAGATTCCGAGGATGGGGAGAGTGCCTGCCTTGTGGCCGCACCCACAAGCAGTGAGGTCAGTTCACAGCTTCACTCCACTCCACCACTCCACATCGGCGGCGGCTCTTGTACATCTCTCTACAATCCGGTTTATTTGTAGTCCAGACTGTCCTAGTATTGACGACTCACGACTGGATGCAAATTGAAGTTCAATACATGCATCTGACATTTTATCAGCGTATAAACGTACAAACAGACCAGCGATCTCGAAACGGTAGCATCTTCTTGGCATTTAAACTCTCAAATCTGTCCGGATCTTCAACCTGTAGCACCGTGTTCGACTGTGCTGTCGAGTTTTAGTTTGTTGCAAAACGTGTTTGTCGAAACAAAACCATTTCAAGTTTGAACTGAACACCGCAGGATCAGGCACAGGGGGGGCTTCCGTTGCAGAAGATCAGGGGAACCACTGGTGCCGTTATTATTTTTTTCCCTGGCCTGACAGGTTAACCAGTAAGCATGACTGCATGAGCCTTTCAGGTAGTCTGAAGTCTAGAAACCACCGGATGAGCACTGCAGACGGACCACCCACTGACGTGTGGGGCCGACTGTTGACCCACACGTCATCGAGAGCAAGCCCCCCTGAGTACTTTAGAGGGAGGAATCGTTTCCGAAACCACCACTGCTCATTTCTTTAGCGTGTTTGACCTACAGTACACTAAAAACTGGTTGACGCCTTGCTGGCCTCACTTGCCAACAGATTAGTGGCACTAATCAAATGGTGATCAAGGTCCCATGATCCTGGCACTACACTAAACTACACTACCAATTCGTTACACTTGTTTCTTTTCTGAACAGTAGTGTCTGTTACACTTTCGATGATAGGGACCTAACCTATAACCTTTGTGCAGTAGTGCTGTGCCAGATCAGATGGGTTGTGAGATTTTGGCAATTTGCTTTCTGGGTCTAAAGTTGCATCAATCAACTGAAAGGAAGGAAGGAGCAGGCTAAAGTTAGTGTAGTAGCTGCTACCACACCAGATAAGCAAGAGCATGTTCCTTGTTCTGGTAGGCGAAGTGCTGAGACAAAACAATTGTTGTTTTTAATCTGAGAAATGGTCAGTTTCGTGTTACTTAAGAAATCGTTGTATAAAAAACAATAGAAATGGTTAGACTAGTAGTGGCATAAGAAGAATATTTGTTCCATATTTTTTTATAAAAGTGTCGATTTAGGTGGAGGCAAGCAAAGTCGGCAGCGACCAGGGTGGTGGTATAATACAGTGCATATTGGGCATCAGCAGACGATTTGGAATTATAGTTAAACATGATTATTGATTTTTCATTTTATGCTGATGGGCAGTAGTGTATTTTATTGGAGAGACAATTTAAAATTTTGAATTCTTTTCGAAGTGAATTAGGAGGTTCAGTTAATTAGTGACAGAACATACTCTGCATACGCATCATGCATTGCGATGCTCTACACACCAAAGCATTGTATTGACAAACGGATTGGAGTGGCACAAGAGAAACGAGCAAAGTGGAAAGGGATGGGGGATGACTGGCACCGGTGCCGATTTCGGTTTTGGATCAGTTTTTTTTTTACCGCATCCTATTTCCATTGCTGAGTAGGAGGCGGCGGCGGCTGGTCTCGTCTCCCCATTGAGATGATGGACGCCCAGACCATATATCCTCCGACCAGATTTGCTGCAGCACAATACCTAAGCAGTGTGTTCTTGCTAGGTGATATTATTGGTCATTTCACCTTTTCCCATTTTCCTTGTATCCTAATTACCACTTTGCTATCGTAGTAAAGGCAAAAAAAGACTCAGGATTTCATGGATTGGTGCGGAGAGAAACTGCGGACCCAAGAAAATCGGTGATAAAGTTCAGCAGCAGTGTGACAGCAGGATCTCATCAACCACCGGTGACACCTATGCACGCCAAAGCGAGAGAACTCAGGAAGCAACTGTCTCGAAGATTGCTCACGCCATTACATGAAGCCAAGGACTTCAGATGTGCTGTCCGGGGACTTGTGCTCACAAGTGAGTCTCGGATGGAGTGTCATCTGTGGCGCCTGGACTCTATGGTCTGGAAAAAGATTCAGGATTTGTGGGGAAGATTCAGGAGCGATGGGAATCAAAGCAGCTGTTACACATTACTCTATTTGAGGATTATGTGCCCGGAATTGGCTCCTAAAGAACTCTCAACACCAACTCGTCAATGAACCGCTTGAGCCACCTCCACGGCACTGGAGAGGTGAATTGTGATACATCTTTCCATGCAGATATGGCGACCGGGGCATCAGGTGTTGTTATCCGTGATGAAAGGAAGAGTTTCAAAACAGCAAAACGATATGATCACATGGCTGATGTTTGACAGGAGAGCTCTTAGCTGCACGTGATGGGCTCACCTTGGCAGCTCAAAGGGGCTTTGAAAATAAGGTTGCCCAGTGATAACCTGATGATGGTGAACATGCTGCGAGATGGCATTGATGATCGCAGTGTGTATTTCGGTCTCTGGCAAGAGATACAAGAGCTTGGCAGGTCTTTTGTTTCTATAGTTTTCTCACTTATAGAGAAGGCAATGGGGAAAGCTGTGCATGTGCTTGTCAGCACAAGTGCGAACCCCTCAGCTCTTTTTGGTTCTTTCTTCGCCTAGCCTCCTGCTTTGGCGAAAGATTGTAATCCTGCTTTGATTTAATTTAGCTCTTGTGTTCTGCGCGCAACAGGACAAACCCACGGTGACAAAGGCTGTGGCAACATCAAAGTCCTCGTGCCGTCTCCAAGACGCGGTGTGCCTCGATGAGATTGTCTTCAATTTTTTGTTAAATTTTGATTTGAAAAATTGTCTTGGTTTTGTTAAAAAAACTCTTTTGACTTGATTGAAATTGAGTGGATGCTGTGGTGATGGAGAGCAGCGAAAGATACCAGCTACCAACAAACAAACCTACACTGATAACAATTCTTGGTTCTGGGAACGGAATTTTAACGAATTACTAGGTTTGTATACTGATGACAAACCGGTGACCCCAAGCCGCGAGACATTGATAGCTTCACTCACTCCACTCCACATCGGCGGCTCTTGTACATCTTCTCTACAATCCGGTCCTGGGAATCCTTCGATCCAGACTGTCCTAATAACAAAATAAATATACGACTGGATGCAAAAAAGATGTACAATTTATCATCTGAAACATTTTATCAAAATATAAATCTTCTCTATTTAAAATATATTATCTCGAACGGTAGCATCTTCTTGGCATTTAAAAATTAACTTTGAAATCTGTCCGGATCTTCAACCTGTAGCACCGTGTTCGACTGAAGCTGAAAGAGGGTTTAATTAGTTTGTTGCATGATTGATTTGTGCAAAACCATTTCAAATTTGAACTGAGATTACGATCCGCAGGATGACTGGTGGCGCCTGGTTCTAGTTCTTGCTTCTTAGAAGATCCGCCGCAAAGGTTGGCCCGAGGATAAGATCGCGACAGGACTGAAGGTTAACGTTCAAATCGTCGTCGCATGAGCCTTTAATTTGTTTGTGATCACTGATGATGAGTGAGTAGTGACGATCGGATTAGGCACGCGGCGTTTGCTGCTTTCAGGGGGATTAGCCGACTTCGTGATTCCATTTCGTCATTTAAAAAAGCAAGCCCCTGAGACTTAAAGAGAGAGAGAGCGCGTTTCCGAACGATCACTAAAGTACTCCGACTATAATCTGCAGCATTACACGTTTAATTTGGTTGGAAAAACAGATTAGTGGCACTAATCAAATGCTTGTTTGGCCAGTTACATTTTTAGCCTCTTTTGGGCCAGATACATATACACACTCCCAAACTACATTAGCAACATTGTTTTCTTTTCTGAACAACTTGTAGTAAGCCCTGTTACACTTTCTTGATGATAGGAGGTTTCAACCATACCTATAACCTGGCAGTAGTGCTGTCCAGATGCAGATGGGTTGTGAGTTTGAGCCCACTACTACACTCTGAAACGATGTATATATTTTTGGCTATAATAAGGGAAAGGAAGAAGAAGGAGCTTGACTGAAAGCTTGTGTTAGTAGGCTGCTTGATCCACACCAGACAAGAGCATGTTCCATTGTTCTTGGTAGCAAGTGCTGATTTTTTTCAATTGTTGTTTTTAATCTGGAAAATGGTAGTTTCGTGTTACTTAAGAAATCGTTGTCATGGGTGAAAAGGAAAAGAGGAAGAGGAAAAGAGAAAGAGGAAAAGAGTTGTAGGAAGAAGAATGATTTGTTCCATATCTTTTTATAAAAAGTGTCGATTTAGAGTAGGAAGAAAGTCGGCACCGACCAGGGTGGTGGTGTGAACTGTGCATATTGGGCATCGGGAATGTTTGGATATTATATTTTATGTTATATTAATTCCTTCATTTGTGGTATTTCTTAATTAAAAACATGGGTTGTGGATTCATTATGATGAGTTAGGGATTTTTCAATTAAAATTTTGAATTGTGGTTAGATTTGTAGAAAGTTTATGGTCTTTTCATAAAGTTAGTGGATCATGTATTAGTTCATGCAAAGTTCAAATTTGTTAGAGATTTACATGGTTAGTTATTATAATAAAATTATATGAGAGGTGGCACAAGAGATGTCCTCAAAGTAAAGGGATGAGGATGACTGGTAAAGAAATGTTAGGTTTTTTAAACTTTTTTTTTTTGAGGGGCTTAATTAAAAGTCGGAGAGCTTGGTTGGTGGACCGTCTTTTTGATAAAGTTTGAGTGGGTTCTTTGGCAACCCATTTCAGACCATATATGCTGGGGTTTTGGCATTAAGCCCACAATAGCAGTGTGTTGAAATGATATTTTTGGTAAAGTTTGAGGGGTTTCCATAAATTTATCCTTTGTGGGCTATACTACATATTAATTTTGATAAAGTTTTAAAACAAAGCAAAAAAAACTCAGTGGCATGGACGTGGGCATTCCTTCAAAACTGCGAGGTGTTTTCACAAAACCTAAGAGGTGGTTTATCAAAGGAAAAGTCTAGATACCCCACCGGTGACAATGTGGCATACATCAAAGTCCCCCTCCTATTAAGACGCGGTGTCTAGCACCCTAAAATAACACAAACCAAAGAACCCTCGAGGTCTTTTGATTGGGTGAAAAATTGTCTTGGTTTTGGAAAAACTCTTTTGACTTGATTGAAATTGAGGATGCTGTGGGAGAAAAAGCGGGAAGGGTGGGATACCAGTTTACCAACAAACAAAGTCTACACTGATAACAATTCAGGATACCGAACTAGTTTAACGAATTACTAGGTTTGTATACTGATGACAAACCGGTGAGCCTCGTCGCCTCGAGACATTGATTGCAAGGATTTCATCGGATTGATGCACAAGGATTAGGTGAGTCTCCTCAACCCCAAGCCTAATCTTTCACGATAGTGTGATAATAACGAGGTTATTTCCTACGGTAACAAAAGAGATTTTTAGGGTTGTGCACTTCATAACCAACTATCAAAATATGCATTTCTCTATTTAAAGATATATTATTTTAAGAGTTAACGGTCGGTCAATAGTTTTAGGGTTCACTATTTTTGGTGGGAATTTGATTGGCATCTCTCAGAGTGTCAGTTGGGGTGTTGATCGAGGAAGAAGTTATTTTTTTGTGATTCATGGATTCATGAGGTGCATTTTGGTTTCGTGAATGGATAATTCGGAATACCTTGCGGTGGCGATTCCATTTTGGTTTCATCCTCTCTCAAGGAATTTCTATCCGCCGCAAAGGTTGGCATATATTGAGGTTGACAAACTCTCTCATCGTTCGAAATCATGGGGCATCTTGCCGATCATATGGATGATCACTAATGGTGATGCATTGGTTGTGTAGTGACGGAATGGATTGTCCAATGGTTTGCTGCTGGGATTAGGTTGCGTCGGAATGATTTTTTCCATTTGCAAAAGAAAAATTACATTAAGAGAGAGAGAGAAAGAACGATCAGTCAACATTTGACTATAATCTGCAGCATTACACGTTTAATTTGGTTGGAAAAAAAGAATCCACATAACATGTTTATTTTATTTAAATTTTAGCCTCTTGTAAAGATGACATATACATTCTAACATATGCAACTACAAGGCCCATAATACGGGAAAAAGGAAGGCAATAGGAGTAGCAATGCAGGCTTTTTCTCAATTTGGAGGAAACAGGTTTCAACCATACATGTTGGGCATGGTCCTCGTGCACGTTAATATTGAGCCCACTACCCAAGCTAGAAACGATGTATATATTTTTCTATAATAAGGAGAAGAAGAATGTGGCTTGACTGACAGCTATTTGGGAACAACTTCTTGATCCACGAAGAAATAGCTGACCATATATTTGCAAGAAGGGTGCCTTTTGTGATAGCACCTTATCTGGGCAACAAATTTAGCATATTACCTTTTGCTTGTAAATATTTATGAATGTTGTGGCAAAACAATAAAGAACATGTATGGATGACGAAAACAAAAATGGAAGAATGATGGGAAGATGTGCCTTTCACATATCATTCATCTATTTCAGTCAAGTTGACATTTCTGTCAAATTTGCCACAGCAAAAGCACTTTGCATTGCATTTCCACTGATCATAAGACTGACATCAGTTGATACAATTTGATATGTTATGGATTGCAATTCCAAACATTTGTGGTATTTCTTAATTAAAAAACACTACAAGAAGCCAGCTACATGACCTACATCTACTCAACTCCTTGAGCTTGAGGTTAGCGGCGAGGATGGAGTTGATGGTCTTTTTCATAAAAGTTTGTGGATCATGTATTAGTTCATGCGTTCAAATTTGTTAGAGATACATGCCGGGTGGTTAATTATAATAAAATTACATGAGAGGTGGCTTGATCGAGGTAGATGTCCTCAAATTTTTGAAAAGTGTAAAGTTGTTAGTTTTAAACCGGCGTGGCGGTGGTTGCTGGGCGGCGTGCTTTGGTACTTTTCGATAAAGTTTGAGTGGGTTCTATATAAGTGGCAACCCATTTGGCATTCCTCAAAGCTCTAGCGGGCGTGTTTAAGTGCGAGCGGCCTGGATTAGAAGAGGAGGAGAGCATCTGATAAGTGGGACAACGCGTCTGGTGTGGAGGAGTTGCGAGCATGGCATGCCACGGTGGCAATATCGTCCCTCAAAACAGCCTTAGGGGGTTCTTTGCCCGGTTTGTGTTATTTTAGGGTGCTAAATACCTGGTTTAATAGGACTGATGTATCCTTCAAAACCACGTCCACAAACTTATCTAGACTTTTTCCGTTTATCAAATGTTATTTTCACAAAGTTCGAGGGAGTCTTTATAAAATTACCTGAGTGATGGCTGATTACATACTACATAGGCTGATACATACGCTACATACGTACGATCATAATGATTTACATCATAATTTTATGTAAATAAAATAAATAAGAAGTTTGTAAAATATTATATATAATTTATGTAAATATAGTTTTGAGAGCACTGTTTTTGAAGAAGTTAGAACACAAATTCAATGAAAAATATTAAATAATATAATTTGAGAAGTCATTTGTAACTAAACAAAAATCTGAGGGAAAATATTGAATAATATAATTTAGAAGTGAAATTAGGAATACATAATTTTAAAAATCGATGTTAAGGGCTTTTTAAACTACGAGAATGAGAAAACATAAATTTTAATTGTGGGTCCCCCAAATAAAAAAATGTGTGGGTCCCACCTAATGTGGGTCCCATACGAATATCTCATGAATTCACGTGGGTCCTGCACGTGGGCCCCACTAAACATCGTGGGTCCGCATGAACAAGCAGATTTGTGGATGATCAGAGCCAGCGATCCGATGGTCGTGGATTTCCTACTGATGTGGCACAATGGGGTGGCAAAAATTGCCCCCCTATTAGGTCTTGTAAAGAAAGATTCGCTACTGCATCCAACTGCTTCATCAAATCAGCAACAACAATTATCAACGCGGCTGGCACATGGAAATTGGAATTGCTCTAGCTCCGGGGGCATTCACACTCACTGCCGCATGCGGCATGCGTGCAAACTGCAAAGCACAGCTAGCAAACCGAAAATTGACTCTGAGCACGCCAAGCTAGAGCTCCAAATTAGTGTTCAACAGAATCCCAGCGGAACCGTGAAAAAACTATTAAAAGTTGACGTGCGCGAACTGACCAACCGACGAGAGTTGACCGTGTGTTATTTTACTGAGGCATTGGCTAATCCATGGGATCACAGTGTACTATTCAGGTTAGTTCGTTGGTGAGTCAGTAGCCACGTCGGCAAGAGATCGAGGAATTGAAGCTGCTGGTATTCAACGCGAGAGTTCGTGTGCATTGAACGATCGACACTGAACGAACCCAAACATTGGAGGTCAAATCAAAACCAGGTTTTGGTTTCAACTGACCATGCTTCCAACACTGCTTCATCAAATCAGAAACAACAAGTATCAACGCGGCTGTGGCTGGCTGGCACATGGAAATTGGTGGAATCGCTCTAGCTCCGGGCATTCACACTCACTGCCGCATGCGGCATGCGTGCAAAGCATATATAGCTAGCAAACCGAAAATTGACTCCGAGCACCAAGCTGCTAGAGCTCCAAATTAGCGTTCAACAGAATTCCAGGAAACATGTGAAAGAAATATTAAAGTTGACGAGGGCTAATTGACCAACCGACGAGAGTTGACCGTGCGTTATTTTACCGAGGCATTGGATAATCCACGGAATATGATCACAGTGTATTATTCAGGTTAGTTGGTGAGTCAGTAGCCACGTCGGCAAGAGATCGAGGAAGCTGCTGCTATTCAACGCGAGAGTTCGTGTGTGCAGACACTAGGCAAGGATGTATAGTACGTGTGCCACGTACTGTACCGTACGTAGTGGATCGAGTTGCATGCAGCAGCACGCAGGCTCTCTGCTGCTTTATTGTTTTAATTTGGACATTTGTTTATTAACCCACTGTAAATAATGTAATTTTATTATACTAGTCAGAAATGCATGCATGATACATAATGCTTGAAGGACTTTTGATATAATAAACAAACAAATCTACTTAACTGTACTTTTTCTCAGTGTTTCAACAAACATTAATTAGTATATCATCTAGCAGCCAGAAATAAAGTTGGAATGCGGAGCCAAGAATGGAAGTTAGGGGGGGTTGAGTTCTTCCAAGTTCATTTTACTCTTTCTTCACTATTTCCTTCATCATTTTCCTATTCTGCCAATCTTTCTCTCTTAATTAATGGTGTTTTTGGCAGTAGGAGGGGCTAGAGCCCACTAGCCCCTAGTAGATTCGCCACTTTTTGGAATGGTATGGTTGGAGAATAGTAGTAGTAGTATGTACTCTGAACGAACCCAAAAACATTGGAGGTCAAATCAAAACCAGGTTTTGGTTTCAAAATGTTTGCATTGACCTCCAGAAATAAACTTTTTGCTTGGACCGAACCTTGGTTGAAGGCTTGAAGCTGTGTCTGTTGTGTGTGCGCGCCCGTAACACGGCTTTGGCCAAATATAACACTGCAAAAAAAATAAAAACAAAGTTGGAGAACACGCTTCGATCATCGCCAGGTGCCGTTTCTAGAAGGAGGGCACCGCGCTGGACGCCACACCAGGTGGTGGAGTACGTGGAACACAGCGCCCGCGCGCGGTGACGCGAGCGTATGCGTCTACCGTGTGAGCGCGCCGTTGGCCGGCCACGCGGCCAGCCCTACCCGGTACCGGCTCCGTCCACGTGCATCGGGTGGGCGTGTATGTGCTGCCGTTGTTGCCGTGTCTCTTGCCTCTTGCGGCACCAGATATGATGCTGATGCCGTGTGAACCCCCTGACCGACACTAATCCGGAACCATCAGTTCCTTCACCCACCAATCCAAAAAGAAGCCAACTGCATCAACACCAATATAAAAACAAGCTTTGCTGAATGCATGCTTCGCCATGGAGGCACCGATGACGTCACGCCTCACGCGCCGACACGTCATCAGATATATACATACATATATGCAAATCTACTGGTACAGCATGTGCATGCATATCTCTTTTCTCTAGTCTAGCCGGCGGCGGTTGGGCCGTTGGAATTTTCCATCTCGTGGACTCCAGCTCCAGCCAGAGAGCGAGACCAGGTCCGGTCGTCGTCAGGAGCTTCCGGCAACCTTCCCTGCTGTACGTGATCCCTTTTGATGATCATCCTTTCCTTCCTTGCTAATGCTCAAACCTGCAAGCAAGCAGTCGAGGCTAAGTTTCTGGACTGGTCGTCCATCTCTGCCAGCTAGATCAGTTAACCAACCCCACCACTCCTCTCGATCTCTTCTTCCTTCTCAAGCTAGCAGCTACTCCACTCTACTACTCGTGTTTCTCCGGTCATAATCTTTCATTCCTCACACGTGTCGTGGTCCAAATCCTGAGTTGGAGGCACCGATCGATCGCCATCCGCTCGAGGTGTTTGAGGACACTTCCATCCACCGATATGATCCCGTATAAAGCCACCACTCCCCTTGCCCTACTCTTCCACTCACTATCACTTCCACAAGCAACTACTACTTCTTCCCTCCTCTGCCTAATTAAGCTTGCTCTTGCTCTCATCAAGTGCTCTCGAGAGGAGAAACAACACACATACATCTGCTTGGGATCCACCGATCGATCGATGGCGGTTCTTGATGCCACGGTGGTGATGCCGTCCCCGTCGCCGCCGACGACGACGAGTACCACCAGGCCGCCGGGTGAGGTCGTCGTCGCGGCGGCGACGACGAGCAGCGAGGAGGAGGAGGCGTCGGCGGCAGCCGAGGGGTGGGCCAAGCGGAAGCGCTCGAGGCGGCGGCGTGACCAGCAGCAGCAGCTGCAGCAGATGCCCAGGGAGCCCACGGAGGAGGAGTACACGGCGCTCTGCCTCGTCATGATGTCCAGCGGCCGCCGCGACGTCGCGGCGCCCGCGCCGCAGGAGATGCACGCGTGCTCCGTCTGCGGCAAGGCGTTCGCGTCCTACCAGGCGCTCGGCGGCCACAAGGCCAGCCACCGCGCCAAGCCGCCGCCGCCTCCGCTGGTCTTGGAGAAGCAGGACGCGAAGCAGCACGCGGCGCCGGATCCGGCGCCGTCGTCGTCGTCCGCGGGCTCCGCCGGCACCGGCACCAAACCCGCGGCGGCGCACGAGTGCAACGTGTGCGGCAAGGCGTTCCCGACGGGGCAGGCGCTGGGCGGCCACAAGCGCTGCCACTACGACGGCACCATCGGCAGCGCCGCCGCGCCCGCGCGCTCCGCCTCGGCCAACAGCCGCGTCACGTCGACGACAACGACGACGACGGCCGGCGGCGGATTCGACCTCAACCTGCCGGCGCTGCCGGACATCCCGGAGCGGTGCGCGGCGCCGCCGCCGGAGGAGGAGGAGGTGCTCAGTCCTCTCGCCTTCAAGAAGCCCCGGTTCATGATCATCCCAGCTTAATTGATCTGTTGGCGCCGGCCGGCCGATCAAGCACCAACTAGCTAGATTGTCCGGTGATTAGTTAGCTCAGATCAGTTTTAGTTACTTTGTTCATAGTTTGGTTGGTTGGTGGTGGTGATTGGTGGAATTGGTTTATTTGTGTACATACATAGCCACATACTAGGCACTACTGTACATTATTATACATAGTCTTCATTGTTCATTATTTAATTATAGGTAGCTAGTTGGGAATATTAGCCACCAGATAGTCAAAGGATCAATTCTTTCATTGGTAGAATTGGTGTATATATGTATATAAACATAATAAAATCAGAGTATGCGTGAATAATGAATGGAAAAAACAGAAATAAGTATTCATTTTATTCCTCAGTTAAGTACTGAGATTAACTAATGACAGAATACGACTAGTAGTAGTACCAATGCAAGCATGTGATGCATGGAGTGAGATAAGGCAGTTGCTTGCCGTGTGAGCCTGGCAATAATACAATCAATCACGAGATCTGTTTGCACTTGGCTAAGCTAGCCAGCTTGTGTGCACACTTAGGCTTTTGTCAAAGCAGGCAGCCTGCAGGCACATTAATTTGTACGTGTCGACCGTGTACACATTTCAACTTGTACATACTGGTACCGTGTAGCGTGACACGACGACGACTGTTCCCTAGTGTCTAGAGATGACTAGACTAGAGAGTGGATCGAACAACCATTCGTCCATTTCACATGGCAGATCGAGAGATAAGAAGAAGAAAGCAAACGCGTGGTGGTGATCTTTTTTACTTTGTTTTTGATCGATCTATGATTTGACACGTTCCGGTTTCGACAAGTCGGTGCACCATGCATGCTTTTGGTTGCCGGACGGAAAGGCCAAAAAGGTGGGTATATATAGCAGCAGGTGGTATACACGGCAGTCGTAAAAGATGCGTGTTGGCCAGTGCATTGGTTGGTCAGCGTGCAGTGCAATGCAACCGACAGGGGATGGCTCGTGCGCATGCATGCAGTGATCACTCGTGGTACTGTTCACCCAATTAAACCCTTTCTGGTGTGTAGAGGTCTCCCAGATGCCTAGGCTTGCTTGATGGATAATGGGCCCAAAACAACGATCATCATTATGACTAGTGGGTACATCTATCACTGCACCAGAACTGATTTGTGCTATCACATGGAAAATAGAGTGTTGGGACGGGCATGGTGTCACGCACAATGCTGACGGGTATAAACGGTCTGTGGCTGCCCCGCCAAAGACTGTCTTCTGCAAAAGCAACAATTCATTTTTAAAGTAGTAAAAAGTTGTCAAATCAAAATGTTGTAAACTACAAAGTTTCATAACTTTTCAAGATGTACAACTTTTATTTAAGTTGTTTCTAAATTTGACAAAGTGGTAATAATTTTGTTCACAAAACATATCTCTCTAATATTGTTTTATTAAACCATATGAGAGATGTATAAGATTTGTGAATAATGTTACTACCATTATACCAGATGACCAAATGACTAAAATAAAAGTTGTCGATCTTCAGAAGTTATAGAACTTTGTAGTTAACCATTTTTAATTTGAATTAATTTCGTCAACGAAAAGTATGTCTGAAATTTCCCGAATTTAAAAATTTGAATTTTTCAAACAACTTCCAATGGAGAAACATTCTAAATAAAAATTGTAAACAACAAAGTTTGGTGACCGCGAGCCATGCATGCATGCAGCTCGCTGATTTGCCCCACTTCTCTGACAGTCATCTATGATCTAGTACATGCTGCCACGCACTGCAGGTAGGAGGGCTCTTCCTCCTTTCTTGCTCTTCCTTCCCTTTCTCACCTTCTTCTTCCTCCTCATCTTCCTTTCTTAATTCACAAAAATGGAGGAGGGGCTCCATGGCGCAACCAGCGGTAGGGGGGGGGGCTTCAGCCCCACCACTGGCCACGCACAGCTGCATGCAAGACTCGATTACGCCATGGCACACACGTACAAGTCCTGCAACATGCAAATACAAAATGTGAATGCATGATCCAATGCAAATGAACACTACTCCAAGGGACTAACAAAGTCGGTGATAATTATTCCCCAACCATGCATAAGAGAATCTTTTGTCTACTGGTTACACAGACAGCCATCCCACATTAGTCTCTTTACCCCTTGCAACACTTCACACATTAGGAAGCCAAACATCCACTGAGAACTGCAAGAAGCACTACCTCCAGGCCTAGGAATCCAGCCGTGATCAGTTCACCCTTGTCCTTGTGGCGCCAAGAAGAGGGGCTGCTCGAATTGAGGTTACAGGGCGGTATCATGTCGATATGGTGGAAACTCTGCCCTGAAGACAGTGGCGGATCTAGCACCGGGACGGGAGGGGGGGGGGGCTCGAGCCCCCCTACCGCTGCAAATGTTGTGAAGCCCCCCTACAGATTTTGAGCAAAAGAATGAAGGAAGGGGGAGTCGGAGGTGGAAGAAAAATAGGAGATCCCCCCTTGGGGCTCGATCACAACCATGCTTGCCTAAAGAAGTCTGACAAACTATATCGTTATGCGAGTAGTCAAAGGTGTCAAGACTCAGCATCTTCTGATCGAACCCTGAACGAAGTGATCGAACCCCAAAGCTCGTTACGCAAGAGAAACTGAACACGTTGAGAAGTTATGAAACTTTGTTGTCTACAACTTTCTTATTCAAAATCATATTGTTAATGAAAAACTAAGTTTGAATCTCTCAAATTTGAAACTCAAATTTTGTAAACGACCTCGAATGGAGAAACTCCCACAATGAAAGTTGTAGATCTCATAAAGTTGTGAAACTTTGTAGTTGACAAGTTTTTAATTTGAATCCATTTAGAGCCTAAAAAATGATTTACGCTCGGTGTAGTATAATATGAGTGTGTGGTGTAGTGGTAGAGGAGGCTTCGCGCGGGGGTGAAGGTCGTGGGGCGTGAAGCGGCACACTTTTTACGTGAAAAATGGCGCGACTTGCGACTTGATGACAGGGACCGATGGGGTTGAAAGTGCATCTAGGCCCCTAAGTGGATTTTGGTGTATTGAATGACAAAACGATTAAAGGTCTAACTTGTTTGTCTAAGATTGTGAGAAGGTTTTTATTAAATATTCATGAGCTACGGTTATCTTGTATTTGAATGAATATTATTTGGCTCACATTAAAGAAGGCAAGCATGTGTGTGATCCTATGCAAAGTGATGATTGTCAAGCAACAAATAAAGTTAAGTGTTGGTGATAGTTTGCAAAGATGAATTTCATGTCTCCAAATATTGCGGTAGCTTGACTAAAAATAAAAAGGATCATAAAAAGAGAAATTGGTAATTCTCTCTCTAAATAAGTGCAAGGCTTCATGTGGTATTTGGAAAAGGATATAAGGATGAGTGTCTATTTAATGATCCTCAATTAGAAGCTTGCATATTCATTGCCAATCAAGAACAAGCATTTGAAACGGTATTTCAAATGAAGGTTAATTGTGGATGAAGCAAAGTCAAACTCAACGTGGATTGGGTAAGTGATGAAGAGATCAACCGAGATGACTAGGGCGAGGGACTAAGCAATCTATGGTTCAAGCTAGGCTGCCATTGGTGTTTTGCTAAGGTGAAGTAACTAGTATCGTGGGGTCTCGAAGAATCATATCCAAGCCTTAATCGAGGGAAGCAATGCAACTCATCTAAATGTTATGATTAGCAATATGGAATGACTTAAGGATTCAAGTGTACATTCTTATGCTAAATGGAAAAAATCCTAAGACACTAGCTCAAGTGTGGATATGCTCAAGACAATGACTATGTTGGAAGCCCTCAAGTTGGAATTGCTGAAGTATGGCAAGATTGAAGATCTTCAAGCTCAAGAGTTGACATGGTGTTTTTATTCATTCTTGAGTATAGGAATGTCGTACTATCAAGAGAGATGCAACATTAGCTCTAAGACAAATATCAAAAGTGCTCATTAGTTGACCTATGTGAGAAAAAGCCTTGAGAGAGTCCCTGAGTGATCTAACAAACCTCTAACCCAACCTTAGCCACTTCAACTCGTCTTTAAGTGTTTGTGAGAAGAGAATCCGCCTCCCAGGCATGAACGCTAGTTTTTCAAAGCCGGAGGGAGGGTAGGCGGTCTAACCTCGACCAGGCGATCTAACCACCGGCGGTTCTCTCTAACGACTAGTTTTCCTTGAGAGGGGTATAAGTACCCCACGAGCTCCACTTGTTGGGGCTGCTGGTTCTATGGTTGCTGGTGTGCTTCCCTTGTTGTTTTCATAAGCCAAAGACAAAAAAACTCTCTCAAACCCTCTCTTTGTGAGATTTGTGATTCAAGCCATATCCTTGTGTTGGGTTGAGAGATTCAGCTTTTGTGAGCTGAGCAAGAGCATCTCATAGCTTGAGCACTTGTGATTCACGTCGGAAAGCCTTTAAAGCATTTGTTACTCTTGGAGCTTCGCCTCCTAGATGACTAGGTGTCGTCAGCTAGCTCCCAAGGTTGTGGTAAGCAGCGGAAAGTTTGTGAGGGTGTGATCTTGCCTCCTTGCAGAAAAGATCGCCTTAGTGGAAAAGAGGAAAACGGTTGAAAGAGACCCGGCTTGTTGTGGGAAAGTTCCCTTAGAAGCTCCTCAACGTACGGAGACGTAACCTTTCCTTGGTGGGAGGTGAACTTCGGGAAACAAATCCTCGTCTCTTCTTTGTGGTTTGCCTCACTTGTTGATTTCTAGCACATTTACTTTGGTTCCGCTCGATCTACTTGGGTGTGCTTGTCTTTGAGTGCAGGGATCATTACCCTGCTTGTGATCATCTACTGAAGCCACTCGAGAACTTTGGTTCGTGCTAGAAGTCAAGAGAAGCTTGAGTTGTGTTTTGCAGGTTCACTGCATGGAGGCGGTCAAACCTCCCCCAGGACGCGGTCTAACCGCCCCCTCTGTGCTCTGTGCACCAGGGGCAGTCTAACCGCCTCGTGAGGGCGGTCTAACCGCTTGAGTCAGAGAAGCTCAAGTTTCGGGAGGGGGGGGTTATTTGGTCATCTCGCCTATTCACCCTCCCTCTAGGCGACATCAAGGTCCTTTTAGGGGTTCCTCCCTAAAAATATTTTTTTGCTATTTATTTTGAGCCTTTTTTGGTGATTGCTGAAAGGTCTCGGCGGCGGACACCCGCCAAAGACAGACGACGATTTGTCTGGCACAAGATCGTGGCAAGGCGCTCCACCCGCCAGCAAAGACCCCTTTTAGCCGCCAGCACAAATCATTTGTGGCCTAGTGTATAGCACATAATGCTTTAAGTTTCATGCAACAACCGAATTGTCGATCTTCCTTCTTCTTCCTCCTCCACTTGGTGTCCGCGGTGAAGCGCATGCTTATGCTTGGCGGCGGAGGCAGGGGCGTGGCGGGGGTGATGGGAGCGCGGCGTGGTGGTCGCCACGGTGGTGGTGGTTGAGGCGGTGGTCACGCCACGCCTATCTCGCTCATGTTGTCACGCCGACGCCGCTGGCCACGAGTGATGCCGCCGCGCCGATGGGGTGGGCGGTGGGGAGAGATCCGCGAGGTCACCATGGCCTATGTGGTAGTGAAGGCGGTGGTAGGTTAGGGTTAGGGTCAGGGTTGCCGGGGTGGGGGCTTTAATGGTTGGTGACACCCTTCTTAAAGTTTTTGATGTCTTGTCCGAATGAATGGCCAAGAGGGAGGAATTGTCGATATTTGTCGAAGGAAGAATACTTGCCACCATTCTTCAGCCAAATGAATTGAACTTTTGTCTTGCACGCCGGGCAGGGAAACTTTTTGTGAACACACCAGCCAGAAAATAACCCATACGCTGGCTGGTCATGCATTGAGTACCGGTACCAAACATACATCTTGAAGTTTGTCTTTGTAGCACGATCATATGTCCATACCTCGTCATTCCAAGCACTGACCAATTCATCAATAAGAGGCTCCATGAACACACACATATTATTCCCCGGGTGTTCAGGGATTATCAACGACAAAAATATGTTCTGACGTTGGAAGATGACACTTGGAGGAAGATTGAGGGAGATAACGAACACAAGCCAACTGGTGTATGGAGCAGTCGACATACCATACAGATTGAACCCGTCAGTTGCCATCGCAACACGTACATTACGAGCCTCTAGAGCTTTCTCATGATGAATCAAATCAAAAATTTTACATGAGTCACCATCAGATGGATGTACCAGCTTGTCAGAATTGTATCGATGACTGTTTTTGTTCATCTGTTTCGCGGATTCCTCGGTCATGTATAGTCGTTGGATCCTCTGTATGAACGGAAGGTGTCGAGTGATTTTCACCGAGACGACGGTGGAGGTACGTGTCTGCGACCTCTGTGACCGCGTCCTCGACGCACTCGAGATCGTCGGCACGCGGCTCGGGCGCGACCGTCATGGTTTGGCGCGCCGAGGCGGAGCTGGAGATCTCGTTACCCTGGAATGCGGACTTCACCAGCGTAGTGCTCCTCTTTTGAGGTGTTTGTTGTGAAACTCTGTGTAGGGGTTTTGGTCTTCTAGGTGAAAACTATTATCCGTCTTGCCGCAAGCCGGATGGGCGGCGACGGCATCTTTGACGTCGAGTCCTTCTTGGAGGCATCTCCCTGGAAGTCTTTCAGCCCGATCTTCAATACTTACAATGGAGTCTGCTGTGCGAGCATTAGAAGTTAAGTTTTTCAAGTTCAACATCAAGTTTCTAAGTAGACGAAGATGTGACTTGGTAAAGTATGATGACAATGCAAGAACGAAGCAGGGATGAGGAAGAATGATGAAGTGAGTTTGTTTCTCTATCTTAGAGTCTTCTTTCCTGTGTTGGCTCCTCATTGTTGAGGATTTGAGTCTATGTACTCTTTGTAACTTCTGGATGTATATGTCCACTTGTGGATATAGAGACTGAATTTCATCCATAATCTAAAAAAGAAATAGCTACCGGAGGGGAGAGTTTTCCGAGCAAGATAGCGACCAACAGAACATAATGAGGCTGTTGGATACGGTTTTCACTGGTGTTTGTTTTAGCGATCGAAATTGTTTTAGTTAGTGTGTTGGAGTTGTTCTAAGGTAGGGAGAAACTAAGTACTGCAGCAGTGCAGAGTGCAGAGATGTGAGTAGGAGGCGAGAGACGCAAGCACTGAGCTAGGGAACATATAACCAAACGGAAAATTATGATTGACGACGCACGGTTTGAAAGACAAATATTACATCAACTAGAGTAACAAGATGTAAATTAAAGATCCCAGCTCCATATACTTGAATGAAGTCTGAAGAGCATAAGCAAAAGCCCCCACTCGCTGCGGAGTACGATGTTGCTCGTACTACCTTTATTTCTTGCATGAATTGGGAGCGAAACAACAATACCATCGTCGCCGCTAGACGCAGCATTGCACACAGCAGAGCCAATCCGTGGCTTTGCTGCAAACTGTATCACACCCATCGCCACAACCGCAGTCTGCAACCGCCTGGGTTACTGAAGGGTGAAGACACGGAGAGAGTCAGACTAGCTAATTAACTAGTTTTTCATGCATATGCGGTCAGCAATATATATGCAAAACAAATAATGAATGGTAACTTGCCTTGAGGGTGGAGGGCCGCCATGAGAACCATTACGGCCACGACCCAGATGAGGAGGGCAACCAAGGTGTTCCTGCTACCGGCCATGTCCGATCGAGATCTGAAACAACGACGACTCAGCTACCTGGTGTGAAGGACTCCAACGAGCAAGCTTGTCTAGATGCATGTATAGCCACATATGTACGGGGAACATATAATCGATCGAGATGGTATGGGAAGGGGGTCCAGTGCCATGCTGAACGCCACTATATAAAATGCTATTATTGCTCATACTTCTATGTTGGATCTAAACTTAATATATCTAAAGATGGCAGCAGGTAGCTGTTGACAGCCAAAAATCACGCAAAGCTGCCGGGGGGCGGGGGCAAATCGGTCTGATCTCACCCTCCAAATGAGGTATTTATTTTTACCGTGCACAATATACTATCAGTGGTAGTATGGTAGTAGAACTGAGTTTTTTTTTAGATTAGTAGAACTGAGTTTTTACTATGGGTAAAAATATAATTAATTAGCACATGTATATTATTTGCAAATGGAGATATGAAAGTAAAAGAAATGAAGATAAGGTTATATATACAATATTATATATTATAACAATGTCATTTGCATATTTTCAATCATATCTATGTACTACCCATACTACCTATGCATACTACCCATACTACAGCTTAACGTTTGTAGCGAACATGGCCTCATAGCCATTTGTTCAAGTATAATTTTGGTGATTCATGACAACACGATCAATGAGACTAACAAATATGTTTAGCATGTCTTTGTAGAGATTCTAGGTCTCATGGATGCAGCCACAATCAAAGCAAAAAAAAACATAGTAAAAATCCAGAGACAAAGCAAAACAACCAAAAGACACTGTCGGATCAACTGACGGCTCCTGGAAGGGGGCAGCGGTGAGTGTTGGAGTAATTGGTACACTGCGCGTCTACGCAGAGGAAAAAGGAGCAGTGGACCACCAGATCAACCGACGCCTCTATTTTTAATAGCAGCGAAACAATTGGCCACGAGGAGAAAAGAAGGAAAAAAAAGAGGGTAGCATCGGTCAATCGACGGTCAGCTGAGCAAGGCAACAGTCGAAGCATAATTCTAATTGAAACATCCAGAGAGGTTTTTGAGGTTCAGCCTTCAGCACCGGATCAACCGACGACCAACGAAGTAGGCGGCGGTGCAAGTGTTGGATCAATTATGTCAGCAGAATCACAATGGCTATATGACGTGGAAGGGCACATGATGAACCGATGGGCCAGAAAAGCATAGCATCGGTTCATCCGATGGTACACTTTTTTTTGTAGCCATTAGCCAATGGCTAGTTTGTGGCCTTGGGCTATTTATACCCCTTCCACCCAGCCATTTGGAGGTGCTGGAGTGTGCAGGGGAGCAAGACACATTGAGATCACATCCTTTCCACCATAGTACTTAAGTTTTCATCCAAAGGCTTAGCACATGCTTAGAGAGAGTGTGTAGTGCTAGCCAAAGCTTAGATTTGACTGTATACAATGCCAACCTTGTGAGGTGATTCTTGAGTGAATCAAGGTGTACAGGGTCCTGTCGGAGCCTTAGAGCCTCTGTGCCTCTCCGGGAAGTCTTTGACCCTCTGGTTTGGTATGGAGTGACATTGACACTGCGTGCAGGGGACGTGGAGATCTTGAGACGCGTGGAAGATCTGGTATTGGAAGAGAACAAGTAGCAAAAGAAGCCTTGCTGCGATACAAACTACAAAGATTGGAAAACTAGTCGATATATATTGGAGGCAAAGAGTCCATGTTATGATTAGTTGGGGGACTGTGACACTTCTTTCTTCCATGTGTCTTGTAGGGAGAGGAGGAAAAAATAACCGAATAGGATGATTGAGAAGGGAGGATGGGATTTGGCTGGAGAATGAAGAGGAGAAGCGAGACTATATTGCTAACTATTTTTCTATGCTCGAACGGTGGGCACACCTCACAACAACTTCTTGATGTTGTGGAAACTAAAGTATCCCCGACCATGAATAAGAGTCTAATGAAGGAGTTCACAAAGGAGGAAATAAAGGCTGCTCTACTTTTGATTATTGATGATCTCTCAAGGACCTGTGTCTAGATGGTATGCCAACGATCTTCTACAAGAATTTCTGGGGCATAGTCGGAGATCGTGTGGTACAAGAGCTAGGGATTTTGAATGGTGGCCCAATGCTGGAGAGCTAGAATGACACCACAACAGTGCTGATCCCAAAGATAACCAATCTAGTACAGGTAAAAGATCTCTGGCCAATTAGCCTGTGTAATGTGCTATACAAGTTGGCAGCTAAAGTGTTAGCAAATCGCCTAAAACAGATTTTACCAGAGGTTATATCCCCAACCCAGAGTGCCTTTGTACCAGGACGGTTGATAACAGATAATATCCTTCTTGCATATGAATTCACATGCTACATGCGTACAAGAAGGAAAGGAAACAGATGTTATGCAGCGATAAAACTCGATATGAAAGCTTATGATAGAGTGGAGTGGCATTTTTTGGAGGACATGATGACCAAATTGGGTTTCTGTCATAGGTGGCACAGCTGATCATGAAATGTGTGTCAAAGGTGAAATACACGATAAGGATGAATGGTGAGTTATTTAGTGAATTGATTCCGGAGAGAGGGCTCAGACAAGGGGACCCGTTATCCCCTTATTTATTTCTCATATGTGCAGAGGGCTTCTCAGCTTTGCTAAACCAGGATGAAAGAGATGGTAGTTTAAAAGGAATTAAAGTTTGTCCTAACGCTCCCAGTGTATCTCATTTACATTTTTCTGATGATTCTCTAATCCTATGTCGAGCAAAGGTGGGGGATGCACAGAGTTACAAGATATCTTGCATTTATAAGAAGAGTGCTCAGGGCAAATGATCAACAAAGATAAGCTGGCGATTATGTTCATCCCAAACACCGAGGAGTCCGACTGTGGACAAGTGATGCAAGCACTAAACATCCACAAGCAAACCATGAATGATAGGCATATAGGTATGTCGGTGCATGTGGGCAATGCAGGACAAAGGTGTTTGCATATTTGAAGGAGAGGATTTGGCTAAGAGTACAAGGGTGGAAGGAAAAGATGCTTTCTTGGGCTAGAAAAGAAGTTCTCATTAAGGCGGTTGCACAAGCAATTCCAACATTCATTATGGGCTGCTTCGATCTTACCAAAGATATGTGTGACCAGATAAGCACAATGATAGGGAGATATTGGTGGAGTAATCAAGATAAAGATAACAAGATCCACTCGATCAGTTGGGAGAAACTAACACGGTCAAATATGGAGGGTGGCCAGGTCTTTAGAGATATTCATATTCTCAACATGGCAATGTTAGCAAAACAGAGATGGAGGTTGATCCATAACCCGGATTCTCTATGTGCCAAAGTCCTGAAAGGAAAGTATTTTCTGAAGGGTGATACACTGAAGGTCGAGCCATCTAGCAACATGTCATACACCTACCGTGTGTTTGGTTGCAGGATCAATGGGTTGGGTTGGATTCGACCCTCATTTTGGGGACGGAGCCGACCCATCCATTGTTTGGTTGCAACTCCGATTTTGGGGACGGAGCCGACCCATCCATTGTTTGGTTGAAGAAGTTGAGAATACGGGTCGGATGGGAAGATAACACCATTATGTCTGACATTTTTACATCAGGACCCTGAACTACTCACAAATCAGCTAAGCCTATATCAACAAATATTTCTCTCTGGCATTTTTGCATCAGGACCCCTGAAAAGAGCTTCTAATTAATTTTTGACCTACCTTCTTCTACACCTTGTCGCAGGGAGCGCCGCGAGCACCGCCGCGCAACTCGTCGGACGGATCCACACCAGCAGCTCGTCGGGATCCGACCGCCAGTAGCCTCGCGCCCGCCGGATCCGCACCAGCAGCTCGTCGGGGTCCGACCGCCAGACTCGCGCCGCCGGATCCGCCCGGCAGCGGTAGCCTCGCCCCACGCCGCGTCGCTCCATCGAGGCTACGCAGCCTCGCCCCATGCTTGTTCCACGTCCGCCTGGAGAACTTCAACTGCTGGCTACGGAGGGTGACGACATTGCGACGACGGCACGCGGCAGCAGAGGACGGGGGCTCCTCACCCGGCACTTTGAGATCCGCCACCCCTCTCGCCGTGGGCCGGTGCAGTGGCCGGGAAGAGCGTCGGGATCTCCGCCATGGGGGCGAGCGCCGGGATCTCCACCGTGGTCTTCTCCCATAGGCGGCGCGGCGGGCTGGCGAGGGGTGGTGAGGGACGGTCGGGCGTATAGCGGGCCACGCGGCCGGACATGAGCGGCACGGCGGGCTGGCGAGGGGCGGCGAGGGGAGTCGCGACGGAGAAGACGGAGAGGGCGACGGGAGATGCTGGCGTGAGCCCAACCCGGTTGGAGCGGCTCCATCCGCCATATTTTGAGGGAGGAGTCGAACCCGCATCTGAAGGGAACATTCTCCTCTGGAGCCAACCCAACCCTCTTCACTTCCATCCAAAAGGCTATGTGAGCGGGTTCACTCCGTCCCAACCCGCCCCAACCCCCAACCAAACACACGACTAGAGAAGCATCCTAAAAGGTTTAGATGTGGTGAAGAATGGCATGACATGGAGAGTTGGAGAGGGGAGCAAAATAAATATGTGGCAAGATCCATGGTCACCGAGGGAATGGTCAAGCACACTAAAAGTCTCTGCTGACGAAGGTGGCTGAGTTGATCGATCCAGTTTCTGCAAGTTGGGATGAAGATTTGGTTTTGCAAACCTTCCTACCACAAGATGCTGAGTTTATTTTGGTCACTCCGGTTCACACCAATTTGGAGGACTTGGTGGCCTGGCACTATGATACAAGAGAAATCTTCTCTGTACGATCGGCTTACAAAGTGCATAGAGAACACCTGAAAAGGAATGGGCGTGGAGGAGCAGCATCAACAGTGGATGATGGTTTGTTGGAGAAGAAGCAATGGAAACTCATTTGGAGCCTGAAGTGCTCGGGAAAGGTGAAGCAGTTCCTTTAGCGATTTACACACAATAGTCTGGTTGTAAGAAGGAACCTAGAAAGTCGGGGAATGGAACTAGAGAGCACACAGTGTGTAATGTGCAGGAGATTAGATGATGTGGACAATGATATCAATCACAAGGTTACATATATGGATATATGGGCATAAGTAAGTAATCCATCAGTTGTTGTCTAAGCTGAGAAGGGTTACGCACACAAGACTCTGGGTTACGCCGCAAAAGTATCAACTTCACGCCCAAGTCTGTACCATCTCAGGAAGACACGGGGGTCAAGCAATACATGGCTGGAAGCCAACAAATGGCACATCTTTTCGACTTCCGAGGAAGGAGTTATGACCAAATTAGTGGAAGCTGCACAGGCTGTTTTGTGGCTGCACGAAAACTGCAGAGGACTTTTGGAATTCTCCACCAAGATGACCTTTGACACCCAACTAGGAGGGATGTTCCTAGTATATATACCCCATGTAATCCTCCTATGTAAGTAAGTAATGGAACATTGAAATATAGCCACCTTGTGCGTGTGTCTCTCCTCTCATGGAGAGAATATTTGGAAACCTTTGGTGAGGAATGAGTGCCTTGCAACCTTCGTTCTTTCGATTCCTGAGGGAGTTGTAGAACACCGAACTTCGGTTCACCAATTCGTGCCTTCACGTCTATAGGGTGTGATTGCGTGGGCTGGTTTCGTCGGTGCATGGAAGGGTGGATGTCTCGGTAGTTCGACGCGGGTGCAAGATCTCATGGTGCCCTACCTCTTCATCAGGTCATGCAACGACAAGTTATCAAGTTTTCTGAAGCTCCACCATGAATATCAGGCCACACAATTTGCTACGCGTGTTGCATAGGCGTGTGCACCATCATTAGAGGATGGGGGACATTTGTTTTTCAACTGCAAGCATGTGAAGCATCTATGGAGAGAGTTATGCCTGGAAGATTATCGTCGCATACTGCCAGAGAAGCCGTCAGCAAGAGATGTGGTGGCGCACATTTTGCAGATGGAAGAAGGCCTGGAATTGAAAGTGGTATTGTTGCTCTGGCTCTGGTGGAGTGAAAGAAATGTTGTTAGGGAAGGAGAACGTCGTAGAACAGCAAGTGACCTGGCCTTCATGGTACACAGAAATGCAGAAGAGTTCTTGGAGCTTCACAAGAAGCCAGCTGTAGTGCAAAATAACTCAAGGAAAAGATGGCTAAGCCACCTCACGAATGGCTGAAAGTGAACTCAGATGGAGCTTTTTCTGCTAATTTGGGAGAAGGGGGTTGGGGTTATGTGATCAGAGCTGAAGTGCATGCTTGTTTAACAGGGGGTTCAAGCAGCAGTTGACAAAGGCATAAACAAAGTCATCTTGGAGAGGTGATTGTTGGGAATTTTAGTGACTACTATTGCATTTTCACTCCTAGATTGTGTAATAAGGTAGCTCACGCCCTTGCTGTGGAGAAGAGTTTATGTAATCAAGGTGCTCATGTCCACTAGGACTTCACAGCGTCCTGTGCAGCGGACCTTGTGGCCAGCGATGTTGCTGAGCCTATGAGTTAATGGAAGTCTCTTTCCATGCAAAAAAAATGATCTTCTTGGTTATCCCTGCAGCCTAATTGGTGTTGGTGACTCCATGCTGAGACCTCCTCCAGCCAGTCATCAGCGTCTTCGCAGCAGCGACCTCCTCGACGACAGCTACCCATTGGTGTAGTAGTTGTTCAGGATTCTGTCCCTCCATTTCATGAACCGCTCCTCCAGCTTGTTGAGCTGCCTGAATAGGTTGCGATGTGAGTAAAATGCATAGCTAGACCTCGAACTTGGCATGGTGTGTCATCCAGATCCCCGAACTTCTAAAATGCACATTTGAGTCCCCAAACTTACTAATTCATTCACATGACATCCAAACCTGCATAACTCGCATTAATGTGCTCACGTGGCATGCTAAGTGGGCATTGACATGGACCTGACATGTGGGCTCCACATGTCAAACTCACCTCTTTCCCTCTCTCGTTCCTCTCACCCTTCTCTCCCTCACTAGTACAGGTGTACATCTCTCGCCGGCGGATGTGGTCCAGCTTGGGCCATGGCAGTAGCGGACAGGGGCGCTCGAGCCGAGGGCCACTGCAGTGGTGAACAACAACACTCCATCTCAGGCTCGGGGTGGCGGCAGGCCGTGAAGAGCCCGAGCACACGCCCCTGAGCTCAGTCTCTTCGTGGCGGCGGACGGCGGCCTCTAGACATTGGAGCTCCGCCCCTCGGCAGTGGCGGATGACAACACTTGAGCACGGCCCTCAGCAGTGGCGGATGGCAGCCCTCCGCGGCGGCGGTCGAAGGTCAACTATGTCATTCGAACGCAGCCCTCGACGTGGGTCATGGGTGCCTTGCCTTCCCTCTGGGCCACGTCCGACAAGCTCGACATGGTTACCTCAAGCAAGATCCAGGGGACAACTAGCGCTTGAGTCTAGAGATGAGATTGCATTGATCGGGGAAGAAAGTAGCACCTCCTCCCTCTATATCCTCCCTCTCTCCATAGCGTTGGGGGCTGGCCACGGTGGGAGCAATGGCGGTACTGGTGAGGTATGCTCGGCTGCTACTCCCCTCCAGTGGGTGTTGCGGGCTTTGGGCTGCCCAGGTGCACTCGTAGAGTTGGGCTATATCGCGCTGGCTTGGCACGAAATAGGCCCATGGGCTCGTGCCTTCGCCGTCGCGGTAGCCCATGGGCTGGCACGACGACACGCTGTAGAATAGTGTCGGGTCAGGCTTGACACGGTGACAACCGGACCAAAGCGGGCCCATGCTAGGGTCGAGCTGGGCGTCCCAAATGGACATCTATAGCCTCCACTTCCGCACTTGCTAGCAGCTTCGTGTACGCTCGTGCTCCGCCAATATCAGAGACGATGGGAGCGCAAAAGGAGGATCGAGGATGGGGAGGGTGGCGTGATGTAGATGCAAAAGGTGTGGCCAGCCCGCGGAAGAAGGCGAGGTGGGTCGGCTGGCAACTAATTTTCATGCGTTGGAAGCCTGAGCGGAAAGGTGTTACTACTCGGGCGGGTAAGCCCCCCATGCGTGGTGACAAAAGAACACGCAAATATATTTTCTAAATCTTAATTTATGTGTGTGCATCCTCTTCCACCTCCTTCTTCGATCCTGACAAGCCCGATGTGAAGAGCACGACAGATCTAAATTGTGTGAAGAAAGTTTTCAATTGTTTTTAAACTTTATAGTAGTAGAATGGTATAGATGCATACAAGTATATTTGAGTTTGATAATACCCTCCATTTCAAATTGTGAGTCGTTTAGAGCTATTAGTATGCATTAGATGTATATAGTGTATGTCTAGAACTCTGGAATACATAATAAAATATGAACTTAGAGAAAACAAAACAATCTACAATTTGCAACCGATGGAGTATATAAATTTCTGGCACGACGGGATACAACAACGCGTGCGGGAGGACTTCATTTATGAGTGCACATTAGGCACTTACATACGTACTTGCACAATTAACAGGTCACAGCCTCTGCATCTTTCCATACATCTAGCTGGGAGGCAAGCTAAGGGCATGTTTGGTTGCAACCCAGAGAGATTTGCCTGGGAGAAAATGTTGCCTGCAAGCTGCCTATAAATGTGTAGCATATTGCCTGACCAGGCAACTAGTAGAGTCAAGTGTTTGGTTGGAAGCCTGGTGCAACAATCAATTAATAGCACTAATTAAAGCCTCAGGCAGCAGCTAGCAGTGCCCAGGCACTCGTTTTTGGTCGCCTGGTAGAGAAATGAGCTGCCTGGTGCACAACAATCGATAAATAGTAGTAATTAAAGCTCAGGCAGCTGATAGAAAGGCCTGGCAGAGAAAGCAAGTGCCTAGTACAGGCAGCTATCCAGGACTCAAACCAAACGTATCACAGGCAGAGTTCAGGCAGCTATCTATCCAGGCAAAATCGGCTCAGGGTTCCAACCAAACATGCCCTAAAGCCTAAGAGACGCAAGGACTGAGCTCGGGAGCATAACCAAACGGGAAAAAATCATTCATCCGTGTGAAAGACAAATAGTAATAAGTAGAGTAACAAGATCCCTCCATATAATTAACTGAAATTTGAAGAGCATAATTAAGCAAAAACTCCCCACTCGCTGCCGAGATGTTGCTCGTATCTTTTATTTCTTGCATTGGGAGCGAAACACCACCATCGTCGACGCTAGCAGCATTGCATACAGCACTGCCAATCATCCGTGGATTCGCTGCAAAATACATCACAGAACACGTTGCCACAACCACACGCATTGCCCTCGGCTACTGGTGAAGGGCGTGAAGATGAAGACACGGCGAAAATTAAAGAGAGTCAGACTAGCTAGCTAGTTTTCCATGCATGCGGTCAGCAATATATATGCGGAAGAAATAATGAATGGTAACTTGCCTTGAGGGTGGAGGGCCGCCATGAGAACCACCACGGCCACGACCCAGATGAGGAGGGCAACCAAGGTGTTCCTGCTACCGGCCATGTCCGATTGACGACTCAGCTAGCTGGTGCTATGGCGCGCGGTTTTGCTGATTCTCTTGTGAAGGAGCTAGTCCGGCCTCGAGCGAGCATGTCTAGATGTATAGCCACATGCCCACATGTACGGGGAATAATCGATCGAGATGGTATAGGAAGGATCCAATGATGAACGCCACTATATAAAATGCTATTATTTTGTCAACGGCTCATAATTCTATGTTGGATCTAAGCCGCATGCAGTTTTTCATACGTGTTGTCCCGGTAACCTATCCGCACCCATCTGTCAAAGTTGTTAAGTTGTTGTTCCCAAATAAGCAATTTGAGTGATGATGTACTTAAACGCGCCCACTCGCCAAATTCATGTACTAACAAAGCATTTACTCTTGAAACAATATCATACTAATTTCTCATTATTTTTAGTACTTTTTAATACTTCCACGGTTAGATTTCGCCGGATGAACGACTTTCATTAGTTTGAAGCACTTCAAAATTTCTCTTATCAATAATGTCTTGGTAATAGAGAGCAATATCCATATCTTTTGCGGCAATAGATCGACCTAAATATGATAAGAAAAATAAACTACAATGGCACACCAAATAACTAATTTAGCAAGGGAAAATGAACTAGAATGCCAAGTTATAACGTGATTCGTTAGTCGACCTAACAACATCTACGTGGGTACTAACTTGCATCATCCTACTTGACAAGTACTCCCTCCATTCTAAATTAAATAAAAAATCTACAATTTGAAACGAGGTAGTATCTATCTATAACAACTATATAGATGGAACCCACTACACATCATGGATAGACTTCTCTCAATATGCAAGAGGTCAACATCATCATCCACTAGATGTTCTCTCAACATGCAAGCTGCCACATCACCATCCACTAGAATCATGAATTTATGTCTTCTACCTATTTTCCATGCTAATAGTAATCATGCATGCATTGTGTTAGTCTTTGCAAGTACGATGCCACAAATTTCTAAGTAGTTCTCTCTCAATAAAATGAATGTGCTTTCATCTACATCGTTGTTTGCAAATAAATATTGTGATGCAATCATTTAATGTGTTTCTACTTTCAAATTGCATCTTCAAATTTTATAGAAATTCCCGCAGCAACACGTGGCGTATCACCTAGTATATATAAGATCCTGGCACCATGGAATACAACAACACGGGGGGGATTTTATTTTTGAGTGCACAATAGGCACTTACACGTACTCCCTCCGGTTTGGTATTAGAAGTCGTTTTGGACAAGGTTTGAGTCAAACATTGAGAATATAAACCATGAAAAACTTTTACGTCGTTGAGTTTAGAAATGTGAAAATCATATAAATAGATTTGTCTATAAAAATACTTTCATAGAAATATACATATATAACTTTTAAATAAATATTTTTATAGAAAATAGCCAAGGGTCTCGACTGCTTACCCATATTTTCTTATGTAGTCCTGTTGTTCGTGATTTGTTGTGAGAAAAATATTATTATCTGGTAGCTGAAGTCGATTTGAAGTCGATTTGAAGCGAGATGCGAGAGAAAAGTATTGTTTCAGGATTCGTCTAATCCGTGTTCCATGGGAACTTGCAGTAATAAGTTAGAATTTTATTACTAGTAGAAAACAAGTTGAAATTCATTCCTTTCCCTTTCCAAATTAAAATTTGAACAAGTTAGAATTTTATTACTAGTAGAAAACAAGTTGAAATTCATTCCTTTCCCTTTCCAAATTAAAATTTGAAGTTTGTTTTGGTTGGGGTGCGCCCAGCCCAGGCTATAGTGCAATGCCTAAGTGACGTACGAGGATTCTAGTGGCAAGCCACCATAGTGAACCTCCTCCACAAAAAATAAATTTAACATCATTGTGAGGATGTGCCTCACATATCAGATATTAAACTGATAAGAATGATACTACACTTGATCTTAGCCAAAAGGCCGAGAAAGGTATGATTTGGTTTGTTGTAGTGCCCCCATTGTTTTGTATTGGTCTCCACCGGCTCACCTGCCTTGGCTTAGCAGTATGGCACAAATCCTATGATTATTCCCGGGGTTTATATACAGGTAATAATCTATGAAGGTGCAGAGTCGGTCCGTGATATTGTGTTGGACTCGGACTTAATACCATTGCAGCTCAATAGCCCATTTACTTTGGGCCTCAGCCGTCCATTTTTCTTATTTGGGCCGCAGCAAATCCACTTCAGGCCCTGGGAAGGGAAGGCTTGAGTAAAAGAGTAGTTAATTTCCTCTCAAAAAAAGAGAGTAGTTAATTGATTGGTTAAACAAAATTATTCAGTTAATTTGTTCACTATAAAAATTATTTGATCCCTCTATCTAAAATTAATTAAATTTTCCTAAAATAACCAATTAAAATGGTCTTTCTTAACTAATTATCATATGGTTTAAAAGTTAAACCCATCATGATGTACATTGAAATGATGGCATCAACTAGCGATAGTGTCCTTTTCATGAGCTTCTGTTTATTATCCAAATAAAGTGTGATGTGATATGCTCAACATCACATTTTAGCTAGTGGATTACTATACGAAGGAAAGATCAATAAATAATCCGTATGGCATGCACCCATGCAGCTAGCAGTAGTGACTGATCACCCAAACTCCAGTTGAGACTTGAGATGCATGTGGTCAGCATGCATGTGGATTGTTGGATTGAGTTTTGGGTACAATCATAAGCGAAAAGTGTTGGGTGCGTGTGTGATGTGTTGGACTCTCATTCACACATCTCCATGCCTGCAGGGACCAATGCAGGCGACACATTCATGCATCTAGAGTGCCACCAACATGAAACTAGATTATAACCCCAGCTGCAGCAGAATCCAGTCCTGAACTGTTCCCAAACTGGACATGCAGTCCAGCTAGCTACCCAATAATAATCCACATCCATGCATGAACTTGGATGCACACAGTTCTGGACTCGTGTTTGCTCACTTGTCCACACTCGGTATGAGATCTACTAAACAAAGCACAATCTGATCACACAATCTGATCATGATGCTGCGTGGACGATCTGTCATCTATCTCCCTGGTGACTTGTCTGAATCTCTATCTTTCTCTCGATGAGCTAGAACCCATGTGGATGAAATCCAGTATCTACACACACTAGCCGATCAATCAGTCTCGTGAGAGAGACAGACATGTCCGTTTGCAATGAACCAGCAAGTGTACTCTGGATCCGTCGCGTGTAGATCGATCGATAGATCTCAATTCTCAACGTACCTAGCCCAATGATTGCCTATTTGCATCCATGTGTTCAGACGATCGATGACCTGTGTGACAATTGGCAAAGTTCCAGAGACCGATCGATGTCGATCATACAACAAGAGTCCATGCCATCTACGACGACAAACGCTAGGGTTTCGCTAGGGTTTGCTCGGACTAATTGCCCAACTCTAGCGAGACTACTCGCCATCTTCTTCTTGATCAAATAATCGCGCACGAGACGACAGGGAGAGGGATCCAAGATCTCACTCTCTGACTCGACGCTGTCGCTTGACGTGACTGTGTCACTGTGGTAAGCTGTCCAGATCGATCACGAGTCAGATCAGTCTTTGTTTTGGAGGACAGGGCCCTGACTGATTGAGCTGCGGTGTGCCGACCCATGGTTGGATTTGCCACACACGAGAAAGTGGGTGGGGGATGCCTGTCGTGCTCGATAGACATGCATGGGGGACACACACACCCCAGGCCACACAGCTCACCTCCTCCCTGCAACAGCACTGTATATGTGAGAGTTCAGACTTCAGAATTCAGATCATCAGTATAGTATTCCAAATGGGCCGGGCACGATTAGCGGCACGAGGCACGACCCGAAAAAGCACAACCCTAGCACGGTCCGAGGCACGATCAATAGTGCTTAGTCACGGCACGCCCGACAAATTGCCCGGGCCGCCACCTCACTGCCCATAGTGCGGCCCGAGGCACGACGACACCGAGCAGCGATGGCGGCCCGCCTCAAGCACGCGCGGCCTGCGAACAGCCCATCCATCCTTCCCCCAGCCCACCAACGATGCTACCTATAAAAACAAAAAACCCTAACTTCCACTCCCACAGCCACACCGCCTGCCCTCCGCCGCCCCAACTCCCATGCCTCTGCCGCCGACGCCTGAAAGGGCCGAGCCCGACTCGCCTGCCGCCTGCCCTCCTTCGCCCCTCCCTATTCCTCTTCCTCCCCCCTGTCCCTCCGCCACCCCGCAGCTCGCTGCTCGCGACGCGGCGCGACGCCCTCGTCTCTTCACGCCGGCGACCACGGCGCCGGCGGCCCTCGTCCCCACCCTTCCCTAACTCCTTCCTCACCGGATCCTCCCCGCCGCCACGACGGGCAACGGCAGCACCACCTGATGGGCGCCGCCAGGCGCTACTCTGGCTCGCCGAGGGCACCGCCTGACTTCGCGCCGGAGAAGGGCGCCGGTGGTGGTAGTGCCGCCCGCCACAGCCCACTCGCGCCCATCGCCGCGTGCCGCACGCACGGCGAAAAACAGCCCATAGGGGTGCGTTCGCCGCAGACGGCGCTGGCACGGCCCGCACGAAAGATCCATCGTCGCATAGGGCCGGGCCGCTTAGTGCCGGGCTTTTTCTGGAAATCTATAATCATCTGTGCCCAACTGCGGTTCAGATTTCAGCAAGATTTGGAATCTCCGAATAGGGTTTGAACTTGCATCAGTTTCGTCAGAGCGAGGATGCGAGATTACATTGCGAATCCTTGGATTTGGTCAGTTGGACTTGGACGGTCCTAGTACATACGGCCAATAAATCATGCAAAATATGCTGATGGATCTACAGATCTACGTAGAGCTGGCAGCAAAATATTGGCCATTGGGACTTGTGAGCCTATGAAGACGCACCTACTCGACGGCTAGATCACCACCTACAGCTCGCAGTCGATGCTGATCTCCAAAATCTTGCGACACAGAACAGGTGTAAAGAAATGCAGAGAGGGATGCACATGTAAAGGTCTACTAGCTAGCAGTACACAAAAACAATGGGAGATTCTTCCTCATCACAAGGTGGGGAGTCAGCACCATGTCGTCAAGGTCTAAAGAACTCAAGGTTCATGGTGTGACAGACTGAAAGTTGCTGATGCATTACATAACATACAGTGCGTGTAAAGGGGAAAGCCTTGTACTTGGTGTTTGTTTAATCTCACTGCTCCAACCTCAGCTGCCTATCATATGTTTTTCCTCTCCCCTTTTTTCAAAAAAAGAGAAAAAAAAAGAGAGAAAGCCATACAGTATCTCTGTCTAGAGTAACCAACTAACCATGCTCTAGTACTGTATTTTGCTACTCCTTCCCTGTTTGGAATGGGGACCAAGCAAAGCATAATAGAGTTTAGGAAGGGGACCGGGAAAGGTGAAGTGAGATATAGCCCTATCAGTATTAGATTAGATCACAGGTGCAATAATAATAATATGCTTAGGAAAGAGATTAAAAACCATGATTGGAAAACGTTAGGAGGCGCTGGATATGATGACACCTTCCATTTTTTTTAAAAAAAAAGACTAGTAGAAGAGCTGTTGATTAGAATCTCCTTATTGGTATGATGTCTGTCACACCATAATTAACTTCATGCTAAAAAACAGTAATTACTGATGCATTAGATATTTAATTTCCTAGTTTGCAAAAAAAAGTATTTTATTCCCTAGTCAAACCTAGATGCCGACACTGAATGGATAAGAGGCAAAAAAAATTTAGAGAAAGGTTGATTGGCAAACGGTCTTGGTGAAGACTTAAATCAGCAACTGAAGATGTGAACAAGTATATATTTTGCATTGGTCAAAAGGAGAGGGGAGCATTGAGATTATCCAACATGATCTTGGAGCAAATAGATGTTTCTTCAGCACTACATCAGGTGGTTTGACCGACGAATTCCATCCTTCAACTTCACATGTTTTCACTTCTTTTTCTGAAACAATGGATGCGTTTTCTGAAAAAAAAATTAGATAATGGAAATAAATCCGGCCTCTGCGAGAATCACACACTAGATGTAATTATTTTGCGAGTAGTTGTGTTAAACTCCCAAAAATGAACGCAACGGATAAACTGATGGCCTAACCTCGACGGCTACTGACCATGACGGCCGATCACTTTATTAGCACACTGCTCTTCTCATGTATATATGTAATGCGATTCAATTATTGGCCCAGTGCAGTGCAACACAACAGTGACGGCTCCTAACATTTCCCTGTCAATCGAATGTGAGATATCATGAACATACCCGACACCAAATTTGCATTTCATCTGTCGCGGCATGGGCTTGTCTCCCAGAATTATTGATGCGTGCAGTCCGTGCGCAATTTTTTCAACGTTTATGGAGCCGGCGGCCCGTGAGGTTAACACTAACACCGACTCACTGTTTTCATTAAGAGAAGTGAACCGAATCTCAATTTAGAAAACCCCTGAACCTTGGCTTCACCGGTGATAGATTTTTTAAACAGTCCCGTAAATTCGCTCCAACGAGGAATCGAACTCGGGTATCTTAATTGCGACCATACCTCAGTACCCTCTAACCTAGTAACCTAGTAGACTAGAGGACCTTTAGTGAGCCGACTCAACTTAATACGCCTCCCTATGTCTTCATTGATCAGAGAATAGTTTGGATGCAAAAATGGTTTGCTTTAATTTATTTTTGCCACAAAAAAGATCCAATGATATTGAACAAGTTATTGTAAAATGTTGAAAAAAATTTTTAGGTAAAATGCAAGAGAGAGAGAGAGAGAGGGGCAGAAAAGTCCCTTGGGTGCCACCACACCTCACCGCAGCAGCTTTTAAGCTAAACTAACTCCATCATCACTCCTTAGCATTGGAGTAGCAGCAAAGCAACTCATACTTCGTCAGTTTGTCCCCGGGAGGAGCAAGCACAGGTGCTCTAGCACACAGCAGTTGTCTGCTCGATTGCTTCCTCCTTCACCATCGATCCTTCTTCCTCGACCCAGAGAGGACAGCCGAGGAGCTGGTAAGTTTTCCCATCTGCGTTCCTCTCATTTCTCCCCCATGAAAGCCTATATATGCAACCTGACTGAAACGAACAACCTGGTAATGGGCATGGAGCTTCTCTTCTCTTCTCTTGGAATGCTTCCTCTGTTCTGTTCAATCATTCTTTCATCACTTGCCTAGAGTAGCATCCGAGGTTGGTGCCGACTGCAGAGCATTTGCCAAATCGTCAGTTTCTGAATCTCCGTTCAGAAAATTTGTATATTTTGTTTTGTTTGATTGACGGGTTTTATAGCCATTGCTTACTTTTCTGAACCCCAACATTGTTGTCAGCCTGATCTTCTGAAGAGTGAAGACACATCACAAGTTTCTCAAACATTCAGTTTTTTTCTCAAATTTGAGTGAACCTTTTCGTTTCCCTCCACAAAAATTCAGAACACAAATCCAATTGTTTGCTTCGGTTCAAGAGAACAACCATTCGCAATCCTTTCTTCCACCACACACAAAAAAAAAAACTGTTTTTGGCAGCCTTTTACTTCATCCCAGCCATGCGGTTTTTTTTTTTTTTTTTTTTTTTTTGCCTCCACTGCAACCTGAACAAGATTCCAATTCCAGCCTCACTAGCGCCTGCTCCCACGCCGCCGTGCCGGCCGCCCTGCATCCCCCATCCCCGTTGCCCATTGCCTCGGCGATTATTCCATTCCTGCTGTCCCTCCCTCACCCCCATGATGCCGCCCTGATCCAATCCAACTTGCAGGAGCCCTTGGATTCCTCAGGCGGCCATCGCGTGCTTTCTTGGACCTGGAGCCTGGCGAGATTTGCGGAATACTTCGCTGATCTAGGGAGAGGCTACTTAGGTTCCTTCGCCATGGATCTCTGAACCTGATGATCATTGGTGATCCTTGGTTCTGATTTGGTGGTGTCTGGTGTGGACTGAGGAGAGAGCAACAAGGGGTGGTTCAGGTCACTCTTGGTGTGTCAAGATGAAGTACATGAAACTTGGATCGAAGCCGGATGTCTTTCAGACAGATGGGAACAGCATCAGGTGAAGTGGTCCTTACTTTCTCTTCTTTACTGTTTCCAGAACATAAAGATGCGAATTGCTTTAGTTCTGTATTTCTAATCCCTGCCATTGTTGGTTTGATTCACGTGAATTCTTGTGTTTTATGTTGGAGAAGCGATATTTTGTGAGCTATCTAATTCCTCCAATTCTTGGTTTGATTCACTGAATATGTTTGCTATAGTATAAGCTCATGTTTGCAGATGTCAGTTAACAGAGCTGTTTGAACACATTTAACAAAGCTGTTTGCCTGTTTGAACAATCTTACTAGTTCCTAGAGATTGATGTATCTAACACATTAACTGAGTTGGCGCTAAAAGATTTGCATTATTTTTCCAACCGACTATGATTGGCACCGGAAAGAGTATCTCTCTGAAAGTGAGTACTTGTGCTGTCAAGCAGTGGGTCTCATGATGGCACTTAAAAGGCTCCATCTACACTGATCTCCTTTACAGGAGGCATCTCTTTATTCTTTGCCAATGGCATTTGTTGTTCAGCTTTCTATTTTTTTTTAGGGGGTTTCAGCTTTCTAAATACTCATGAGCATGTGCCAATCTCCTGGTGTAGCTTTTCTCGTAGGCTGTTTAGTGTTACATCTGTCAGATACTCAGATTGCAGGGTTTTTGATTGATGGCCGTGTGGTCCATTTGGAAAAAGATGTTCTATAATTTCGCTAACCTTTTGGGTTACGGTCTTACAGATTTGTTGTCAAATCATTTTCCTTGGTCCACTTAGCGGTTTGATTAGGTATGTTATACCTGTCGTGCGCAGGCAACCTTCAGGAATTGCTTTCCTCACTTTATTGTTGTGCTCTTGCTGGTACTTTGTTTATGCTAAAACGGCGCTTCTTTTCTTACACGTGGCCAATTTAGTGGCTGGAATTTCACTCAATTTATCATTATATTTTTACCATGTGCATTCATCACGTATGTTTGTTTTTACTTTTTATATTCTGGCTCTCCTCAATTTACTGATTTGATATGATCCTAATGCTTTTCAGGTTTGTTACAACTGAGCTGGCAACGGATATTGTTATCACTGTCGGGGATGTGAAGTTCTATCTTCACAAGGTACAGGCTCAATCTTCTAGTTGTACAGTCTCTTAACACAACAAAACTAGATTCAAACCTTCAGCCACTAATATGTTTTCTTTGCCTTCTGTTCAATCAAAATACTAAGTTACTAACACATAGGTGATAGGTGTTATTTACACATGCTTTATTAGTATTCGATATTCTGTATGTCATTAATTAAATCAAAATAACTTTAGCTCCATAACTGTGAACTTGTGATTGATAAGGTGTCTTGTTTTAAATACACACAGTTCCCTCTTTTGTCGAAGAGTTCTCGCTTACAAACATTGGTGGCCTCAACAAATGATGAGAGCAATGACGAAGTAGATATCTCTGATATCCCTGGCGGACCTGCAGCATTTGAAATTTGCGCCAAGTTCTGCTACGGAATGATTGTCACGCTCAACGCCTACAATGTCCTCGCAGCCCGTTGTGCAGCTGAGTACCTTGAGATGTTCGAGACAATTGACAAGGGAAACCTCATCTACAAGATTGATGTGTTCCTGTCTGCAAGCATATTCCGAACCTGGAAGGACTCGATCATCGTGCTGCAGTCGACAAAGTCACTTCAGCAATGGACAGAGAACCTGAAGGTGATCAACCACTGCGTCGATTCCATCGCCTCCAAGGTTTCCATGGATCCATCAGAGGTTGATTGGTCATACACCTACAACAGGAAGAAGCTTCCATCAGAGAGCGGTCTCGATTCACACTGGAACGGTGTAAGGAAGCAGCAGACAGTACCTAGAGACTGGTGGGTGGAGGACCTGTGTGACCTTGAGGTTTGCCTGTACAAGAAGGTCATCTTGGCCATCAAGGCCAAGGGGAGGACAAGCAGCGATGTGATCGGTGAAGCGCTGCGAGCCTACGCTTGTCGCCGGCTGTTCAGTTCCCTGGACAATGCCGTCAACAACGGGCTCGACTGCACAAAGCATTGTGCAGCTCTTGAAACCATCATCTCCTGTTGCCAGCCGAGAAAGGTTCAGTCTCTAGCGGTCTCCTTCTGAAGCTGCTGAGAGCTTCATGCCTGCTGGGGTCCGGTGAGACATACCGCAACGACTTGATCAAGAGAATTGGCACGCAGCTGGACAGAGCTTCGGCCTCAGATCTTTTGATACCTGCAGAGTCCAGCGATGACGCGATGTACAATGTTGATGTGGTCACAGCAATGCTGGAGGAGTTCATGCTGCATCACAGAGATGTCAGTGAGCCAAAGTTGCAGGAAGATGATGACGACACCATGGACGCAGCTGACAACCTGATCACTTCCATCTCCGGCTCTTCGAAGCTGACGGTCGTCGCAAAGTTGGTGGATGGATATCTCCGAGATCGCCAAGGACCCTAGCCTTCCTCTGGAGAAGTTCATCACGCTCGCTGAGTCGGTGCCTCCTGGGTCTCGACCTGTCCACGATGCCCTCTACCGCGCCATCGACGTTTACCTCAAGGTGTGTACAGAGTACAGTTATGCTCTGCAATTCTGCACCATATCTTTCTGCATTTCAGTATGCAGCATGTTCAGAACTTGAGATCGATGCTAAGTGAGTGGTCTGCAAATGCAGGAGCATCCTGGGCTGTCGAAGAGCGAGAAGAAGCGGCTGTGCGCGCTGATGGACTGCAAGAAGCTGTCGGCCGACGCGAGCGCGCACGCCGTGCAGAACGAGCGCCTCCCCCTGCGCGTGGTGGTGCAGGTCCTCTTCTTCCAGCAGCTCCGGCAGTCGTCGGCCGCCGCCGCCGTCCCGTCCGCCGCCGCGCGCTCGTTCCTCCTGCCCAGGGAGGACGGCATCTCTTGCGGCAGCTCAAGGTCGGCGACCACGACGGCAACCGAGGACGAGCAGTGGGCCGGTGTGGTGGGCGCGCCGACGTCCACGTCCGGCGGCGACGCCAGCTCTCTCCGGTCGGTGAGCCTGGCGGCCGGCGGCAAGAAGAAGGCGAAGGGCGGCACGGTGGTGCCGGCGCCGGCGAAGAGGGTGCTGGGGAAGCTGTGGTCCGGGAAGGGGAGCAGCGGGGAGAACAGCGGGTCGGACGACACGTCGGAGAGCCCCGCTCGCTCGGTCAACCTGGAGGAGACAAAGTCAACGCCTTCACGGATCACGAGACGCTCCCTGTCATAGTGACTCAGTGACTGTATAATTTTCTTTTTTTTCTTTTTCTTTTTTGAAAGTGATGGTTTTGTTAAGATACAAGATTTGGATTGGATTTGGCTCACAGAAATGTTTTAGTGTAATATATTGTTCATTATAATCGCAGAGAAGGTGTAATAACTAGAGATGTATCTCGTGTAATATTTCATAGCTGTATGAAGGTAGGATGGGATGTGATTTGAATTTAAGAAGAAAACAACTCCCTGACAAAGTCTTTTCACATTATTTGTCTGGAACTCTGGTTCGAGGTGAGTGGAGTCCAAACACATATAACTCGATTAACAGCGTCGTCAAAAGGATACAATGATCCAAACGTGCCGAACGTTGGAGACTTCGGCGTTTCATTTCTTTGCCTCCCATAAATGACCTTTTAGTTTATAGATTGGTTTTTAATCATGTGTGATAAACATATAAATAGTAGTTATGCTCACGTGTAGTGTAAGCATATTACATGTAATAGTTTGTGAACTGATCATCATTAAAAGAGCATTGTTGAGGTGGTTGAAACCGGATTGTTTATCCATCATTAAAAAAGCATTGTTGAGCCACCTCTTGGTCGGCGCCGCTGCGAGTCTATCCAAGCTGCCGCCGGTACACAAGTCCATGCGGTGCCTGGTGATCCTCAACCTCAATGAGTACAACGAAGTGCCTGGTGAGGATTCGGTTTTGCCTCCGGTTCACACGAAGACCATACACTTCGGTTTTGCAAGAATTCTACACCGTTTTGGACTGACAGCGACGAAAATTTGACGGGTGAAGGCAGAACGCATGAAGAATTGCTTTCTTGCTTTAATATTATATATATTATTATATATTATTATATTATATATTATTAGGTAAAGATTTAGTCCTTACATCTTAAAATGATTATTACTTTATGCCTATACCTCTAATTTAGGTGATTTTATGGTCATGCGTCATAACGTGAGCTTTATCTATTAAAATGTTCTTTATGCTAAAATGTTCTTTATGCTATTTTAGCACTGTTTGTTATATTATTCTTAAGTTGTTATGTAAAAACAATAATTTAAGAAAAGTAAAACAAACTGTTACAAAATAGTATGAACAACATTTGAAAATATAAAACTCATCGTTACGAATGTATCACCACAAAATCACTTAAAATCGGAGATACGAAAAAATAGTAATCATTTTAAGATCAATGACTATTTTAATCATTTAAATAATTAATTAAGTATTTGGATCTTAAAATGATTAAGTATTAGACGGCTAAAGATACCGATTTGATGGCCAAAATCAAACTGAGGTGAGAGTTGGATGGTCAAAATAGACCTTTTCTTTTCAAAATTAGTATGAGAAACTGTAATGAATATTTTAGTTGGTAAACAATCTCATATAAAAAAATTGTAGACTACAAATATTTTAGCTCTCATCAAGCTCTACAATTTTTATATAAACTTTGTTTTCATCCGATGTTATATGATTTTTATGGGTTTTCTTTAAAAACTAATTGATTTCTATTTGTGTCGAGCAATCACAAGCACGAATTACAGAGGGAGTAAGGGAGTAACATATTAGCACATAATTTTAGAACACAAAAAAATGGATGGTATACCAACAAAGTACTCTTAGAGGAACATATTAAGTAATATGACAAATTTCATTAAATATTAAAGTCAAAGTGTCATTTCAGAAAACATATCAATGTCATAAATGACTTGCATTATTCGGAACCAAAACGAAACAATGCAAACGATTTCACCATTGACCCGCGTAAAAATCGACCTCATTCGTAAATGCCACCAAATATTCATTCACAAGTTATCTAGCTTCTTCAAACGAATGAATTTCCCGCAAGTCATCATTGCAAAAAGCCGCCGAAAATGATTTTTTAGCGATGGGGTGAATTTGAAACTGAGCCCATGGGCTGTTAGCCCAACACGAGCCAACCCAAAAGCTACCCACCGAGCCCAACGAGCGAGACTCGCAGTCGCATCGTGCCGCCGCGTCCATGGCGATCCTGGCCGGCCTCGCCGCCGTCTTCTCCGTCCTCCTCGCCGCCGCGCTCCGGCGCCTCCGCATCCACCTCGGCCGCCAGCCCACCCCCGCCGCGGGGTTCTTCCACCCGTACGCCAACGACGGCGGCGGCGGGGAGCGCGTGCTCTGGTGCGCGGTGCGCGCCGTGCAGGAGCTCCGACCGGGCCTCCCATGCGCCGTATTCACCGGCGACGCGGACGCCTCGCCCGACGGCCTCGCCGCACGCGCGCTCGACCGGTTCGGCGTCCGCCTCCTCTGCCCGCCGCAGGTAATACTGCGGCGCGGTCGATCGGAGTCTGTGCCTCGCAGTGAAAAAATGGATCTTGGCGGTCCGAGGTGTTTGGTGTCCTGCAGAGTTACTTTGGTTCAGTTCAAATGACTGATATTAGTGCGGCTGATTAGTCGTTTCTTGTTGAGTATGATCTGGATTAACAAATTGTCTGTTTCAGTTGTGCATCTCCCGCTTTAGAAATTGAGTAGGACCTGCTTAGTTAGTTGACCTGCTGACCCTTGATCATATTGGATTGTCTTGCCTGAATTTTTCTTGCATGAGAGCGCTGCATGAATCTTACTATTTCCTGCTGCGCTTCCTTAAATAGGTTTCTGTAGTTTGAATAGGTAAAATTTCTTGCAAAATTGTGGTACGAACAAGCATTTTGTGATCATGAGGATTCATTATTATGCAGCTCCTGCCTTGCTTTTGTTGTTAGCTTTTGCAGTATGTTCAATTTAACTTGTTTCTCTGCAAGTTGAACTTTTGGTGCTGTATATGGGCATATGGCAATTGTCTGGCTAGTTCTTGTATATTTTGTTGTTGGACAAATGCATTTAGTTATTGTTTTGGTGGAAAACTGCTCATTATAAAACAGTGCTTACATCCCTAGTCAGAATACACTGTTGATGAAACTAGAATCATGGTGAGGAGAAACAAGAATGGTGCCAAATCTAGTCAAAAGAAGCCTGCCATATCTTGAACTTTGAATTATATCTAGCTTAAGATTTAAACATCTTCGAGTTCCATTTTAGCATAAAGAGAATGCAGTATACGGCTTTATTAACTCCTCGAATGGTTCTAAAAAACAACTCCTCAAATGGGGGAAATGTGTTGTTACCTTTTGTTTTTCATATGAGTGTATACTTTTACACTTTCATATTGTGCTTCTAAAATTAGCGAATATTTTTTTAGCAGATATGACATACTGGCAATATCAGTAAATTGGTTCAGTTGCATTTCAGGTTGTTCACTTGAATAAAAGAAAGTGGATCGAAGCAAGCACATATCCCCATTTTACAATGATTGGACAAAGTCTTGGCTCAGTTTATCTAGCATGGGAGGCTCTAACCAAGTTTACACCCCAATACTACTTTGATACAAGTGGCTATGCTTTTACATACCCATTGGCTCGACTATTTGGCTGCAAAGTTATCTCCTACACTCATTACCCTACAATCAGTTGTGATATGATTGGGCGTGTTAAGGAGCGCAACTCTATGTACAATAACAATTCTCGTATAGCTGGAAGGTACGCATAACTTCGGTTCTTCTTATTGATGAGCTAATACATATGTAATTCAGCAAACCACAGTGCATTGTTGTATGTGAGAAATCAAAAGCTTACAATACATGTTTTAATGACCAAATATGTATTAGCAATCCATGTCTGTTCCCCTGAATCTTTTCATCTGTCCTGTTCTCTTTACTATAACATGTTCCTTTCCTACTTGAGCCATGCTTATATGGATTAATACCATTGTACAATAAATGATTTAAGATTTTTTTGGCCACTCGATGTGCACTGTTTAATTAAAGTGAATCAACTAAGTTTGGTTTTAATAATTTAAATGTGTCTTGCTGTTGCCTTTTATAGCAGCATATCAGACCTTAGTTAAGTTATCTTTCTGACTCTATATACTATTGATTCTGGTACCCTTCTCTGTTCATTTGCAATGATATCAACCATGAAAACTAACAGTTTACTCTTTTGCCTGTAGCATTTGGCTGTCACGATGCAAAATCCTCTACTATACCATATTCAGTTGGTTATATGGTCTGGTGGGTTCATGTGCACATCTTGTCATGGTTAATTCATCATGGACAAAATCCCATATTGTTAATATCTGGAAGATCCCAGAGCGACTAAGAGGGTGTATCCTCCATGTGATACTTCTGCCCTGCAGGCATGTCTAGAATCCAGCCATCTATGCTGCTATTTTTTTCTACCAATTTCAATCATTCAGTTAATTTGTGATGTGTAGTATTGTTTCCATGCCAACCCATTATGTAGTTAAACAGAGTCAATTCTATTGTTACTCATTAGAAACATTTTGTGAATGAAACAGATGCTTCCCCTGGAAAGATCAACAACACCACCTGTTTTTATATCAGTTGCACAGTTCCGCCCAGAAAAGGTAATGCCGATTTCAAGTTTCTAGTACAGCCATACCTTCCATCCAGTTCAGAGTAACACACACTTATCTTGCTGTTCCACCAGGCCCACGGTCTTCAGCTGGAGGCATTTGCACTTGCTCTTACAAGGCTAGATCCTGAATTTCCTAAACCAAAGCTTCAATTTGTTGGTAGTTGCCGGAATAAAGAGGATCTGGAAAGACTACAAAAGCTTAAGGACAGAGCCATTGAACTACACATAAATGAGCTTGTGGAGTTCCACAAGGATATCCCTTACATGTATGTGTTCAAACCTTGTACAAAGTTTTTGCACTATGCATGTTCTTTGCTAAATGGAAAATTAATATGCATGTTCATGTACCTACAGGGGCTTGGTACAGCTTCTTGGAGGTGCCATTGCTGGGCTACATTCAATGACAGATGAGCATTTTGGAATAGTGGTTGTTGAGTATATGGCAGCTGGAGCTATTCCAATTGGTAAGTAACTGCTTGGGTATCTTATTGATCGCCGGTTGATGTCCTCCACTTCATTCTGCCCAAGGATAGTGTTAGTAGGATGATGGGTTCCTAGTTCAAAGGGTTTTGTTTCAATTTGCAATTGTTTGGAAAAATATTTTCTCTGAACATCAAGTCCACATATTAGTATCTGAGTACACCTGTTATTGCAATTTTTTTGGCGGTAAATACTGAAGATAATATATATATTCCTTAAGTCACGAACCAAACACCACTGCAGGAGTGGTTAGACACATGTTTTCTGATGTCACCAAGTTAGAAGATTGGTGGATAAGTCATATCTTTGATAGGCACATCTTGGAAATATAACACCCCCTGTACTTTCTGCAGCTCATAAATCTGCTGGACCAATGATGGACATTGTGCTTGATGAGGATGGCCATCAAACAGGATTTCTAGCCTCCAAGAAAGAAGAATTTGCTGATGCCATTATCAAGGTCTTGAGAATGTCAGAGCAAGAGGCAAGAAATGGCAGCTGCATCACGAAGCGTGCCCAAAGATTTTCAGGGCAGAGGTTCTATGAAGGTTTCACTGAGGCTGTCCGCCCAATTTTGTTACCTAGGGAATCTTGACGAGCTGCTGTGTCATCTAACAATTTGAAAGTGCTAACAAGCTTATAGAGTGAAGATGGAGCGCTGGATGTTACTTGCATATTGCACCGGCAGAATTTTGTTGAGCTTTTTCCAGATTGCTGGTGCATGTGCTTTGTTAACTTCGTTTGGTGCTATACTTCTATTGTAAATCTTCGTGTACCACTACTGTACAGGAAATCGGGACATAAATGACATGTTAACTTTGTGTGGTGATATACTTATATGAATAGCGACATAGCAGTTGCCAAGTGGCGATCATGGCCACTCTTCTGAATCTTTCTGGGGGTGCTTCAGTTGTTATTTCAAATCTGAATCTTTCTAGCACTACTTCAGTTTGCTTGTTAAGTTTAAGTTTATTCTTTCAAATTTTATGTTCATATTTGCGAAACTAAATGGTCAGCGATTTCTTGTACATGGTATTGTGAAATTGCACCACTGACTGGTGGTGAATGTTATGTATCGCTTAATGTGGGGGAGGCTGGGAGGGGGTGAGGTGTTTTTTCTTTCTTTTTTGTTTCTTTTTTTTTGTTTCTTTGTTTTATTATTCTTTTCTTTTTCTTTTCTATTTCTTTTTCCTTTTTTGTTTTCCTTTTTTATTTATAAACGCTTTTTCTGTTTTTCTTTTTTATTTTTTCTTCTTATTTTTCTTTTTATTTATATTTCCTTTCTAACATTATTTTTCTGTTTCATTTTTTCTTTCTTTTATTCTTCTTTTTTATTCTATTTCTTATTTCACTTTTATTTCTCTTTCTTTTTATTTATTCATTTTTTACTTTCTACTTTATTTTTTTGTTTTCATTTTTATATTCTTTCCTTTTTAATATTTTTCCCTTCATTAATATTTTTATTGTTCGATGAGATGTAAATTTGTTCTCGCTAGAATAATAAGTTGTTCTGGCTATAAGTATCTTGTTCGGGCTATAATAACAACTTGTTCTGATTTGTTCTGACAATACATCTGTTTTTATTTGAGATGACACACAAAATTGTTCCGACTATAATAGGATTTTGTTCTAACAGTTGTTCTCATTTGTTCTGACACTTTTTTTGTTCGAGATGACATACAAACTTGTTTACAGCTATAGTAATATCTTGTTCTGTCTATAATAATAACATGTGTCTGACTCTTGTTCTGATTTGTTCTGACACCACATTTGTTGTTCGGGATGACATATAAACTTGTTCTGACAGTTGTTCTCGTTTGTTCTGGCACTTCATTCGTTTTGTTCTAGCGATAACAGAATATATAACCGTAATTAAAAATACGAATAAAATAAAGTTTGTCAAAATATAGTCAAGTGGGATCTTGTTGCGAAGTTTTTATTGTCAGAAATCCAATGGTGCGATCGGAATTTAATTTTGATGTTTGGTTTGTGATTTATAGATTTTTTAGTTTCAATCAATGTTACATGTGGCTGATGTCATCATTTATGTTTTCTTTTACATGTATGCACTCCAACCCTCTTTCCTTCAGCGACACGGAGAGAATTTGTCGCTAAAGCGACGTATAACAGCACCCTTGACTGGTGGCCCACGATCACCAAAGAATTTCAGAGGCTCTATTTGTCAATGAGTCTTCACATGATGTTCCATGAATACCAAGAATTTTACATCTCCGGTATAGTTCTTACTTTGCACCCACATAATTTTTTTCCCTCACGCAACTGATGAACTTATTTCTTGAACAAAACAAATGGGTAAGCAAGTTATCACCAGGGCCTCTGATCTTATCTTAGTGATCAGCCATGCAGGTAACAAAAATACCACACAATCTCTACGCTGACCAATCCATGCAATTCAGCAGATGGGAGCCAAGTCCAAGGAGCTCCACAGCAGCTCGTCGCCGTCGCCGTCGCTCACCTCAGACGACGAGGACGAGCTCGCTGCCTCCGGGGAGCCGCCGCCTCCGGAACACTCCTCCTGAACCGCCTTGCCATCCTGTGCTGCTTCCGGCGATGGTGCTTCTTCTTCCTGATGCTGCTGTTGGGCTGGGCCTCGCTGCTTCTTCCGGCACGCCTCCCTCAGCCCGGTGAGCTGATCTCGCATGCCGCCGTCGCCGCCGCCGTGGCGCATCCGGAGGCACTCCGAGACGCCGCTGAGAGCGTAGAGCGACGCCGAGATCTTCCTCTCGTAGTCCATCCTGCTCCTCATCAGCTCCTGCACGGCCGACTCTGGCTCGCTGCCGTCTGCCGCCTCCACCGCGCCACCGAGCTCCGCCGCCACCACGTCGAACGGTGAGCAGAGCCCGCCCTCGCACCCCGGCGACGCGGCGTGCTCGTCCATGAACTGGAAGTCCAGCTCTTCTTCCTCCTCCTCCTCGTCCTCAATATCCTGCGAGCTGTTGCCGTCGCTGCTGACGCTGTCGTAGCTCAAGAAGTCGTCGACTTGGAAGGTGCACTCCTCGCCGCCGCCGCCGTACGGCTCATCATCGGCGTACAGCGGGCCCGGCAGCAGCACGGCCTCATGCTGCGCCGGGGTGGCGGCGCTGAAGAGCTGCTGGTTGCGGGCCCTGAGCCGCAGCAGCAGGAGGTTGGTGACCTTGGACGGCAGAGCCGGCGCCGGAGACGACGCCACCACCGGCGGTGGCGGCGGCGGTTGCACCTGCACGGGATGGGCGGCCGCCGGCGTGGGGCGTGGCCAGAAGTTGGTGCGCGTGTTGGAGCCGCGGAGGAGGCACGCGGCCTCGTCGTAGGCCCGGGCGGCCTCCTCGGCGGTGTCGAAGGTGCCGAGCCACACGCGGATCTTCTGGATCGTGTCCTTGATCTCCGCCACCCACCGCCCCGACGGCCGTTGCCGCACGCCGACGAACCGCTTCCTCCCCCGCTGCTGTTGCTGCTGCTGTGCCGCCGCCGCCACCGCCGCCCACGCGTCTGTCGACGACGGTAACGGTGGTGGTGAGTTGATGAGCGCGTCGTTCACCCCTTCGTCGATGTCGACAGAGTCGTCCGAGGCCTTGCGTTTCCTCGCCATGGACGCCGTCGACCGAGCTCGATCAGCTTGAAGTGAGGATCGGAAGAGAGAGATCGATCGATGATGAGCAAGATCAGCAGGATATATAAGGGGAGGAGAGGAGGCAGTGTAGACAAGAAGCCAAGAGGCCTTTGTTGCTTGCGTTGATTGTTCATGGCAGCTCATTTGTGCATTAAGTATGTGTTGTTTGTAATCTAACTTGTTTGATTGCTGTTGTCTTTGTTGCTGATGATGGATTAGCATTGTGTAGTATTGGTGCTCAACATGTGGATTATGGAGGGAGACAAGGAGATCTAGTGAGAGGGATTGGACGTTTTGTTAATTATCCATTGATGATTGGTTACTGATGTTGTTTAATTATATCTTTTTACTAGGGGAGTGACATTTGCTTAGGTAAGGAGGAGGGTTTGGTTGTGTTTGGCCTAGTCATTGACAGGGTGGATATGACATGAACAAGACTGGTGGTAGTGTAAAAAATCAGGCGTTTATGTTTACTATGTAACATTGCGGTTTTCACAGAGGTTGGAAATCGAGATGTTGATCTAGAAGATAAGGAGATATCGGAAGAAAAAAAAGTTGATGATATGGAGAACCTAATCCTTGGGTGCCAATAGGATTATATGGCCCAAACACATGAAACAAAGGTCACAACATCTGGATCACTGTTTTGTGTTTTTTTTCACTAGAAAATAGATACCATAGTACCATGTAATCATATTAATTAGAACAAGAGAGAACCCATACAAATGTTTAAAACACCATGGAAGATAATAGCAAGCTAGGCAAGAAAATTAGTTTAATTTTCTTCCTCAAACCCTGTTTCCTATGTATGGTGACCAGATGTTCAACAAGTAACCACCCAAACCCGTTCTTTATGTGAATCATCTTATGGTCTTAAGCGTAGCTGATCAGGTGATGGTTTTCAACGTACTAATTTGATATCACTATTATTATTTTCTATTATATAGTACCAAGATGTGGGACAAAGAATGGAAAAAGGCGTTGAAAGGGACATCTGCAGCTCACTTACGCTTCTGCATTTGACTCAGTCCCTTGATGTCCATATATCACCTTTTGGTGATTAGCTCATGTCCTACGTGTAATGAAAGCTTTTAGGCTGAATTCATCAGAAACCAACTCATCACGGTGTGACACAACTTGTCTCACTCTACTACTTTTTTTTCCTTCAGGCGATCTCACTCTAAACATTTGCAAAGAAACACAAGGCAGGGTGATTTTGAAGGCATTTTCACCGCCGGTTTTGGAATTGACTGCGCTCATACGTCAGTAAAATAGCCATTATCACAGTTGGAACTGCAAGGCCAAAACTGGTGTCGCTGTTCCCGAGGCATGTCTAATGGTAACTATGATGGTAACCCGTACTTGGGGCCATGAACTGCGACGAAATTCGCAAACTATGTGTTGAAAACCATGTGCTACACTGCTTTCTTAATCCCCCTGATTAAACCGGTGTTAACCGATTGTTAGCTGTAACTCGTTTTCTCCTACGTTTTGTGTTTGTCACGCATGACGATGACGGTGTACTCAATGCTTCTTTACACGTCCTCCTCTCGACTAAATATTAGTATTGCTACTTACTTAGTCTTTCTATTCTATTGGAAAGATATTGCAAAGCTAAAGTATCTCTGCAGTATATACCTTGGTGTCTCTATCAAAGATGCAAGTTGTGTTTATTTATACCTGCCATTTCGTGCATCTTGTGGTTGTCCTCGTGCAATCTTGTATTCATGTCAGCAGGCAGCGGCAGCAGCACGGTTTGAATTACTGAACATCAGCTGATTGAGCGCTATTAGAACAATTGAAATTTGATTACGTGAGGATATATTTGGATAGAACATTCATGGTTTAGTTCAAATCTAAAGTGAATTGCAAAATTCCTCAAGAAATTAAACTAGTGCGTGTATTCCAGACCACTTGTCCTAGTTTGCCATTAATTAATCATATGCTGTGAAGAACTACTTAAGTATACTTTTAGGTTAACTTGCACAGTTAGAAAGGTTAAGACCCATCTTTTGGGTCATCATAGTCAAGTCATGCTAGTGAGACCATAGGGTGTGACAAGGTCAAGCTTGCAACGACTCCAATGTGGAAGGGTCCCCTGGATCTTGGCCAAGAACATACAGATGAGAAAAAGACTTCCAACACCCAAACATTCCGTTCAGGTTTACATCACGATGCCTTTTCACCCTTTATGACCATGACCGAGAATGTGTCAGCAAATGTGTACAAGTTTTAACAGGTAAATGACAGTGACTTAGAATCAAGCATGTAGTGATAAACTATTAACAGAGATATCAAGTGGAATGATGGCCTATCTCTATACAAGTTGGCAGAAAAATATCACTGACGTAGCCTAATGTATGAGGATTTCTAGTTTCCACACTCTCTATACATTGAAGACAAATGGCATAACATAATTGATACATACTTGATGTCTTGCACTAAGCACTAACATGGATTCCCAGTTGCCACATTAGAATCAGCAAGATTCTATATTTCTATTCTTGGAAATAACATGGAAGCCAAATGGCACAAATGTTGGCAAAGGCTGGATAACAACACCACAAGAAGTAACATGTTTCATTGAGATAGTACCATTACCTGATAAATTACCAGAACACCACCTTTGTATCAGCTCCAATTGGCAATCACATATATACATGGAAGTGGAACACACCTTTGAAAATGCTTTTGGCTCTAGGAATGTTTACATATATCATGTTGTTCTACAGTTGACAGATCAGCAATTCCCTTGCTGATGAATAAGGTCTTTCTGACAATCTGACTGAAATCACCTGCTATCATTCTGAGTGGTTCTATGAAAGCAAATCTTTGCTGGATCACATCTGAGTGGGTATAATATAAACAAAACCAGCAGGAAGACGGTTTCAGAGTCAGTGTAATTAGTGCGTCAGATGATCTCAGCACACATATAAACCAGGTAACAGCACAATTCGGACTTCCACATGATGATCGATTCCACACCGGTTGAGATCTTGAAACATAACTCTTCAATATCGACAGCTATATGGCGATAGCAGAAAATCAGAGTGACCAAATAAATGGCAAGTGAAACTTTTCAATATTACGCGCTGCTGGAATAATGTTCAGAAGTCAGAAACTGTAGCTTGACTGATCCCGTTGCACTCGGCTCCTCCTTGAGCCGCCCTTGGCAACATTCTCCCTTGCAAACTCAATTGATCATGGATTTATAGGTCAGATTGTCACTCCCAAAACATGCATCTGAGTCTTATTTCAAAAAAAAAAAATGCATCTGAGTCGCAAGGTAGACCACAATCTTCCAAACAAAACTCTGGTGGCTCGATGCATCTCACAGCAACGGACGCACTTCGGAATAAGCAAAGATCCGTAATCATCAGGCGTAGGCCACATCGGAATCTGAAAATTTCCTATCCCGATCCAACAACAAACTGAATCTGAATCCGGTCTTTATCTCTGCACCTGGATGGGAAAGGCAGAGGATCATGGATGTGCTGGCAGCCGAGGAAGAGGGCTACGGGGACGGATAAGAGAAAGGGATTTCCAGACCTGGATATCCGAATGCATCGCCGGCTGCGGGTCTCCGGCAAGTCCATGTCGCCGGCGGCGGACGGGAAGGCCGGCCGTAGCCATGGGAGCAGCCGGAACGAAACGAAACGGAACGAACGAGGGGTTACTTGAATCGCGATACGAAATAGGGGGCTATTTGAAAATATTTGGATCGCGGAGAATAACTGCGATCCGAATTAGGGGGTTAAGTAAAAATATTCGGATCGCGGAGAATAACTGCGATCCGAATTAGGGGGTTAAGTGCAAATATTTGGATCGCGGAGAATAACCGCGATCCGAATTAGGGGGTTAAGTGAAACTATTCGGATCGCGGAGAATAACTGAGATCCGAATAAGGGGTTAAGAAATATTTGGATCGCGGAGAATAACTGCGATCCGAATCAGGGGGTTATGTGCCAATATTCGGATCGCGGAAAATAGTCGCGATCCGAATGAGGGGCTGGTTTGAAAAATACTTTTTGACCGGGTCCTGTCGAAGCCGGTCAGATCTCCCGACCTCCACCGCTCCCCGGCGTTCTTCCTCCGACCGCCGCCCGGCGAGACGACGGCAGGCCCAGAAGCTTCCACCGCCGCCACACCTTTCCCTTTCGGCGCGAGGGAAGATCTTCACTAGCTTCCGCGGAGGACGCCTGTGACGAGTCCGCCGCCCCCGCCGCCGTCGCCGTCGCCGTCGGCTACTCGCCATAGCTCCCCAACCCCGGATCCGAACACCCAGCGTTGCTTGAACTCTCTCCGTGCTTCCTACAAGGCCCTGCCTCCCACTGGGCAGGCAGCTCCATCACCACCCGCCTCTCTGGGTTTGAATTTTGAAGTACAGAATCCGAAATGCTGAATCTGAATCCTGAAGTGTAATGCTGTTCATTGGCCACTGGGGTAATTACTGCAATGGAACAACAGCGATCGGTCCCAAAGTCGCTTTCCTACATCCATGACTTGTAGGGATCTATCGTCGGCAGGCATGGAGCACCATGAGTCCATGACCATGACCCATAATCCTGAGAAAATATTTCTATGGAGAGAAGGTATGAAACAACCTGGCTCAACTGATCGATGTGCCACGAAAATTTGTCGATCGCTTGTTGCAATTAGACATGAAGGTAATAATAACTAAAAAAACTTGGGTACCATCCATGAACTAAGCACATATGAAGTTCGTATTGCCAACATATCATATAAGGAGCAATGCATTTATTCATCTCTGACAAGTACAAATATGTACAACAATCTCCTCATCACCAAAAAAGGAAGAACAAAAATACTGCACAACAGGCAACAGTTACAAGTTACAACCAGGCATGTCAAAAGCTCTGCTCTAGTGTAACAAACTATTACACCTCTGCACCATTGTGTGTATCATTGTGTATCTGATCATCAAGTACAAACAAAAATTCACACCGTGGGGGTCAGCTGTCATCTACAACCAATCTTGGATTCTGGGTGGGGCTACACAGAGGCCAGGAGTGGAGCGTCCGTTCATCTGAGTTCGAAGCGCGTTGGATAGGTTTCAATGCTGGATCACGGTACGCTGTCACGAGATTGCTGAAGAATTCAGGCATATCTGGTTTGCCCTGTTCTTCTCTATCCTTCTTTATCAAAGACTGCGTATGCACAAGAGGTGAAAGGTCAGGACGTTGCCACGATATAGTCACAGGAGTGATGACAGGAAAGTGAGATAATAGCCATTAGTCACTTGTTATAATAGCAGACAGCTCCAAAAAAAAGTATCAGTGTTGGTAAAGAGTAAACGGACAGGAAATGGTACCTCAGTAGAGTATGCTTTGAAGATAGGCAAAAATCTGTTCCGGCAGAATTCGTTGAACAGAAGGGTCAGCAACGGAAGAGGCACCAGCAAGCTCGATGCGAGGGGAATCTTCTTTATCCCAAATACTCCAATAGCAAGTATATGCATAACGACCATAGAGAATATTGTTGTGTTGTGCACGATTGGCCAAAATTTGCCTCCAGTGTCATACTGGGGTGCATATACGTTAACAAGCTGCATTTGTAACATTTCAAGTTATACATTCTACACCATAAAGTCAAACATGTGCAGATTGCAGAAATCTAGTTAAAATAACTGGCATAACAGAGCTGAAGTGTTTCTAAAAACACATCATATACTGCTATTCTGCTAGCACAGCTTGATCATTTATATTGTCAGAACTGAGAAGGGCATTTGAAATTGTAAATTGGAGACTGCATTTATTCAGTAACGAGTACATTACTCATAGAGACCTCGAATGCATGCATTTCATTTAATATTTTGAAATAAATATGTGGTTACTTGCAATCTCATAAAGTAACCAACCCAGCATCAAACAATAATTAAAAAGATCCCACAGATCCCCTGTTTTTAACTATCCAGGCAAGCAATGGCATTAAAAAACTTGCTATCATCAAGTGAACCAAAAAGTTATCTGAAGTGCCACCCCCTTAAAAGCTTCAAAAATGCCCCTCACATCAAAAGATGTATTATCAAGTATTTAGGTTCATCACGAAATGATCTAGGTCACCTTTTACTTTCAGGAGATAACACTGTTACTATGTACTACACATCCTGAGAAGCTAGTCACTCTATGCCTTTCACCCACATTATAAGGATTTCAGAAGCATCTCATGTTATAAATAGAAACTAATCATACTAATCCAGAAGAACTAAATCCAAATCCTATTCAAACTCAACTAGATATTACTCACTTCTCAAACTTAATGCGAGTTGCATGACATATTTTGAAGATTTACGAAAATGCTTATGAAACTCAGAAAACACCTGATTACGAAATATGAAGTAGCCAAGGCAGAAGTAGACCAATACAAATGGGAGGATAAGGGGGGCTACAATAAAATATGTGAGTCCAAGAAGTCCAAACAAGAGAATCCGCGGAATTTCACTGTGATAAGGCATTGTTGGAGCTTTGGAGTCCCTCCTGCAGCATTTTGCACACTTTCCCAACAGATGACAGAAAAGAGCAGCGGTTTGAGTGAGTTCAGATGTTATACTTGTCCATGATGTCACCACATATGCAATAAAGAAAGAGGCCTACACAGCAAACACAAAACCAATTTTGTTTAGCAGTGTACAATTGATATAGAGACAACTGTACTAAAGAACTAATAAGTGTGTTTCACATTGATGGATTCACAGATTAAATATGTCTACACAGATATAATTACATAGGCTAGGTTAAAGCTTATATGCTGGTTACTAAGGCTATCATCTTAGAAAACACAGATAATATATCAACGAAAGTGTATCATGTCCACAGGAAATAAAATGCCAATGACATATGAAGCGCAAAAGGAAGAACACGTTCCACTAATATTTGTACTAACTTTTTCAAGTAACACTGAAAAAAAAGAATCGAACATGTGCCATATGATGGTTCATTACATAAAACAAGGAAAGCATGAACAACCTGTGCTGGTACAAGAACTGCAAGTTTTGAAGGTATTTCCTTTGGAGTAAGGAAAATCTCGTATTGACTTAAGGCTGTGCCAGTGAGAACGTTGGCAAAGAACACAGTCCATATTGTAAAACGAAGCATCTTATTGCAAGCACTTCGCTCAATCCCACTAACAGAAATAAATCCTTGCATGGTCGAAAATAGCTTCATTATTGAGGGCACATAAGATGAAATAAAGAGAAGAATGACACTAGGAAGATATCCTGTAATCAGTTGACTCACAACAGCTCTGCAAGGACAAAAAATAATAATGAGTTAGTGAGGCCACCTGTAATGCACTAAAGCATTTGAAACGAAACACAGAATAATGGTGGAACTGACATTTCCAGTATGTTCCTCAGGAAAGGTAGCCATTTCTCTAGTTGTTGCAAATAGGTGAGTGTTTGAACAAATGCCACAACTAGAAGAAAGACAAGTATAAGGAGAACTGAAGCTACAAAAACTACAAACTTGGCGATCCATCTTTCCATGAAGGATGTAGAAAAGAAAGGCCAATAAACATCATGAGGATCAGGAGCATGCTCAGTTTGCCACTCAGTTGGATTGTCTGACTGCCTGATGTAAATTGCATTTGCAGCACCATATCGAGATCTGAATGAAACAAAGGCAGCAGGAATTTCCTGAAGAGATATGATACAATAACTATCGATCAGAGGATAGCAAAATTTTGTGCTTGAATACCATGAGCCTCAGAAACAAATATCAAGGTAAGAAAAAGCAACTCTAGCTAATTCTTGCAATACCAAATAAATACAAAATCTGAACCTGTCTCCTAGTAGCATCTGATTGTTCCAATCTAACATTCTCCTCTACATCCTCCAGCCTTTTCTGGTATTGTCCAAGAAGGTCATTTCTCCCAAATAATCCAAGGAATTTTCTTGAGCGCACCAGAAGACCGATGGACATATTTTAAGTTGGTAAGCTTTGTGCAGATATTCTCAGCATCATTCTGGATAGAAATGCAACCAGCCATAAGTGAGTCAAACCAGGTCTACCTTTGTTTTTGAATTCAGATAATCAGATTGAAGAAATTGCAAAGCTGATCTCTCAAAACAAAGTAGAAACAGAATGACTTAGTGTCTAACATGTAGCAAAGCAAACAAGCAGCCATTACAGAAGCATACATGATGTAAATGAAAATGCTAAAAACATGACAGAAAAACAATGCACCAAATAAGGATGGCGATGGCAGTGATATGACAAAAATCTTGTGGAATGAAATATATTCTTTCTCCCACCATCTTATCATTCCTCTAGAGACCACTTCTCCAACCTAAGACATTTCTGATGGTATTATTTGAAGGGGAAGACGCCCAGAGCATATACTTTGTCCAAGATATTTGTCACAAGAACACTATAAAGTAAGATTGTTGTAAAGTAAGATTCTGATTTATGTCTCAATAATTTGAATAACACATATATTTAACACTGATAAGACATCACAACGAAAATAAAATGTCAACTTTAACTATGCTGCATTGCTATCATTATAAGAAACAAATGAAATCGAACTAGTGAATGAAGTCAGAAATTAGAGACTGAGTAAAACCAAAACAAATGCATGTCTAGTACACATGACACAAGAGCTTCTCTCATGCAATATATCACTGAACAACCCATGAGAAATACAGAATACATCAATCAACAGGCACCAATATAAGTATTTAGAATTAATGGTGAAGTGAAGGTTTTTTTTTTAGAAAAAGGATAAATATTCGGCCTCTGCCACCGCACAAAGCCATGTTTTACAGTATTCAATTCTCAGCGCATCAGCTAATCACATATATAAGTGGAATAGTACGCGAACGACAAGGATATATCAAAGCAAAGACAAGGATACTATCGGCGAAGTGAAGGGCAGTAGACATCTATTTGTAATAAAACAATACATATAAAGTAACAAAAAATCTTACAAGAAGACGACGAAGTTTGCCAGTTTGATGAACAACTGTGTGTGACAGGTAGGTGGATGAATGATACTCTCTAAAAAACTTATCAACTGCATCACTCACTGAAACACCATCAGATACTGGAATAGCACGGACAAGAACTGTGAAATGCTGAGGTAATGGCTTTGAAGTCATAAAATACTCTAGCCTCTTGCAAGAGATATATTTGTACTCCTGCAAAACAACATGAAAAATGTTTAAAAACACATGAAACTAGTGAGCATAAGGAATTTTACAGAAGAATAGTTAAGAGGATCCTAACCAAACAAGTAGGCATTAATCGTAAAGAGGTCAATGATCTGTGATAAACTGTACTGATACTCGTATCATATAGAGTTGCAGGTATGTATCCTTCTGAGGAAAATGATGCATGCAAAATGTATAGCAAATATAGAGAACCTAGGTAATCAAAGGAAAGCAAAAGGTTGAATTACTCACATGATACAGTAGGTAGCATGTAATTGCTGTTATAATATACACGGCTGAAAAGTGTAGCCACAACCTGCCAACCACAGGTGATGAGTACACTTGCAGGCTAAAGCTTAAAGATAATTTGTAACAAGATATATTCTCAGTTGAACAAATGCTAAGCATGGAGCACTAAACATTAAGCAGACACTATGGACTTAATGGAACCGTTGCATGTCATCACACGATTGCAAATATTCGTAAGACCTTCTCTCTGGTTTTTAGATCCACATTCCTTGCCTATGAGAAGCTAGCAGATGGTGGCATTGGCTCCAGAAATTTTTAATTAAACAAGCAACTTAAAATAATTTATCATCAGACAAGACAATTCGAGACCATTTTGCATTGTTCCTGTCAACAGTAGACAAGCAGTGGGGACACAGTAACCTTGCTACCAAATTGAGCACTGTAATCTAATAACAGAACTCAACACAAGCATTCTATACAGTCATAACACCACATAACTGAGAGTAAGGAACTCTTAAGTCCCAACACCAACCAGAGCCAAAAACAGCCTCAATTTGTGTTAAACCTAGCCTAAACAGCACACCAGAGGAGCTAATCAACATGTTGACTTGAAATGTCATAATTACCCTGGAACACTAACAGAAACACCGGACATCTCTAACAAACCCCCAATTTGCATCAAATTAAGCAAGAGAAAGTCCGCATTCCTCACTTTTTTGAGCCGTCGTTGACGTTGGAGACGCTGAAGAGGTCGATGGACTTGTTGGGCAGGTCGGAGAAGTCGATATCCCGCAGCTGATCCCCAAGGAAGTTGACCGGCAGCAGCACCCCGACCCCGAGCACCGCGGCCGCCGCGAAGATCCTGATGCTGCACAATCCAATCCCAGAACGCACGCGCGCGCGCGCGCTCTCCATTGAGCTGGGGGAGCAAGAGGAGCGTCGAAGGGGGAGGAGTAGCCACTAGCCAGTAGGGTGCGGAGGGGCCGACCTGAAGACGAAGATACGGAGGAAGACGACGCCGTCGAGCCCCGCGGCGGCGTGGATGTCTTCCTCGGAGCGGCGCCACGCCGCGGGGATCCAGGCCTCGAGCGGCGCGTAGGGCCGGCGCGGGGTGTACACCTCGGCGTACGGCGGCCTCCGGCGGAGAAGCGTGTAGGCCGCGGCGAGGAGCACGGTGAGGGCCAGGTTGATCCCCACCGACGTGGCGAGCGCCGAGAGGATCATCGCGCCACGCGCAGTGGCGCCGGCGGCGACGAAGGCGACGGAGGCGCCCCGAAGGTTCCTGGGCCCGGAGGGTAGGGAGATAGATTCCTCCGGCGAGGTGGGGCCCGGTGGTCAGTGGGAGTGGGAGGAGGGAGCGGGTGAGGCTCTCTGGCTTTTTCGGCTGCTTGCGCACGGAGCAAGCAAAGACAAGATCGGGATCGGAAAAGGATGCGGGGTTAGTAGTGGGTCCATCGTGTCAGTGACACACGTGGCACACGAGCGTGACGTTGTGGTCGGCGCGGGATTATCCGGAAGCGGAGACGTGTGGGTGCCGTGGGCCCGCTTCTTTGTGACGTGTATCTACGTGTGCGTTGTTGACTAGTAAATGCAATTAGAATGTATTACTTCGTCCCTAAATGATGATCGTTCGGGAAGCGTATTTGTAAGAGAAACACGATTTTCTAGAGACAATCATTTAGGGACGGAGTGAGTAAGAGGCACGCGCGGCCGGGGTCTAGGGCGGGGCTCGCCGGGGCTTCGCGTAGTGCAGGCGGGGTGGAGCTCGTCGCCGTGCGACGCTCGCCAAGTATGTGCGCAACGGGCGTTGAGGCGGCTTCGCCACGGTGGCGTTGCACCGGCGATCGAGTTGGAGCTCGGCTGGGTGAGCACGCGGCCGAGAGGAGCTTCTTGCGCGCCGTGATGTTGGCCCCAGGGCGGAGCTAGCCTAGCCAACACGGCATCGGGGGCGGAGCTCGCCATCGAATCGTGCTTCCGTGATCGAAGACGCCTTGTCCATTCGGAATCGATAACAAAAAGAAGAGGGAGAAAAGTCGGACTTTCTTGACAGCATGGTGCAGATGGTGATGGAGATGGGGATGTGCAACTGGGACGGCCTCCGCGGCATGCTCCGCCGCCTCCTCGCCCTCAACACGCCGCGCCACCATGCCGCCATCCTCACCACCTTCGAGAGTGCCGCTTCGCCGCCCAGTATCTTGCTAATGCGCTTGTGTGCCAGGCGTCGACCTCTAGAATCTTTGGCGCAGGCGCTGACCTTCTCTTCCAGGGCGGCGGTGCGACACTGCCATGCCTATACAGGCCGCAGGGACTGCCCACGCAGCCACGCTAAGTTCTCGCTAGTATATGCACTCTAAAACAGGGTCAATCTGCTTGGAGCCGTTACATGGACTACAAACGGCGCATACTGGGGCGCCCATTACGCTGTGCCTCCGGCCAACAGGGGCATTTGCCCCTCCTCCTCCCTCCCACACGGACACGAGGCCCGTTCGGCTGATCCGATCTCAACTTATTTATTCTAACACAACACTATTTATTCTACCAACCGGCACTATTCATCCTACCAACCGACCGATCTCACACATCTGCAAACCCCATTAGCTGTGCACTGTAGCAGCTTGGATAAGCTATCATAATAAATACTTTTTCCATTGTTCTTCACTATTTCGCCTCTGCTGCAAGCTCCGCCACTATCTGGCACCGGCTTCGCCACCGTCGGTCATGAGGCGTTCATGCTCAAGACTCCAAGTGTCTGCTCTTATTGCCGCTAGTACTTGGCGAATCTAGAATGTTATAAAAAAATGCAACGGAATTAATAATTCGCGAAATTTTCGGAGACTATATGATTTTTATACGTACTTTCCCTATTGGTATGATTCGTACTTGGGCCTCCAATTACCTATGTACGGCCCTGGTACCCGCCAGCCAGTCGGACGGAGAAGATCTGAGAGTCTGAGACAACATGACTTCTGCCTTGTCTTATTTTCGGCTTTGTTGCCGACGCTGACGATCCATCTGGATTATCATCGTCGTCTGTTACTGAAAGTCTGAAACTGCTTTGAACCCACAATCAGCAGCAGTGCACACACTACTTGAATCGTCATGTTTCTCTTGTTTCTCTCTAGAGCCAAAACCTTAGGAAAATGCTTGAAAAACTCTAGGGAAATGGTTTCCATATAAAATTTGGTAGGGAAAAGATTCTAAGGACAAATTAGACCGGAAATGTCAAGTGCCCCTATGTGAGCGATGTCGTATCTTCTTCGTTCGCATGTGAACTGTCATCCACCATAAGGGCTAAAAGCCCTGTGGAGATCGATCATTTTCCAGTGTCAGAGCCCACAGTAAGGTAGAAGGTGAACTTGAAGAAGATATGAAATCAACAATTTCGATATTTACTTATCCCAAAACGAGAAAATAATTTAGTAAAATATTTTTTTAAATTAAGGGCAGGAGCACTGTCATATCTACTCCTTCCGTCCCATAAAAGAGTGCAATTTTAGTTTTTTTTAGGACAGATTAGTGGAGGAATGAAAAGACTCTAATACCCTCATTTGTTTGCCAAATGCAGTAAGTTTTGCCATGCAAATCAGATCTGTTCACTTAATTAGGAAGGTAATTAGATCTATTTTCTTGGATTGCATTCTTTGTGGGATTTTTTTCAAAAGCTAGGATTGCATTTTTTTATGGTACGGAGGGAGTATACTATAAGGAGCGAAAACAATTGAAACCTTTCTCACCCAAATCGAGCCCGCCTTACCCCTCATGCCGGACTCACCCGTCAGGTTATAGGATGACCAAAAAGGTGGAACAACCATAGAAATTGCAATTTGGGGAGCGTTTCTGCCAAAAAGCTAATGTTTTTATCACCCAATATCGCCTTACCCACCCCGCGCACCCACGTCGGGCCCACACCGCATCCAAAATTGACACGCCAACAATGGAAAAAAAATTTATGCAGTGCCGCACCGGCACGCCAACGTATCCTCGGCTAGCTCGAGCCTACCTTTCCTTCTGCTGAAGTCCGCAAACAGATCGAGCTGGAATCGGATTTGCCTTCGCTCAACTCATGTGTTGGTCATCAATGGCAAGCGGGCGGCTGGGCGTCTTCCACAATCGGACTTCAAATCTTTAATTGGAAGTCCTCGCCACCGGCATCGACTGGAGGCGAGGGGGCGATAGAAGAATTAAGGCCTTGTTTGGAAACTCGTGGGTCGGCGTGGATCAGGCCGAAAACCCCTCCACTCGTGAAATGTAGCCCACGCCGGGGAGAGCTTTCCGGTCTAGACTAAATGTGCATTTAGCCAGCCGTGTTTCAGCGTGGACAGAGGCCCAAACCCCGTCCATCCACGGGGTTAAAAAAATCCACCTCCCGAGGCATGGAAGACGTTTCTGCGCCGCCCTTCCCCTCCTGCGTCAGGCATCACTTGTCAACTTCGTCTATTCTACAGGCTCCGATGGGCTTCTCCCACCTCCGGTCCATCTTATCTCCTCTCATTCAAATCACATGATCTGTCGCTAGTAGGATGGGTGGATTGGCGAGAGGGGATTGGGTACTGGCAGTGGATTCACCTAATCCACGTGTGGTTAGGATCACACGTGAGTTTATTCCACTAAATGCCAAACGAAGCCTAAAGGAGAAGACTGAAGACGTGTATACGTCTTACTCCCTCCGTCCCAAAATATTTGCATTTGTAGGACCTGTGACGCAAAACAAGGCGGATGCGAAATGACCAAAATGCCCTTGTAAATATCAATATTGTTCATTTCTACTCCAGCCCGCGGGAAGCCTGCCGAGGTCGCCGCCATGCCACCAGGCGGAGAGCCGAAGACTCGTTGGGGCCATGCGCCCGTGGTGGAGCGGCGTCGCCGGGCATTCTGTCTCGACCCATGCCGAAGCCTCGCCGGGTGCGCCATCGCGCTGGCGCCGTCGAGGCTCCCGCCGCGCCCTGGGTCTGGGTGCATCCACCCCAACCTTTGCCGCCGCGGGTCCCCTCGGCGGAGCTCGCCGGGCCACGGAGGCCGCTACTGCTACAGTCCCGCGGTCACCGCCGAACATGGCCGAAGCCTTGCAATCCTAATGCATGTAATCAAACTTTTCGATGGCCAAATGTGGAGGCCGAGTAGAGGAGGCGGAGGCGAGCAGAACCGGCGGCCGTCGAAATTGACCTACCGCGCCTGGCCTTCGAGATTAGGAGCGGAGGCACCGACGGGCCTCGGCAGCCAGCGCTTCGACGAGAACCTCCATGTCCACGCGCCGCGGCTTCGGCCGCCGCCGGGGCCTAGTCGCAGGGCGCGAGGATCCACTACGGCTCGCCGCGAGGGTGGTCGCCGCCGTTGCTACCGTCGGGGTCGGCATGCTTCGCGCGAGAGATGAAGACGGCGGCGCCGTGGAGGAAGACGGCGCAGACTGGCAAGCTGACGGCGGCGCGGCAGCGGTAGCGGCGAGGGGCACGCGACGGCGGCGTCAGAGAAGCCACCGCATATCCTCCAGGCCCCCATGGCGACGCGCAGCAGCTCCTGTGCGGAGAGAGGAGATGAGGACATGAGGTGAGAGGATTTCGGTGGGAGAACAAATGTGTGGAGAGAAAAGTGCGACGTCGTCGTTCAGAAGAAGCATCCGGAGTCCGGACGTCGGCGGACTGCTGGTTTCCTAGGCACTTGACCGATGCACACTTCCATAAGATGCGATTATTTTGGGAAAATTTTTGAACCCCTCAAGTGCAGATAAAATGGTACGGAGGGAGGAGGGAGTATTCATGAATGGACTCCATGCCCAAGTTCCTCTTGTCCACTGACCCGACATGTGGTTTCTAGAAAAAAAAACAGATGCTCATGATTAGTTTTGTGTAACGGCGGGAGGGTTGGTCTGCTTGCTTGCTGCGAGCTCGGCTCTCCTCATGCGCGGGCGGCCGGCCTCTGCAGGGACCTGCTCCTGCAGGTTGTACTAGAGCCTGGTTTAGTTGACAAATTTTTTGTCAAAAATTTGCTACTTTTTCAACTCTTTCTATCACATCACATTAAATACACCAAAAGACATATGTTCGGAGTAGTAAATGTAGGTAAAAAAATTTCTAATCACACAGTTCTGTTGTACATCACGAGAGGAATCTTTTGAGCCTAATTACCCCATGGTAGGATAATATTTACCACAAACAAACGAAACGTGCTACAGGAGTGCTACAGGAGTTGAAACAGTTACTTTTGCTACTTTTTAGCTATCTAAACAAGACCTAGGTAACTAGCGGAAGCCATTGTAGATGAAAGCAAGAGAAAGGCAAAGCAACCCTATCCATCTTTAGACCTTAGATATCCTAATAACTAGTTTGGTTCGGGATCTCTTGTTCTATCTGCAGTGTAGATTTTGTTTCATTATTCGAGATGGTAGTGGAGATATTGTCACATAGCCGAGCTTCTGCACGCATATTTGTTGATCATCTTTTTTAGTTTCATGTATGCATGTTTACATTGATCTACTCCTAGCAGAATTGGTGATCAGGGAGTAGATTTTTTTTTGGCTCGATCTTTGCATCAGCGACGTTGCCTGCTCCAGGGAATTCTCCAGCTGCACAAGTCAAGGGATCACGTCAAATCCAGAAATTCCGCAAGATAACTACTCAAGGAATCTGCGACAAGCTCATACCTTTATTCTTGTGGCGCGGAGTCTTGTTCTTCTTGACGAGTTCATCCTTTTGGACTGTGATGTCTTGAACAGCGTTTCGGTGATCTTCTCGAAACAAGATAGATGAGTTCACAACTCATATATAGCAACCCAATCGAGGTCCCCGAGTATTTTAGTGAAACTCAAAATAAAATACATTGTTGCAACAAGAGGTATATGTTGTCTTGATTTTGCAATCTATTGTACTTTAATTTATTAACAACGGACTACTCGATCAACTCCTATTTGTATGTCTTTTTTATCACGTGCGTGTCGTACGTGCACTTCCACTAGTCATTTAAGAAGAGGAAGCAATTGTACATCACGAGCCGAAGCGAACACCACCACCACGAATACAACACACGCAAATAATGCACACAACAAAACTCTACACCACCTCAACCTGGGAGAGAAGCCAAAAGTAACCCGCCAAGAACCGCGCCGTCGTCACCAACGTCGTGTCACGCCAAAAGTTGCGACCTGCTGCAAGTCAAAGCGACAACTCGAACTCCTCCACCACGGGACCATCATCCTCAAGCCGCACACACATGGTCGCCGATCCCCCTGCTCCAACAAAGCGCCAGCAGAAAGCTCTCTTCGCGGCACCAATGAAAATCACTGATCCGGGCCACTCTGCGTGGGGGTCTCGCCTCATCCACCGCCTCACACTCCTCTGCCAAGGACTCAGATATCTGAAGCCGCTATGAGAGCATCGCTTCCGCCCAGTCGTCACCGAGGTCACCACCGCACCAAGTGTGCCAGCCCAAGACCTCCGGCACCCATGGGTCCTCTGCACCTCCCTGCCAACGCGGACCAAGCGCAGACGCAGCGCACGAGCAACACCACCAACCAACCACCGCCACTACCTGACCAAGACGGGCCTCAGATGTGGCGCCTCCAAGGAGGGTACGACGCCAATGGCGCCGTCGTCGCACGTCCAAAGATGGACAGGGTACACACCCTCGAGAGCCCCATGCACTAGGGGTCATGATGCCTCACAATGGTGCCCCCAGCAGGTAGCACAACGCCACAAGGGCGCCGCCACCATCACCACTGACACAGGCGTCAGCGAAGGCTTGCTCCCGACAGCACCATGCCTACCACATGTTAATTTAGTAAAATCTATTATACTGTTTTGTACACATATTATATTGTTGTGAGTGATGACGTTTTGTACTTCTGTAGCCATCAGCCAGTGATACTTTTCTCTCAAAACAAATCAGCATCAGCCACCAGCCACCCGCCATCAGCTAGACAACGGTATTTTCCTCGCAGAACAAATCAGCACCAACCACTAACCAGCCAAACAAACTGTACGTTTTACCCTCTAATATTATTTCAGAATTGGTCCTGTTTAACACATGGTTTAATTAATGACCTACATATGGGCTAAAATTATTCTAGCTTCACCAAAGTCAGCTTTACTTTCTACATTGATCACCAAATGTAAGCAAACAGCTCTATAGTAATCTACCTGGATCTCGACGTATCTCACAATGCGTAACCACCACTGGTATATAATTATATATAGCAATATACATTCAATACATTAGTCATTTGGGTACACATAGATCCCATCCCATAAAGTCAATGTTCATCTACAAATAGACCAGGAGAGCTGTGATCTGTTAGCTCCGAGTCTTGTTGCATCAGAGCATGCACCCACCAAACCATGGAGATGATCTCAAAACCCTTGCTCGTAGCATCTCTTCTTCCGCTCCTCGCATGGCTCCTCTCGCGCCTGCTCTCGTCCTCACACCGCAAGAACAACGCCGGCGGCCAAGGCCGGCGTAGTATCCCTAGCCCGCCGGCGCTTCCGGTCATCGGCCACCTGCACCTGCTGAAGAAACCGCTGCACCGCTCGCTGGCCGCCCTCGCCAAGCGCTACGGCGGGGACGCCGCCGGCGCCGGACTCCTATTCCTAAAGTTGGGCTCCAAGCCGGTCGTCCTCGTCACCTCGCCGGCCGTCGCCGCCGAGTGCTTCACCGCGCACGACGTCGCGCTCGCGGACCGCCCGGGGCTCGCGTCGCGGCGGATCCTCACCGAGGACTGCCCTGCCATCGCCATGTGCAACTACGGCCCGCTGTGGCGCCAGCTCCGGCGCCTCGCCACCGTGCACGCGCTCTGCGCGAACCGCCTCGCCGCCACCGCCGCCGTGCGCGACGCCGGGGCGCGCTCCATGGCGGCGAGACTCTGGCAGCGCGCAGCCACCGGGGCCGGGCCCGGCGCCGCGGCGGTACCCGTCCCCGTGAAGGCGGCGGCGTACGAGTTCGTGGTCGGCGTCATCATGGCCACGGTCGCCGGCGAGCGCATGACGGAGGAGCAGGTGCGGAGGTTCAAGGAGATGACGGAGGCGGGGCTCGCGGCGGCGGGGGCGGCGAACCGGCACGACTCGTTGCCGGTGCTGCGGCTGCTGGACTTCGGGAGGACGAGGAGGAGGCTCGCCGCGATCGCCAAGGCACGCCGAGAGTTCGGCCAGAGCATCCTCGACGACTACCGGCGCCGCCACCCTCGTTTCGCCTCCGAGACGGAGACTCCGAGGACGGTGATCGGCGACCTGCTCCGGCAGCAGCAGCAAGAGGGGTCGTCGCCGGAGCCCCTCGACGACGTGGTCATCCGTACCGTCTGCCTGGTGAGTCAACTCGCTATAGCTGACCTGCAAGCGTCGTTCTGGCCGTTGATGCAGGATCGGACGGTATTGCCGGCACATGTACGCATGGACATCGACGCCGGAAAATGTGGCCGATGTGTCCCGCACTTGGCTTGCTTCAATTAGCTAGCTGATTCGTTAGTGACAATAATTCAAAGTTATTTAGTGTTGCTAAGTTTAAAACTCACTTGGGTGGTTTTGGTAACTTTTGCTAGTATGAACTTTTGGCAATGGACAGTTCATATGTTTGCACTAGCTATTTGTTAAGTTGAACAGTATATGATTTGGACTGCACTTGCCACTGCTAGTGTGAATCGTACTCCAACACCTGATTTAAAATCACAAGAGTTCGGTACAACCATCCTGATCAATGTTTATTTTGCTCCAATGAAACTTCTAATAAATTTATAATGTATATATGTGGCTGACCTTTTGAACTTTTGGCTATCGGTGCTTAATCAATACATGCATCTAAAAGTACCAAGTACAACATATATATATTCTAATCAAGTAATCAAAACTCAAGCTATTGAGTAACTTAATTTTATCTTAAACTGTAATTCGCAAAAAAAATTATCTTAAACAATATAATTAATTAGTATGGAGAAATGTGTGTCATGGTGTATTTTTGTTGTTGCAGATGTTTGATTTGTCAACTAAATTCTTTTTTGTTACATGTATATGCACAGAGCTTGCTACAAGCAGGGACTGACACGTCCTCCAGCACAATTGAGTGGGCAATGGCTCTTCTACTCAAGAACCCGAATGTGCTCAAGAAGGCGTCAACCGAGATCCACTATGTCGTTGGCACATCCCGACTGATCAACGAATCTGACCTCGCCAGACTCCCCTACCTCGGGTGCATCATCACTGAGACCCTCCGATTGAAACCTCTAACCCCAAACCATGTTCCCCATGAGGCGTCACGTGACTGCGTGATCGCTGGCCACATCGTCACACATGGGACAATGGTGCTAGTCGATGTGTACTCGATGCAGAGGGATCCCAACATGTGGGAGGACCCAGAGAAATTCATGCCGGAGAGGTTCATGGACAACCCGAACGTTGATGGAGATGGTAGGTTCATGATGCCGTTTGGGTTGGGGCGACGAAAGTGCCCGGGCGAGGGACTTGCCATGAGGACGGTGGGGATAGCATTGGGGGTGATGGTGCAATGCTTTGAGTGGAATTGTGTTGGAGAGGAGGTGGACTTGAGTGAGGGGTCCGGTCTTACCATGCCCATGGCTGTGCCTCTTGTTGCTTTGTGCAAACCACGTGCAGAGATGGAGGCGTTGCTCAGGACTCTCTAGGAATAAAACTATAGTACTTATGTTCTTCTCCAAGATCATTTGATGTGTTTTCGGTTTCACAAATCACATGCGCCTAATTTTCAGATTGGATGTGTATGGAAGATGAATTAATTTTCTTTCATCAAAATCTTGGCCTGGTGAACATACTTATGTGTTATGTGTACTCCCTTCGCTCTTAAATAAATGACATTTAGGATCGAATTGAATAAGGAAGGGTGGAGGGAGTATTTGTAGTTACAAAGGGTTCAAATTGGGTACAATGACTTATGATACTCATGTATATATATTGCAATATTAAGCTGATGATCAACTGTACATTTCATTGCTAAATTTCCAATATCATGTCTCTTTGATCCACGGGAAGAAAACTCACTGTCTACATATTTATAACTATACATTTTGGACGCCAGAAATTTCAATTCTTTCAAGAGTATTACCATGCATTATTAAAAATTCTTCCCCTGATGTTAACCATGACCCAAGGTTCATTCCCCCTACCTGACGGTAACTGTCAGTGATATCATGAATTATCGCCATCATTAGTTGGAATCACGCCATCTTTTGGAATCCGCTGGAAATTCGAAAAGTAGTTCAAAAGTAAATTCAAAAGGTAGTTTCCAAAAAGAAAAAGAAAACCAACGCCACAAATTCAATAGGTACTTCACCTTTTGTATTTATTTCTGTTTAGACCTTGCCGTATCTCAAATTGTTAGTCATGTACTAATGTCAATGGTGTCCTGCATAAAGTTAAAACCAAATAGGCTGCCAAGAATTCCATGCATCGGCAGACCGTACACCTGACGATCACCATGGAGATCACTCGTCTCACAGCCCTTTATCTTAGCCTCTCTTCTTCTACCCCTCGCATGGCAGCTCGTCCACCTGCGCTCGGCGGATCCACCTTGCGAGCCCACTAATGGCCGTGGCCGGCGAATCCCTAGCCCGCCGGCGGCGATCCCCGTCCTCGGCTACCTCCACCTCCTCAAGAAGCCGCTGCACCACCGCTGCCTCGCCGCGCTGGCCACACGCTACGGCGGCGGCGCCGGCCTCCTCCACCTCCGGTTCGGCTCCAAGCCGGTCCTCCTCGTCACCTCCCCGGCCATCGCCGGCGAGTGCTTCACCACCCACGACGTCGCGCTGGCGAACCGCCCGGGGCTCGCGGCGCGGCGGATGCTAACAGAGAACTGCCCCGCCATCGCCATGTGCGACTACGGCCCGCTCAGGCGCGAGCTCCGCCGGCTCGCCACCGTGCACGCGTACGCGCTGTGCGCGAACCGCCTCGCCGCCACCGCCGGCGCGCGCGACTGGGAGGCGCGCGCCATGGCGGCCAGGCTCTGGCGCGCCGGGCCCGGCGAGGTCGCCGTGAAGGCGATCGACGGCGTACCAGTTCGTGGACAACGTGATCATGACCATGGTCGCCGGGCGCCGGCGGACCATGCCGCCGGAGGAACAGGTGATCCGGTTCAAGGATATGACGGAGGCGGGTCTGGCGACGGCGGGGGCGGCAAACCGGCACGACTCGCTGCCGGTGCTCCGGCTGCTGGACTTCAGGAGGACGAGGAGGAGGCTCGCCAAGGCGCGCCGAGAGTTCGGTCAGAGAGCATCCTCGACGACTACAGGCGGCGTCACCCCCACGGCAGCGCCGACTGCGAGGACACTCGAAGGACGGTGATCGGAGACCTGCTCCGGCAGCAGCAGGAGGAGGAGTCGTCGCAGGAGCCGCTCGACGACGTGGTCACCCGCTCCGTGTGCCTGGTGAGTCACCATGGACCGAAAATACAAAGGACGATGTAAGTTCTCAAAACTTACTATCTCCAACCATCCACTTCACCTTGAAAAACCAACTCAAACCATCTCAACCGTCGAAAAAGCATCTCACTTCACCCGCAGGGCACACGGATGCTGTTGATTCCTGATTCAACGGTTGAAGATAGTAAGTTCTCATAACGTATACTCAGAAAAATCGCTTTCGGCCATTGACGTCATCAATGCAAAATGCAGCCTATCAGTCTAGTCAGTGTCGTTTCAAATGGAAGGTCTGAAACTGCCCCGTTTAGTTTAAAAAATTTCACCAACTACCCGTCACATCAATCTCCGACACTAATTAGGAGTATTAAATGTAAATTAATGACTAAACCCATTCCACAACCCCTACCTTATTTTCGAGATGAATCTAACGAGCCTAATTATGTCATGATTAGACAACATCATGCTACAGTAACCAATCTCTAATGATTGATAATGGATTCGTCTCACAATTTCTGGTTCATTCGTGTAATTATTTTTGTAACAAGTACGTTCAATACTCCTAATAGACCTTGTAAGAGAACCCGAAAATTTCATGTCACCAACTAAAATTTCATTTTGCGTGAAAAGTTTGAAACCGAGACTTCTTCTCGCGAGAAAAGAAAAATATTGTAGCTTACTTAATTTTTTTTAAGGAATGTTTGAAAGTAGTACAACTATACAAGAAAAATGAGCTTTTGAGTTTTGACACTGGACAGTTCATATGTTTACACTAGCTGTTTGCTAATGTAGAACAGTCTGTATGTAGTCCATTTAATTGTAAATTCATATTTTTATAAACATTAACACGGTCTTAAGTGTTGCAAAATCTAGTGATGATCGCGGTTTCTTTTATAAACATGATAGTAAATTATTATAGTATGATAGGATATTTCAAAAGTCCGATGAGATAGCCTTCACTCAAAATGATCTGTCAATGTTACAACATCATACATCTGAAATATAGAGGTTTTTTTCATGAAGGAAAAATATAGAGATAGCATGAGGTGCAGTGCAACCATCCATGGGTAGTGCAAATAGTACTCCAATACATGTTTTCTTTGCATGAGCTCAGCACAACCACTCTGTTTTAAAATATTAAATTGTGTGTACGGTTGACTTTTTGGATGTTGGCTATCTCAATGCTACACAACAATTTATTCAGATTGGATATATCAGCATCTATAAACAATTGAGAATCTACAAGCTTGTTAACATATATATTAAATTTGTGGCAAAAGCTAATGTAGTTATTTGATTAGTCTTATTGCATTACAGTTATTTGATTATTATTGTCGGTGTCAGCTAATTAACAGTTGTGACATGTTGCATGCGCGCAGAGCTTGCTGCAAGGAGAGACCGACACATCCTCCCGCATGATTGAGTGGGCAATGGCCCTCTTGCTCAACAATCTAGATGTGCTACAGAAGGCAACAACCGAGATTCACTCTGTCACTGGCACATCCTGACTACTACAAGAGTTCGACCTCGCCAGCCTCCCCTACCTCTGGTGTGTCATAACCGAGACCCTCCGACTGAAACCTCTCGTCCCGAACCACGTTCCCCATGAGGCGTCACGAGACTGCATGATCGCCGGCTATGACTGCGCACGTGGCATGATGGTGTTGGTCGACACCTACTCTATGCAGCGAGATCCCAGTGTGTGGGAGGAGCCAGAGAGGTTTTATGCCGGAGAGGTTCATGGGTGATGATAACGTGGATGGATGAAGTAGGTGGATGATGCCTTTTGGGATCGGGTGGAGGAGGTGTCTGTGTGGAGGGGCCCGATCAGATTGAGGATGATGGGGGTTGCATTAGGGGTTATGATGCAATTCTTTGAGTGGGTATGAGTCAGAGGAAAGGAGGTGGACCGTGGACATGAGGGAGGGCCCCTGTCCAAATTTCTTATCGGGCGCGCGTGCGGCACCAGCAACTACCCGCGAATGGACACGCGTCAGCTAACAGATGAGTCCAATCTTATCTACTCTACCTGCTCCCTTGCGTTTCGCTCCACCTCTGCGATTCTGTCCTTGACCTTTCCCCTTCCTCGGCCTGCATCCCCCCCGCTCAAACTCCCCGCCCTCTTCATCCTCTCTCTCTCAATCCCTTGGCAACCATCAGGCGTAGACCAGAGAGCCTTGGCCATGGTGGCGACGCCCCCTCACCGTGGCGTTGTTGGTCCTGCCCACCAACCTCACTCCTTGCTTGCCATGGCCGTGCCTTGACTCCGCTCGTTGTTCAAGTCCGACCGGGTCCAGGTAGCCGTGGTGCCTCAAGCTTTGGCCACTTACCCACTGTGCCTCGTGGTTGGTTGGGAGCAAAACTCCCATGCAGTCCTCATCGATGTAATGTGGAGAGCACCGACTCAAGTAAGGAAGCACGAGCATTTGTTGTATTGATGATTGGCCCTCCTTGTGGTGTTGAAGGATTGACAGGATTGTTCATTGTTTAGCGATTGGCCTTGATGCAGGGTTCAAAGGGAGATGAACTCTTTAGGTGTTGACATAAAGGTTGTCAATGGAACATGTACTTATCGATTTGGCAAATTTCATCCTCGACTACCACATTGGGTGAGTCTGCATCAAGAAAACATGTGTGTCCAAGAGTGTTACATTGAATCTGCCATGCCTTTTTCCATCTTTGATTGCTATTATGAACCCTCTGGTGCTAATTTCACCAATGCATGGCATTAAATTAGAGAAATGATTGTTATCTAAAACTGAATCGAGATTAATTTCAACGACAAACACTAGAAATGCTACAACTTATATTTTCTCAACATGTACACTAGAAATGATTTCAATGTTTATAGTCCATTATAGATTTTGTATCTGCCATTTAAAAGTTAAGGACCATACAAAGATTTTAATAACCGCTATGCTTGTAATAACAGTATAGAACAATATATAGGAATATTTTATTTTGGATCTATAGTTTCTTTTCTTACTCGAATTGTTCACAATGCTTGCACCTTTCTCTTTGGTTGCCATGTGCTTGCACCACCATTCTATCACCTTCCCTTCTCTTTCACTAGATGCTTCACAAATTATGTACATGGTGTGTTTTAAAGCAACGAAGACAAATTATGTGCTCAGATAGAAATTAGAAACTAGGTTTCAGAGATTGTGATCTCAAAAAAATTTCCCCATATTTGCTCATTATTCTCCGTCAATATGTTGAGATAGTCTTCTTTCAATGTCAAACTTTTCAACTTTACAACATCATACATTTGAAAATAATCATAAATATTAATGACATGAAAATGATATTGGTAGATTTACCATGAAACCAACTACCAAAATATGTAATCTTCTCTATTTAAAATAAATTATTTCAAAAGTTGACTTTGGTCAAAGTTGAAAAGTTTGACTTTGAAAAGTCTAAACAACAATTTATTCAGATTGGATATACACACAAACAATGAGACTCAACTCTTTTTGATATGTGAAATATTTATAGGGAGTTTGCAAAAAATTTTAATATATTAGTTTCAAAGTTTTTATTTCTAGTATAATTATTTTGTGTTTATCAATTTTTGTGAAGTTTTGCACACAGTAAAGATATTCTACAAAAACTCCAAAGTTTTGATTAGTTAGGTCCAAAGTTTTCAATACCCTTAACCAAAGCTTTCGGATTCTAGACTTTATGTAAAAAGTTTTGAATATATGCTTAGAAGAAAATGCTTCAATTTCAGACATAAAGGTTTTGACACATGACTTAATATTTTCTTCCATTTTGATTTGTTGTAGGACATTTTTTTGGGGTAGGCTACTTATTTTTTGGTGACACGACCAACTCAAGGCTGCAATTTTGAAAAAGGTGCATATTATTTTAGAATTTTTTTCCAACCTGAGATTTGTATATTATTAGTCAATTGTAAAAGGCCCAAATAATGAGCTTTTGGTGATATAAATTTCTCACTTCAATATAAAGCTTTTTATCTATTTTTATCAAGTTCTTTTATCAATTATATAAATATGTTGGATATCATAGAGGGTCGTAGTGAACTACCAAGAACTTTATGGCACAATTGATTTGGATCGTGTATGCTTCTAATGTGTTAGTAGAAAGTTTCTGAATCCATCCATCGTGCAAAAATCATAATATTTTAGTAAAAAGTTTTTGACCAGTAACTTCAAAGATATTAAATTGCATTCCCAAGTCCTTTCATCATGTGATGATCTAATCTCAGATGTTTCTAATAATTTATTATTTGGTGCACAAACCTATAAATTGGTGAGATTGTAAGTTAGGGCGGGGAAGCAAAAGTTCCCCAATAATGGTTACAAAGAAATTCTCATCATTGTATATAAAGTTTTAGATATACCAATTGTATCATGTTGAAGGTGAACAATCGAATATCATTCTGCCATTTTGATTGGATTATGTGGTTTTAAAACCCCAATAGTATTAATACGGGATTTGTTACGTTTCTACTTCCATCATTATGGAGTTATTTAACGTTAAGTTCTATATCCCAAAGTTCAGCAAGCAGGTTCAATATCTTTAATTCCAGAGCATAAAGCTAATAATACTATAATATTAAGTTCCTAATTCTAGGGCACAAATTTAATAATACTACAATACAAAGTTCCTAGTTCTAGAGCATAAAGTTTATTGGAACTACAAAGCTTTTAGGAACTTGTCTAGCTTTTCAAATGTAAAGTCCAGAATCTGTTGGCCAATGATTTTTCATGACAAGGTTGTGCTAGATAAAATTGTAAAAAGGAAATTTTGGTATGGATGCAGCATCCTACCTTTTTTTATCTTAGGTTCATGCTTCAAAACATTGATGTGGCCTCTTACTAGTGATTTAGGAAACTCTGCATTTCTATAATTTCAGTCCTAAATTTTTAACAATTCAACAAGCATATCAAAGTTTTCCTATTCCTGAATTATTAACTTATAAGCATATAGAAAGTTTTTGATATGAGACTACAAAGCTATAGTCTTGAGCATATAAAGTATTCAAAAGCACTAGTACAAAGTGCTAGTATTTATTGAGTGCAAAATTTTAGAACTGTGATGCCAAAGTTTGTAATATGATTGTACAAATTTTCTGACAAAGCGCAAAGTTTTTAATGACAAAGTTTTGATTTTCATGAGTAGATATAGTTTTCTAGTTGAAGGCTTATAGGTAAGCATAAGAAAGTCTTGTATGGCAATACGTTCTTTTGAATCTCAAAGTATAACATACAAATAATAGTCACTTGATGGTTGTGAATACTTGCATATTCAAAGGTACACAATAGTTTTTCATATTCTATTATAAAGTGTCACTGTGTAGAACTTGAAAGTTAAGGGACACATTGTTTAATCATAAATTCAAAGTGTTTCTTATTACTCACAAAGCTAATTGAGCATAGGAAGCCTCTAATCATATTGAATGAAGTTTCCAAAACTACATATGCAAAGTTTTCTAGATGTGTGAGTAAGTTAACCATCACTAGTGTTAAATTTAAGTTCTTTTCAATCTTAATTCATTCATAAGATTTTTGACATGCAAGCTATGAGTTTCATTCAAAGAGAACCTTTTCTATCTAGCACTCAAAAGTTAGAGATGTACATACTTTATTTTTGTTCTTAGAGCAAGAGTACTCCATATGTGGTTTCGAGCTTATTTTATTTTTGTGTATTGCTGACACCTCTAAATGTTTAGATAGAATTGCTTTGTGCATATGGGTTGAGTGTCATTTTTGTGCATTGAAGTTATGAAACACATAATAAAAGCACAATTACAGTAGTGATTTCAATCATCTCTAGTTCTAGAGAAAAGTACTTTTGGTAAATGGAAATTACTTGCTAGTTACACTTCTTGGTTTACAGATATACCTGAAACATTGAAATAATACAGAGGAATATTTTGTATGCAATTTAAAAGCTTTAAGTGTCTTAGTTATAAGTTTTTAGCATAGACGGTAAGAGTTTTTTTTGTATATATCCTAAAATTTTCTATGTTCGTAACACAATGTTTCTTATCTATCACTTGAAAGTTGAAAGTTAGAGAATTGCAGGTGTCTCACAATTAGATCTAATAGTACACATATTAATTATGTGAGTACAAAGTATTAGATCTGTTGGTAAAAAGTGTAAAAATGTGTTAGTTCAAAGTTCCTAAATTTGTTGTTCAAAGTTTGAAATTAATAAGTTTGAGATCTGAAAGTACAAAGTTTATAATATGCTAGTAGAAAGTTCCCACATTCAGAGTGCAAAGTTTTGGATCTTGGAGTAAAATGTTTGAATGTGCAAATATGAGGATGTAGAAAGAATTGTGAATTTTGACGACTAGCTGGAAGGGGATCTGATGCTCAAGTTCCTCGTTACGACTACGAAGAGCTCGATCATCGGGAGGAAGTCATCGAAGAACATCGCATAGAGGAAACACCACCATTTGGGGGTTTTTTATTCTGGTGAGTTGTATCCTCCCCCAATATGCCCCCCTCCCCCCTAAATTATGACGTATGCCCTTCTATTTTGTTTGCGAGGTCAATCCATGGGCAGCGAAGCCTACCATTGTGCTCCCTACTATGAGCAATTTTTAGGTTAATGGATATTGATGTGTGTAGTCAATATGTTAGATGGCAGTTTTTGTTACACCCTGCTAAGCCTACACACACTTGTAGCCTAATTTGTAGTCTACATGTGCTCTATTTTTGGCTTGGAAGTGACTTGAAAGTTGAAACCTAGTGGCTTAGAAGTGGGATGCACAAAGTTTCTAGATATACACTTCAAAGTTTGAGAACAATATGTTGAAAGTGATATGTAGTAAAGTTTAGAACTTTAGATAAGAAAATCAACGAGATTTTATATGAAGTTTTTAATCTATTGATATATGATTTTACTACTTTTGTATGAAGTTTTTTATCCATTGGTGGAAAGTTCTTTAATCAAAAGTTTTAAATCAACGATTATAAAGTTTGAGTGAATTCCCTCAGTGCCACAAAAATTTACATGGGTTCCCTGAGTGCCACAAAAATTTTCAGAGTGTCTTGAGTGCCATAGGAATTTTAACTTATGCCTTGTATGTCACTTCCATCCATTTAAGTAGATGTGGAAAGACTCATTTGCCAAATGAATTTCCCTCATATGCCATTTCAGATTTATTGTTAAATATCATCGTGTGAATTATTTATTACTTCTACAAACACAAGAACACAAGGCATTTGATTTTCCTACACATATGTATACATAGATATGGGAAGGTTACATGTTTCAATTATGCAATGCTTCACTTGAACACCAGCAATGCAATGCTTCACTTGAACACCGTAATATGAGAAAGTTACATGTTTCAATTGCAATGCTTGACTTGAACACCAGCAATCGAGAAGGTTGCGATTTGAATTATACAATGCTTCATTTGAACACGAACAGAAAGTTGAAGTTGTAAAGATGTTGTACACAACTGCGACTGCGAGGACGCATGTCACTCCTCCCGGAAAATGCAGCACAAGCCTATCTTCTTTCCATCAGACAACCATAGTTACACCAACTTGGGGTTTTGAGATAAAGATAAAAATCAGTTGTTTTATATATGTTTTCATCAAACAAATGTACTGGCAGTGTTTAAATCAGCTGTTTTAAATATGTTTCATCAAACAAATGTCTTGTGTGTTCGTGTAGCGGCCTTTAAAGCTTTGGCCGCCCTTTAAGATTGTCGGCAGCCCTATCATTGCTAGATTACTGGATCTCTAAGTTGCCACATCAAAAAAATTTATGGATTTCAGATCAAGACAAGAAGATATGAAGAAAACTTAATAATGAGATCAAGAGAATAATAAAACTCAAGTACTATAGTTTGTCCCGTCAATCATGAGCTGCTGAACAAAATTCAGTTTAATGCAAAAAAAAATGCACAAAGAACATGGATGTAGGAGACATGTTTTTCAAGCAATAACAGTATAAGCGAAAGGCAACATCTAAAAGGTTACAAATATAATATGTCTTGGCATTAGTAAGTGGTAAAAATAATATGTCTACCGTTTAGCAATCATAAAAGGATCCATCACTATATGCATGGTCTATTTAAAATGAAGCAACATACTTGCAAAGTGCTACTTTAAATAGGATCAAGCATCTTTAAGTTTGAACAGAAGAGTTTGAACAAATAACCTTAGTTTCTCCGCACTAATTTAAGCAATTCGTGACATTGCAGAATTCAAGGGAACAATGTCAGGTTAATGACTTCGCATTTGTTGAAAAGCTACCGCAGAATTTGTAGTGACTTTTTTAGATAAAAAAAGCCGAAACGTTCATGCTTTCTGCAAATATATTATCTTTCTTATGAAAAATCCCTGCAACCAAATAGATATAATTGTCGTGAAGATGTTGATTGGTAATAAAATATTTGCAGGATATAATGATTGCACATTATTGCCCAACCTGCTAGTATTTTTGCAGAAAGAATAGGAGGGAATGCAATTACACCGCCATCTCTAGAGGAAATAAAAGCTTCTCAATCTTATCTTGAGCTCTCTAATAATTTTAGACAAACACATCACAATGAAAATTAAATTTATGCCAGCATACACACGTAACCCCCTATCAACCAAATCCTTTCAGCCTTATGTTGGGACAAAACAAATAGTTCAAATGTCATATTTATATTCACAATAACAACTTGGGGACTCATCCAAATGCTGGCATAGTTCGAAATTTCAATTTTGTAGCACCCATATCATTCAGATCTGAGGGAAGAAATTTTACCTTGGGCAGGTGTTGTCCTTGGGGGTGAGCTCGGCGTCGTGGCTGCAGAAGGATGGTCGCTGGCTGCTCGGTGTTGTCATGCTCGTGCTTTCTCGTCATTAGCCAATCCATGAAATTAGGAATATTGATGTTCTCTGAAAAAAGAAAGCAAGACCTCTTTAATTTCCTTCAGAAAAGGTAGTGAAACAATTTAGGAACAATGTACAGGTTGCTTATACTTACTGAATACCAACAGTTTTTCTAGAAGAACCAGTTGCTCAGACTTCAGACATACTTGTATCATCCTGATCAAATAAACCCATGGAAAGATATTTTATAATTCAGTTTCAGAGGGAAAAATGCCAAATCGCTGATTCAATTTATTTGTACCTCTGCAAGGAAACAAGAAACCAATACCGTTGCTAGAAAGAAAACAAACAGCAAGCCTAGTTTTTTTTGGAAATTAGGGTACAATGTACATTGTTTGATGTATGTATTACTTTAGTAATGTGTATTTCAATTGAGGTCTCCTGCTGCAGCATTGGATCTTTCAACAAAAAGAAAACGATTCATGTAGCATTTCTTCTAGCTAGCCGCCTAGGAATATGGAGCACAGTTGGAACATTTCTTCTATAGGGCAATAGTAGTTTTGGGAAAACATTTACATTACATTTTCATACATGGTCGTATCAACACCTCGTGTAGCTCACCTAGTCACATCAAGTGAAGCTACACATAAAACAGACATGACATCCATTTTTAGACACAAATCAATAGACTACACAGGTCATTTACTTCTGACCTAATCAAGAAACAATATCTAGTTTATGAAAACAGAAATCAGAGCAGCAGCTCAAGTAACCAAAGATTAACATTATGAAATTGAATACATCATCATCGGATCGATCGATCTCTCAGTCATTTGTGGATGACTACCAGGTCAAATTCGCTGATTCAATTCATGTAAAATGAACTTCCAGGAATGTCAATCACAAACCCTTTAGGCAGCACCACATGCCCAAAGCCCCAAACAACATGATATCAATCCGTTTCTAAGGTGAGATAATTCAGATGGGAAGGGAAAGAGCATCCAAGTAAGAAAAGAAAATTGTGAAGTAACAAACCATGAAGGTGATGTAGTCGTTGGTGTAATCTCAGAAACCGAAACCATGCAGTCCTATCCAAACTTGAAAAATACCAGACCTGCCTACAGTCCTTCAGTAGTTCAATCCAAGAAGCTACACTGGTACAATTTTGATTTTTGCATTAAAAGCTAGAAACCTAAGTACGCCTTCTGAACGAGAGAGCGACACCACCTAAAACTAGTTCTATAACTTAAGTGAACTTACTGCATGGTATTTTCTCATGCTCTTGTCCTTTGAATCCTTCAAAATTTCTTGGATCCTGAACCTGTAAAGAATGGTAGAGAGGCATTAGAAAATTCTTGCTTTGCTAAACAGGCCCATTCCATCAGTCATGAAGACCATTAGGAGTGTCTAGCTAGTGTTTCTTCACTTGGATAAGGTAGATTCATAAATCTACATAGTTTAGACAGGAAAGGAGAAGATTCAGTTTATAAATAAAAGCACCAAAATAAAGAAAAGATCAAAGTGCGACTATCTAACACAAATGGCTACCGGTACATCGAGGAAAGGATAGCCCATAAATATCTAGAGCTGAATTATTTTAAAAAAATTGAAAACTTACCTTTCCAATTAGAGACAGTGTGCATAGATGAATATAAACGGTACCTCATTATCTCTCATATCAGTTACGCACTACCCATTTTCATCATTTTCCGAATGTCCATTAGTAACTTTGCTATAGCTGTATGCATGGATCTCTAATTGTCATAATCATCCATTCATCGTGAGCAAAAATAAATAAGCAAATGAAAGTATAGGAGCCTTAGCCAACAACAAACCTAAAGTTGTTTTGATTTTATTCCAATGATTACAAGTTTGCAAGCAGAAAGCTAAGTCTAGTAAGAAATTAGTGTTTACCATTTGCACAATACTCATTCCCAATCTTAGTCCCCAATAGTAATTAACGTTTTTCTTAGTATGTTTCTTACCAGAATGAGTACTTCCCAATAGTTTTTGCTGGGGTGATGTGGATGCAGCCACCTGGTAGCAGTAGGTAGTGGAGTACGTCCCCGTCCTTGACCTCCATGTCCCAAGTCCATTCAGATTGAAATATATTTGGGAAGTCGAAAGGGAGGGAGGAAGAAAATTTCCAAACCGCCAGATCAGAGAGAGAGAGAGAGAGATTCCTGACCATAGATGCAGGAGATCGCGGCGAGCTGCATCAATGGGAGGCCCCCTCGTCCCAGCAACAACAACTTCGCCGGGTAGCCATGTGCGAGGAGGGGAGTCGTGGAGGAGGTCGGCGGGGTGGGTTCGTGAATGCGTAGGCGAGGCGGATGGGTGTCGTGTAGGGTTTGAGTGGAGAAGAGGCGTATGGGCGGAGCGCGCCACGTGGGAGGTGGGGTTGGGCAGTGCGGAGACGCAATGGCGGGCCGGGCTACCGCGGTTGGATGGCGGCAGCGTGCGAGGCGGTCGGGAGGATTTGCGAGGAGGAGTAGAGTAGGCGGAGCCCATGCACACAGCGCGCACGCCGGCAGCCACCGCCCGGCGAGGCAGGGCCGGATCCGTGACCACCCGCCACCGCATGGAGACGCCGCGGCGAAGCGCGGGGGCAGACGGCCGCACTCGCCCGCCGCCGAGCAGTCGCGTCGCCGCCGTCTTGGACTCCTCGTGGCCTCCGTGAGGCCCCTCGGGCGGCGGCGACGCCAGCGCGGGCGGAGAGGCGGCGGCGCTAGGTTGGGCCGCTCGGTCGCCGCTGGGGCGACGCGAGCGACGCCCGTTTTTCGCCATCTCTCTCTCGCGGGAGCGTGGGGAGATGGATTGGGGGCCCGGCCGCGGTGGCTCTGCCGGATCTATCTCGACAGTGTTCGCAGATCAACTAATCCATCAATAAAATCAACTGCACGTGTAAGAAAACCAGAGCTCAATGTTTAGAATATGAAGAAATGGCCCACGCCGCAGGTCGTAGATTTTTCTAGAACTACATGTGCAATTAACCGTTCGCATCTAAAGCCAGGCCATAGAATTTTTCTAGAACTACATGTGCAATTTCCCCCAGATAAAGCACCATTTATCAGGGACTGACGAATCATAGTGGATTCCTTGCAGCTTGTTCTGTAGTTCTTGATATTCATCAAAAGCCTTTTTTTAGAAAGATATTCATCAAAAACCTGTACTGTGAAAGAGGCAGACTAAACAGCTCATCAAGATGTTCTGCTTCCATGATCTTCTTAACTGATAAATTTCGTCACCAAGAGCCTTTTTTTTTCCAAAAAAGCACCAAATTTTGCCATATTATCTAATTGAAAAATATTACTATAGATTTTTTTTAAAAAAAACTGAGATCCTGCCTGTCCATCAACGATCAGCTGCGGTCTTTTTCTGCCTGTCGCGATCCTGAGATCCTGTGAAGAAGAAAAAATCAGCCAGCTTGCTGGCGCGATGGAGAAGATAGCAGTACATCTCAACAGTGTTCGCAAATCAACCGATCCATCAATGATCAACTGCACTTGTAAGAAAACTGGAGCTCGATGATAACGATAGGAAGAAATTGGCCAGGCATCAGCCGCTGCAGGCCGCAGCTTAGCCAATGGCGTCTTGGACTCTTGGCAGACTCCGTACGCTCGCAAACGCTTCCTCCCCCACGGAATCGTCGTCAACCTCTCGCTCCTTTGATGCTTTGCTGAGCTCAAGTGATTGCCCCCCTCGTCACTATTGACTTCCACGAGATAATCTTCTCAAAAAAAAAAAGGAATGGCAACTCTCTAGATAAGATCTCTTCTGTCCCTTCTCAATTCAGTCTTTCTTCCTCGAACAGAGTGCGTGGTTGCCAGCCATGGACTCGGCGGCGATGGGCGTGGCGAGCAGCGACGACGTTCTACTGTTTATCCTTGCCATCGCCGTCTTCGTGGTCGTCGCTACTGCAACCTGGTCCCGCCGTGGGCGTGGGCACGGCAACGGCGCGCCGAGCCCGCCGTCGCGCCCGCTGCTCGGTCACCTCCACCTGCTCGGCAAGTCACTGCACCGCTCGCTGGCCGCGCTCGCCGCCGCGCACGGCGACGGAGTCGCCGGTGGCGCGGCGCCGCTGCTGTCCCTGCGCCTGGGCGCGCGTCGGGCGCTGCTCGTGTCCGCGCACGGCGCGGCCGAGGAGTGCTTCACCGCGCCGCGCGACGCCGCGCTGGCGGGCCGGCCGCGCCTGCTCGCCGGCGAGCTGCTCGGGTACGGGTACACGATGCTGGTGTGGGCGCCCCACGGAGACCACTGGCGCGCCGTCCGCCGGTTCCTCGCCGTCGAGATCTTCTCGGCATCCCGCCTCGCCGCGCGCGCCGCCGAACGCCGCGCCGAGGTCGCCACGCTCGTCGAGAGCCTCCTCCTTGACGGCGGCGCTGACGCAGGCGCCACGGTGACCCTCCGGCCCAGGCTCTTCGAGCTGGTGCTCAACGTCATGCTGCGCACGGTCACCGGGGAGCGCGCTCGCCGCGCCGACGTACACAGGTTCCAGGAGATCGTCGAGGAGACGTTCGCGGTGAGCGGCGCGCCCAGCGTCGGCGACTTCTTCCCGGCGCTGCGGTGGGTCGACCGCCTGCGCGGCGTCGACGCGGCGCTACTGCGTTTTCAGGCGAAACGCGACGCTTTCGTCGGCGGCCTCGTCGACGACCAACGGCGACGACGCGACGCCGGTAACGGCCGAGACGCGGAGAAGACAAGCATCATTGACGAGCTCCTGTCGCTGCAAGAAATCGATCCCGATTACTACACTGACACCGTCATCAAAGGCATCGTCCTCGTGAGTAGTCTGATCTCCCCGAAACGAACATGGTGTTTGGGCCAATTGTACCTATGGTTGCAATCTCTATACTGATGCATCTGCAGATACTACTCACCGCCGGCACCGATACGTCGGCGCTGACCACCGAATGGGCAATGGCGCTGCTGCTGACACACCCAGAAGCAATGCAGAAGTTGAGCAGAGCTCGACGCCAATGTCGGCACGGCACGGCTAGTTGCGGAGTCGGACATCACGAACCTCCCATACCTGCAATGTGTGGTCAAGGAGACCCTCCGACTACACCCCGTCGCCCCAATCATCCCGGCGCACGAGGCCATGGACGACTGCACCGTCGGCGGCTTCGCCGTCCGGCGAGGCACGATGATCCTCGTGAACGCTTGGGCGATCCACCGGGATCCCAAGCTCTGGGACGCGCCCGAGGAGTTCAGGCCGGAGAGGTTCTTGGACGCCGGTGGCGACATGCTGCCGTTCGGGCTTGGACGGAGGCGGTGCCCCGGCGAGGGTCTGGCGATGCGTCTTGTTAGCTTGACGGTGGCGGCGCTCGTGCAGTGCTTTGAGTGGGGTGTTGGTGGAGGTGGCGTCGTCGACATGGGTGAAGGTGTTGGGCTGACAATGCCGATGGCGACGCCTTTGTCGGCGGTGTGTCGGCCCCGGAAGTTTGTCACGAGCATGCTCTCTGCTTCGACATGATGGGGGGTGACGGGGTGAACATAATTGGATGACAGTGGTGTTAGATTGCTCATTTATTAGTGGAACTTTTGGTGAATAATGCCATCAATTCTTAAACCTTAGGTGTTAGATTGCTCATTTATTAGTAGAACGTCGTCTACCACCAAAGACAAACGTCGTTAAATCACGAGAAGTTCGTTCCCGAGTCGAACTCAGACCGAGGTGCTACCGGGGCTCTTGTAACCACTAGACTACATGTCCTTTCGCATAATTCCATATAAATCGATCGGTTCAGTTAGTTTTCCAAAAAAAAATTATAGGGTAATATTAGTAAAGGAGTTTATTTAAACCAAATGAAATATAATACTTAAAGAGATGAAAAATATAGTTTTTCTTAGACCTTACTATTGCTCACCGTTGCACTATGTTTGTGCCGCTGGAGAATAGAGAGAGTGGTGAGTGGTGAGACTGGTGACTCTGTTGCCTCGAAAAACAATCAAGCTTGGCTTTGGTTTATTCTGCAGCGTATACGTCACTCATGACAGCTTGAATTTGTTGACGAAATTTGTAAACATTGCCCAAATGATTAATTTTCAGGTTTCCACCCAATTTTTAGATGGAAAATATCGCACGGATGTTTCAAAGAACTGTGCAGATGCTTTCATATAGTCCTATTTTTCAGGTCGAATGTGTGCACTGTTCAGCACAGTGTACATTTTCTTTGTTTGTTCTGTTTAGTTTTTCATGTCTTCATTTCTCATACTAATATCTTGTTTTGATTTTATTTCTTTTCCTTTTATTTTGTGGTTTTCTCATATTTCTCAATCCGTTGGTAAAATTCATATACTGGAGCATATTTAAACAAGAAACTATTTCAGCGGACAGAATTGTGTTGAAATCTTCAATAAAATACTTTTTTGAAATATGCAATATCAATTATAGATATGTGAACACCCTCCATCCTAATTTATACTAAGTCGTTTCGGCTTTTCAAAACTATATACCTACATATATGCTTATATCTAGGTACATACTAAATACTATGAATCTAGAAAAACTAAAACGACCTATATTTTGAAATTGAGAGAGTAGAAGAAAAAATAAATCAAAATCTATGGGTGGGTCTCAATGCTCAACCAGCCATCCAGCAGCGCCGGTGTTGACCGTAGGAGACAAAACGAATGTACGTACCAAAATAACATAACGGTACACATATGAAATAAAGCACACAAATGAAATAAAAAAACGGTTGAAAACTGACAGGAAAAAAATACTTTCATCAAATGCGTGATTGAAATCGGATTGAAATCCGTGAGAAGAAAATAAGTCTAACAGTCAATAAAATGAGAAGGAGACTCGACTCATCAAATGTGATTAAAAACTAAACTAAATCATACAAGTACCATGCCACGGTCTATGGGGCGATGCGATCCAACATGCCATGCAATCCGAAACTAGGATGTCACATACTTATATATTTCCAGAGTTGCATGATTAGATCACACACACACGGAACAAAATTCTCTTGTTGTTTTGTTTTGTTTTGTTTTGTTTTGAGAACTCATGGATCACTCTCTATTATTCATGCATAGCCGCATAGGGTCAGCAAGATCACGACCCACCAAAATGTTCACACAACTTGGGAGGGAATCACTTCAAATGCATGTTGTTGATCCAGGTCCCGAAGTGGCAGTTTCTCAGCTTATTTCGGCTTGTTTCGACTTATCTCCTCTCACATAACACTATTCAATCTACTAGCTGGACACTATTTATCGTATCAGCCGAACACCCTCTAAATCTGAGTGAGCTGTTCGTGAGAGCACACTGATTACAAGAACATGGCGCAGAAGAAATATTTACAGGTACAAAATGCAACACTAAGAGCTCCTGTGTGCTTTGCTAAAGATGACACCAGCTGGGGCGTGATCAAAGGAGTTGGATCAAAGCACAGACGCCAGATTTGTTGAGTCAGTTTCGATGATGATACGAGATATCCCTTGGGCCATGGCCGCCTCCAGGACAGATAGGCAAGCCCCTCCTTCTGGTGATAAAGCATCATTCAACGATAGTTAGGTAAATCCGAGCAACAATTGCCTGACCAATACTATCTCTGATCACTAAAGCCACATGCTCCCCGAGAGCTCTAGTGTTTATCTCATGAAATTCTCTATTTTTCATCTCATGGCCAATCTCGAGGCCGAGCCGCTCCGCGCCCAACACCGCCTCCCGCCGCTGCGGAGAAGAATAGGGGATGGAGCATGGGGATGGCGGCGTGTCCAGCAAGGGGAGGCCGAGAGGCAGTGCGGCCGGCGAGAGAAGGCCAGGAGGTGGTAACCATAGCCATGTGTGCCTAATCCTATGGACGGTGCCATCTCCCATGCTCGCCCCCAATCTTCCGGCCAAGCACCAACCCATCCCGACTGGCGAGCGAAGTTTGACGCGAGGAGACAACCTCATCCGAGACGTCGGAGGCCAGAGGAACGAGGCGATGCAGGCAAAGGATGCGAGGAAGAGAACCAGTCACCGACCAATAGCACAGAGTTATCCCGGATGGGCCTTTGGACATCTCGGTCGGGGCAACGATTCAACCCCTATGTTGTCAAAAAAAAAAAAAACGATTCAACCCCTATGCGTGGGTCTCATTCTCATTGCTCAACCGGCCATCCAACAGCGCTGGTGTTGACCGTGGGAGACAAAACGAATGTATGTACCAAAATAACGTAACGGTCCACAGATGAAATGAAGCACCCAAGTGTGGAGTCTGTTCAGTTCATCAAATTTACCTAAATGAATAGTTCATTGAAGTGAAAATTTGTGTAAAAAGTATGCATTGAAATGTGTGTCGTGAGAGAAAATGTGACATAGATGAATAATTTTGAAGTGGAAAGTGGAGCACAAGAAAACAGTTGAAAACTGTCTGAAAAAAATACTTTCATGTTTAATAGTCCTGCCTTGGGCTCATACTCCCTCCATACTCATAAAACAAGTCGTTTAGGACAAGAACACTACTCCAAAGATAACTCACTACTTATTTTTATAAAAATATTTATTAAAAACTGACATATGTATACTTTTATGAAAGTACTTTACAAGACAAATCTATTCATGTAGTTTTGACATTTTCAAATTCACCAAATTAAAAGTTATTTATGATTTATATTTCTAATATTTAACTGAAAGCCTGTCTCAGCCAACTTATTTTAATGTCACACAGGCTTACCCTGTTTCCTTGGGGCCGCCAGCTCATTATTGTCGCACATTATTTTGATCACATTATTGCACTCCTCCGTCATATCAGTATTTGTCGTTGTCCTGATTTGTGAATAAAAAAAATCAGCTAGCGAGTGGCCTCTTGGCTCCTTCCTCTCGCTCTCCATTGATGCTCAGCTAAGCTCAAGTGGTTGTTGGTTTGTCTCCCACTCTCCCCACTAGATATGGCAACTCTGCCGGTGTGGTCAACTCTTCATCTTCGCTGAGTTCACGGAGTAGCCGGATGAGGAAGAGAGACGGCATCTCTCAATGTTGACAGAGATATGAAAGAGACGAGTTCTTAGGTAAAGGTATTCTCCCCTCCTTCATCGCCCTCCTCCACTCCTTCATCCTTCCCCCAGTGGGGTCCGCTCAGCACGCGACGTGGCGGCGGTGAAGGCCTTGCGGTCGCCATCCATGGACGTGGCGAGCGGCGACGCTGTCCTGCTTCTTCTTGCAGTGGCAGTCGCCCTGCTCGTCGCCGCTGCCGTCTTGTCCAGGCGTGGGCGGGGCCACGGCAGTAATGCGGCGCCGAGCCCGCCGTCGCGGCCGCTGCTCGGCCACCTCCACCTGCTCGGCAAGCCGCTGTACCGTTCCCTCACCGCGCTCGCCGTCGCGCACGGCGGGGGCGGGGGCGAACCGGCGCCGCTCCTGTCCCTGCGCCTGGGCGCACGGCGGACGCTGCTGGTGTCGGACCACGCCGCCGCCGAGGAGTGCTTCACGGCGCGCGACGCCGCGCTGGCGGGCAAGCCGCGGCTGCTGGCCGGGGAGTGGCTCGGGTACGGGTACACCACCGTCACCTGGACGCCACACGGAGACCACTGGCGCGCCCTGCGCCGGTTCCTCGCCGTCGAGCTCTTCTCCGCGTCCCGCCTCGCCGCGCGCGCCGCCGACCGCCGCGCCGAGGTAGCCGCGCTCGTCGGGGGCATCCTCCGCCACACCGCCGCAGGAGGGGACGCATCCGCAGTGACACTCCGGCCAAGGCTCTTCGAGCTGCTGATCAACGTCATGCTCCGCGCGCTCACCGGCGCGCCCGGGCGCCGCGGCGATGTGCGCAGGTTCCAGGCGCTCATCGAGGAGACATTCAAGTTGACCGGCGCCTTAAGCGTCGGGGACTTCTACCCGGCGTTCCGGTGGGTCGACCGCCTGCGCGGCGTCGACGCGACTCTGATCCGTCTGCAGGCGAGACGCGACGCCTTCGTCGCCGGCCTCGTCAACGACCAACGGCGACGGCGCGACGCCGTTAACGGCCGAGACGCGGAGAAGATAAGCATCATTGAGGAGCTCCTGTCGCTGCAAGAAATCGATCCCGAGTTCTACACTGACACTGTCATCAAAGGCATCGCCATGGTGAGTCATCTCTCATGTTAATTACCAATCAGTGTATCACTCTCCATTGGTAACACGGTTGCAATCTCCATGGTGATGTGGGTGTATATATATGCAGGTACTACTCAATGCCGCCACCGACACGTCGGCACTGACCATCGAGTGGGCAATGGCGCTGCTGCTGACGCATCCGGAGGCGATGCAGAAGGTGAGAGCCGAGCTAGACGCCAATGTCGGCACATCCCGCCTGGTGGAGGAGTCGGACATCACGAACCTCCCATATCTGCAAGGCGTGGTCAAGGAGACGCTCCGGCTGCGCCCGGTCGGGCCGTTGATTCCGGCGCATGAGGCCATGGAGGACTGCACCGTGGGCGGGTACCATGTCCGGCGTGGCACGATGATCCTCGTGAACGCTTGGTTGATCCACCGGGACCCCAAATTGTGGGAGGAGCCCGAAGAGTTCAGGCCGGAACGGTTCTTGAACGCCGGCACGGCGGTGAACGCGGTCACCACACCCATCCTGACGTTCGGACTTGGACGGAGGCGCTGCCCTGGGGAGGGACTGGCAATTCGTCTTGTTAGCTTGACGCTGGCGGCGCTCGTGCAGTGCTTCGAGTGGGGTATCGTTGAAGGTGGCGTCGTCGACATGGACGAAGGTGTTGGGCTGACAATGCCGATGGCGACTCCTTTGTCGGCAGTGTGTCGGCCCCGGCAGTTTGTGAAGAGCATCCTCTCTGCATCGACATGAGGAAATGAGCATAGGTTTCTGAAGAATAAACAGAATTGGGTAACGCTGAACTTAGTACTGTACTGCTTATGTTGGTAAGGAAGAAAACTTACAGAATGGTTCCTCTAGATCCTACAATGTTGTGGCTTATTCTAATTCCCACTCTGCATTTGAGCAACTGAAGAAGAATCATTAACAGTTCATGCGGCCCTTTCGCAGAACCAACAGTCTGATCAATGCCAATTGCAATAAGCAACCATTTTTTTAAGACGTGCATAACACGTTTTTCATTAAGAGAAGAGTTTTACATGACACAACTTTAGGAGAGTCCTTAAAGTGCAGAGTTACAAGAAAGACAACCCGAAATAAAGTGATTCTCCAAATGCCAGTGGATGAGGTGTGCTCACTGAAATTGTTTCAGATTTGAAACTAGCAGATGGAGACTCCTTTGTCGATGGTGTGTAGCCCCGGAAGTTTGTCAGGAGCATCAACATGACGAGGTGAAGAGTGAACATAATTGGATGATAATGGTGCTAGATTGTTCATTTATCATTGGCCTTTTGGTGAATAATGCTCTCATATCTTATTAATCATTAGAATCGCTCACCATCGCATCATATTATTCATGTGACATGCCATTAGAGCCATGCCCCGCCTGTTCTGCCAATTTGTAGAAGGAAAATGTTGCAAGGATGATTTTCCAAGTGTTGTTCAATTGTTTTCAATCAGCAAGATATGCATTCATGTAGTCCTATTTTTTTGTACTGTCATTTCTTTTTCTCCCTTTTCATCCCATGTGTACATTTTTCTTGTTTGTTCTTTTCTGTTAGGATTCTCTATATTTCGTATACATTTTTTTGTTTTCATGTTATTTTCTGTTCTCACATAACAAACTTTATTTTTTGTTTCTTTTCTTATTTCTCAATCCATTGGTGAATTTCATATTATAGAGCATATTTAAATCAAGTCAATGTTTCAGTCACCAGATATGTGCTGTAATCTTCAAATATTTTAAAAATATTTGATATCAATTACAGAGATGTGAGCATTCTAAAAAGAAAGTAAAAATGAACAATACCATGTGTTAGATGTTGTTCATTACCACCGCTGCAAATATTGAAGTTTTTTTATAGGACAATTTGGGGGGGTGTGTGTGTGTGGGGGGTGGTGTTGAGCATCCCTACCTGAGTTTACCACTGATGCATCATTTATGTGTGGGTTTCGCTGCTCAACCCCGCCAGCAGCGCTGGTGCTGAACATGGGGGACGAAACTAGAGGAAGACAAGACGAATGTAATACAATAACAGAACGGTCTACTGTCTACAGATTAAATGAAGCACACAAAAATGAAATCAAACACCGTTGAAAAAATATTGAAATTTTTTTCATGTTAATATAGGCATGGCTTGGGCTCATACTCCAGTTTAATTGTTAAGCCTTACCCTCTTTCCTTGGGCCCAGCCTATATAGCCCATTATTGTTGCGCATTAGCAAAAAAAAAGTATATTGTTTTTTATGATTTTGCAAAAACAATTGTGCATAACGAAGTTTTCCATCCGACTGTTTCTGATGAACTGTCCAGCATATTTCAAAAAAAAAACTATTTTATATGAATTCGAATGGAGATAAGCTATATACAAAATTTGTAGAGCTTGATCCATAACTTTTTGTTCAAACTTTTTCATCTCTCTTTGTGCTTAAATAGTCCACATAATGTTTAAATCTAAAATTCAAATTTTAGATCTGAACATTGTGTCAACTGTTTGAGCATGAAAAATTATTGCAAATGAAAAATATTTGAACTACAAAGTTGTAAATCTCGTCTAGATCTATAATATTTATATACATCTTATTTTCATCCGAGGTCATATGAAGAAACTACATTTTTTTTGCTGTCCATTGAAGCAAAATTTCTCCAATTCAATAGATCCGAATATTGTGTCAATTATTTGAGCACGAAGATGATTCAAAATGATTTTTTAAACTAAAAAACTGTAGATATCATCTAGATCTATATTTTTGTATAAATTTTATCTTCATCCGAGTTCATATGAAGAAGTTTTATTTTTAAAAAAATATTTTGTCCATTGAAACGAAATTTCTCCAATTCATTAGAATGAAAAATATTTGAACTACAAAGTTGTAAATCTCGTCTATATCTATAATTTTTGTATAAAATCTTATCTTCATACGAGTTCATATGAAGAAGTTACAATTTCTTAAAAATATGTTGTCCATTGAACGAAATATCTCCAATTCATTAGATCTGAATAATGTGTCAATTATTTGACCACGAAGATGATTCAAAATGAAAAATATTCAAACTACAAAATTGTAGTCGAGATCTAAATTTTTAATAAACCTTATCTCTATCCAAATTCATATTAAACATTTATATTTTCTAAATGAATTGAAAAGTTACCACCGGATACTCGCACCACAGCTTTCGCTATAGTACCAAAACCACCGGATGAAACTGCAGTAGTCGGTAGTTGAATGCTCAACAATTTTTTTTTTGCAAAATCATAAGAAAATAGAAATAAAAATCCACATTAGCTAGCGATCACATTGCACATTGCGCTCCTCGGTCATATCATATCTGTGGTGGTCCTGATCTGTGACTAAAAAAGTACTCCCTCGGTCCCAAAATATAGTTTCATTTAGACTTTTTCAATTCAAGCCTTTTCAACTTTAACCAACAATATCTGTTAAAATAATTTATTTTAAATAGAAACAATTGCATATTTTTATAGTTAGTTTCATGGTAAATACCATTTTTTATGTTATTAGTATTTATAATTATTTCGATTAGGGTGAAAGCAGTGGCGAAGCCAGCTTTATGGTTTAAGGGGGCTCTTCACTTTTCTTGTTCTCTGCCTCCCTCATTTCCCATCTTCTTCTTCCTTATTTAAAAAAAAAAAATAGAGGGGGCCTCTAGCGGTAAGGGCCTGGTTGAGCGGTTGAGCCCCGGCCGCCCCAACGCTGGCTCCGCCGTTGGGTGAAAGTTGAAAAAGTTGGATCTCGACATCCACTCAACTGCAGTGGTGCCTCTTCCTGTTTTGGGACAGACGGAGTATCAGCTAGCGAGTGGCCTCCTTGGCGCCTTCCTCTCGCTCGCTCCATTGGTGCTCAGCTGAGCTCAAGTGGTTGTTGACTTGTCGACGTTGTCGTCACTCTGAGTTCCCCACTGGAAATGGCAACTCTGCCGGTGTTGTCAACTCTTCATCTTCGCTGACTTGTCTTCACGGAGTTGCCGGATGAGGAAGAGAGGTGACAAGATAAAATATCCTCTCTTTCCTTCCTCGCCCTCCTCTGATCCTTACCCCCAGCTACGGCTGCTCAGTACGCCCCGTGGCGGCGGTGAGCCGGTGAGGGCCTCGCGGTCGCCAGCCAGCCATGGACGTGGTGAGCGTTGACGCTGTCCTTCTTGCCGTCGCAGTCTCCCTGCTCGTCGTCGCTGCAGTCTTGTCCAGGCGGGGGCGGGAGCACGGCAATACGGCGCCTAGCCCGCCGTCGCGGCCGCTGCTCGGCCACCTCCACCTGCTCGGCAAGCCGCTGCACCGTTCCCTCACCGCGCTCGCCGTCGCGCACGGCGGCGCCGGCGGGGGCGAACCGGCGCCGCTCCTGTCCCTGCGCCTGGGCGCGCGGCGGGCGCTGCTGGTGTCCGACCACGCCGCGGCCGAGGAGTGCTTCACGGCGCGCGACGCCGCGCTGGCGGGCAAGCCGCGGCTGCTGGCCGGGGAGCGGCTCGGGTACGGGTACACCGCCGTCAGCTGGGCGCCCCACGGCGACTACTGGCGCGCCCTGCGCCGGTTCCTCGCCGTCGAGCTCTTCTCCGCGTCCCGCCTCGCCGCGCGCGCCGCCGACCGCCGCGCCGAGGCCGCTGCGCTCGTCGGGAGTCTCCTCCGCCACGCCGCCGGAGGGGACGCCGCGGCGGTCACGCTCCGGCCCAGGCTCTTCGAGCTGGTGCTCAACGTCATGCTCCGATCTCTCACCGGCGCGCCCGGGCGCGGTGGCGACGTGCGCAGGATCCAGGAGATAATCGAGGAGAGCTTCAAGTTGACCGGCGCGCCCAGTGTCGGGGACTTCTACCCGACGTTCCGGTGGGTCGACCGCCTGCGCGGCGTCGACGCGGCTCTGATCCGTCTGCAGGCGAGACGGGACGCGTTGGTCGCCGGCCTCGTCGACGACAAGCGCCGAAGTCGGGAAGCCGGTGGCCTTGACACGGAGACGAAAAGCGCCATTGACGAGCTCCTGTCACTGCAAGAAATCGATCCCGAGTTCTACACTGACACTGTCATCAAAGGCATTGTCATTGTAAGTCATCTCTCATGTTAATCCGTCGCACTCGCACGAACATGTTGCTTGGCTTATGATAACTGGTAGCATGGTTGCAATCTTCATGGTGATGTGGGTGTGTATACACAGGTGCTACTCGGTGCCGGCACTGACACGTCGGTGCTGACCACCGAGTGGGCAATGGCACTGCTGCTGACGCATCCGGAAGCAATGCACAAGTTGAGAGCCGAGCTTGACGCCAATGTCGGCACATCCCGGCTCGTTGAGGAGTCGGACATCACGAACCTCCCGTACCTGCAATGTGTAGTCAAGGAGACGCTCCGGCTGCGCCCGGTCGGGCCGGTGATCCCGGCGCACGAGGCCATGGAGGACTGCACTGTCGGCGGGTACCACGTCCGGCGTGGCACGATGATCCTCGTGAACGCTTGGTTGATCCACCGGGACCCCAAATTGTGGGAGGAGCCTGAGGAGTTCAGGCCGGAGCGGTTCTTGGACGCTGGCACGGCGGTGACCGCGGTCACCACGCCCTTGCTGCCTTTCGGGCTTGGACGGAGGCGGTGCCCTGGCGAGGGTTTGGCGATGCGTCTTGTTAGCTTGACGCTGGCGGTGCTCGTGCAGTGCTTCGAGTGGGGTGTCAGTGAAGGCGGCGTTGTCGACATGGATGAAGGTCTTGGGCTGACAATGCCGATGGCGACTCCTTTGTCGGCAGTGTGTCGGCCCCGGCAGTTTGTGAAGAGCATGCTCTCTGCATCGACATGAGGAAATGTGCACAGTTTTTTGAAGAATAAACAGACTTGGGTAACACTGAGCTTAAGCTGTTAGTAGTACTGTACTGCCTCTAGATGCTACTATAATGCATGATCAGTGTTGTGGCTTATTCTAATCTCAACTCTGCATTTGTTTGCGAAGTGAAAGTGGGAAACTGAAGAAGAACCATTAACGAATCATGCAGACCTTTCGCAGAATGAACAATCTGAATAATGCCAATTGCAATAAGCAACCAGAATGTACAGGATGAATACATATACATTATTCTCCAAATACCAGTCGATGATGTGGTGCTCATTGAAACTGTTTTCAGATCTGAAACTAGCAGTGCCTTCTTATTCAGAGATTGGGCTATTGAGGAATGCTTCTGAAATTCTGATGGTTCAGATTAGCAGTGGTTTCTCATTCATAGACCGATCCGATGGTTAACATTAATCTTGTGACGTGTTGTATGATTAACATTCAAATTAGCAGTTCTGATGATTAAATTTAGCTGTATGATTCAGAGACAATCCGATAGGTAAAATAGAAGCTCACTACAAGTAGATCCGGACTACCCTGTTGATTTCTGATTCAGTAAATATTTCAGTAGATTCAGTAAAAACTTCAGTCTGCCAGGTCCAAATGAAATTGCCGGAAGCAGCAGCAAGTTCAGTTTGGAACAGCATATAAGATACTCTACATAATTTACCGAGGAACACTTCGTACATGTTTACCTAACATCAGTTCACACTTTTATCTTTGTTCTTCTCGTTGCTGGATGATATGTCCCCACTTTTGCACTGAGATTCCGTGAAGATCCATTATCAAACTACCTCGCCGATAGCTATGTTCCTGTCGAAGCCTGGAGGAGAGCAAGAGAACATATAACTTTCAGGATTAGGTTTCAGAACTTTGGTCTTTGGTGTGTATGCTAATGTCACCAGAAGATATTCAGTGTGCTCGGTTATGAAATACTCTTATCTCAGAGAAAATACAAGAGTAAAAAAGAATTACAGTGCATACTAGCCTGATGGAGAATACTGAAAAACATACATCTACTACTACTTATCAGTCCCACGGGGGAAAAAGAAAAAAAAAACATCAGAGGCGACTGAGAGAGGCGACTGAGGCGTTCCTCCACTGGCCGTCGCCGGTGGTTGCGCCCGCCGGCCTCCGGCCGGTGTTCTTCGCCCTCGCTGCCTCCCCACAGTTCCCGCCGGCCCTCTGCCAGGAATGGAGGATGCCAAACGTGTCGATTGCGCCATCGATTCGGAAGGCATTGAGGCGAATTACAGCAGGAGATCAACCTTCTTTCAATACAGTCGATATTAATCGATTCATGGAGCGCATCAATCAGGAATTTGTTCTCACCTCATCGCTGCATCTTGGCGAAGGAGTGAGCAAGTTTTGGGACTCTGATTCGGAGTCCGATGTTGAAGATCTTGGAGATGCAGAGCTCCCATCGGGGTCGTCGCCGGCGCCGCCGCTTTCGGTTCCTGCCGTGGCTGCGCCCCGCGCCGGCCCGTCGCCGGCTTCACCGTCTGCGCCGCCACACCGGTACAAGCCGCCTTGGAAATCGGTGTGGAAAGGGCCGCTGCCACCCGCAAGGCTCTCGCCGGTGGCGACCGGGACTTCCGCCGGCGTGGACGGCTGGCCAGCGGCGGTGGCGTCATGGCGAGGACCAGATGCCGTGATCCGCTTTTGGCGCACGGGACTTGTTTGGGCGACCGGGAATCACGCGGTCCAGGCCCGGCCCAGCAGACCGTTGACCCAGGGTTAGGCTTACGGTCGTCTCCGCCGCATTCGCGAACCGAGCATCCAACGCATTCGACGCCTGCCTTGCCAAATCGTCGCGCCGCAGTTTCTCGATCCTCGCCGCCGTCGCCTCGTCAACGCCACAATCCTCGGCACCTCTCTCCAACACCCTCTACGCGCTCGATGGCGGGCGGGGCGGTTCGCCGCCGAGGACAGAAGGCCGGGTGCCCTGCTGCCCAACCCGCCGTGAGCGGCGAACTTGTGCGGGGTCGCGGGGTCCGCGAGGCCGTGGGACGGCTCTCTGGTGGCGACGGCGACCGCATGGGCAGCGTGCGCCGCGTGGCGTCGGGTGCAGCGTGGCGGGGCGGTGCTCGCAGCGACAATGGTGGAGGGCGCAGTACCGGTTCTACGAGGCAGCCTATTGACACCGCAAAGACGGAAATCGGGCTGAGATGGAGGAAAAGGAAGCGCAAGCGCCTTCGTGGCGTGTGTTATTTGCCTGACGACCATTACGCCAACCGGTGCCCTCTTCTCCGTGGTCCGCCGTCCGTTGCGTACTGTGCCGCTTCGGACGACAATGGAGGATTTTTCTACATTCAAGCAGCAAATGAGCATGACATTGTCTCAACTGAGTTTTCTCCGATCGCCGCCCTCATCAAGGTGGAGTCTGGTGATGTCTCCGAACAGCTGCTTCTGACTACGCTAGCACGGATCGTTCCGGTCCCTTGGCACTGGGAAGCGCAAGAAGAGGGGCACAAGTGCTTTATTGTGCCTTTTCCTAGCAAGGAGGAGCTGACCCGTATGGTTGCTGTTGGCACAATCACGACAAAGAATAAGGAAGGTACCTTCTCGATTGAAGAATTTGTTGATGATGTTCAGTTAATAAAAGTACTGGATCAGGTTTGGGTGACTGTCACCAAGGTTCCACGAGCACTTCGTTCTTTCCTTCCTTTGTGGGCTGTTGGTACAATGATTGGAGCTACTCAGAAGGTGGATGTCCACCACCTACGGTGTACTGGGGAGGTACGAATCCTTGTAGCAGTTTTGGACATAAAAAAATTCCAAAATTCGCTAATGTTTGTGTGAAGGGATGCATGTACCGCCTTTTTTTCAAGCCCGATGAGGAGGTGACGAAGGTTGCAGATCAGGATGATGATGAGGACCTGCTCACAGATGATGATAAGGGTAATGATGCGGATGGGGACAGGAAGATGAGGGATGCTAACCCTCTACGAACCCAGGGGGTGGTGAAAAGGAATCTTCTTTGCAAACTGACCTGCACCCAGGCGGAAATCTCACAGGCGAGCTACTTTGATCCAAGAGCCTTTGGATTTGGCATGAGCGTTGTTTGATGAGATTAGCATCAAGGTCATGTTAGAGAAGGATTCAGTGGGGTGGAAAACATACAGCCCGTTGACTGATGAAGAGCGGAGGATGTACAATGCCAGGGTGACACCTCCTATTAACCCTCACACTTTCTTCTCTGATGAGTTTGAACAGGACCCTGGGTTATCTTGTGCCCTTGCTTCAGTGGGTGGAACTCCGCTCGCCTACCCGGAGGCTCACCCGTTCGGTGGAGGGGTATTGCGCCTACACCTCCCTTTCTGACAGGGATGCGGGGACTCGGTGGTGGCCCCCGCTATTCACTGCGGGGGACCCTGCGGTGGTTTCTGTTTCCCTCCATGCCGGAGAGGGAGGAGCGAGCCACGGAGAGAAGACATGGCCTCGGAGGAGGTGTTGTCCTCGATCTTTGCTGCGGTGGGAAGGTTCCTCCCAATGCGCGTCTGAGGAGGTGGCCCGGATGGTGTCGCTGCTACCATTGAGGGGCCACCCCAATCTTTGTGGGGAGCCACCGAGTGAGGTGGACGGCCTCACCTGCGCCGTGACGGCACCAGCGGTGGTAGTGCCTCGCCTACTCCTCCCGAGGTGGGCGCACCAAGACACTTGGAGCGGCGGAATGCGGGAAAGGCGGATGAACATATCCCACGCAAGACGGAACAGCGGCGGCAGAAAAAAGAACCTCGAAGGTAACTCCTTTTCTAGCTTTGATTCCCATATTATTTCAAACCTTGGTAGGATAGGCATCAACTTAGCTACCTCAGATGTTGCTTTTATCAAGAACTTAGAGGTAGAAAGATTAGTTCTTAGCGCAAATAAAAATATTAAAGTAAAAGCTACGAATCAAATAAGTGATGACGAAAGGGAAGAAAGACTGGAGGAAGTTCTCAACCACGTTTGTGGGAATTTAAATGAGCTTGCTTGATAAAGAGTATGATCATATTCTAGATCTCACTCCTGTCAGTCGTAAGAAAAAATATAATAATGCCAAAAATCCAAAAAAAGGCAAACTTCCCAAAAAGCCAAAAACTCCTTCAAAGATTACTATAAAATGAAAGGGGTATTCTGGAATAGCAGAGGTCTTGCTGACTTGGCTAAACACAGATTCTTGGCTGAACTAGTTAAAGAGGAGCAGATTAATTTTATTGCTCTCTCGAAGGTCGTGAGTCCTTTCGATCATGTCATCAAAAATCTTTGTCTGTGGACGTGATTTTCTTTGGCATGCTATGGCACCCCATGGTAGATCTGGTGGCATCTTGCTAGGGGTAGATCTTAGTGCGTTTGATATAGGTGCCATTGATGAGGGGGATTTCTATGTGAAATTCACCATTAGGTACAAGCCAACTGACTTTAAATTTGTCCTATATTCTATTTATGGACCGGCACAAGTACAAAACAAAGGTGCTTTTCTAGCCGAAATCGCTAATACCTTCTCAAAGGAGAACCTTCCTTTTCTCATTGGTGGAGATTTTAATATCATGCGAAAGCCTGAGGACAAAAGCGGTGGAGTCTTTGATCAAAAGTGGCCGTCCTTTTTTAATGCTGTCATTGAGTCCCTGGATCTTAAGGAGGTTGTCATGACAGGCCGCCAATACACATGGGCGGGTTCCGGGGATAACCCGACCTACGAAAAACTTGATCGAGTTCTAGTCAGTACGGAATGGGAAGCTCAGTTCCCTCTGACCAGGGTTGAAGCTAGAGATCGAAACATCTCAGATCATACCCCCCTAGTCGTTTCCACAGGCGCCTCCACTCACCAGTCCGGTACCAGATCCTTTAAATTTGAAAGAGGATGGCTCCTACGGGAGGGTTTCTATGATATGGTTGCAAACATTTGACGATCAGAAAAATCGGGATCTTGTCCACTACAGCGGTGGCAATCCAAGATCCGTAGGCTCAGACAATATCTTAGAGGGTGGGCGTCACGGGCGCTCATATAAAAGAGAAAAACTCTCCTAGCTCTTCCGCATAATCTTGATAAAAGGCGGAAAATGATATGCTCACCGATCGTGAGATCAACTTGAAGCACTATCTTAAAGAGCGTTTAATCTTCCTCTTGAGGGAGGAGGAGCTTAAATGGTATGAGAGGGCTAAAGTCAAAACGCTCTTGGAAGGTGATGCTAATACGAGGTTTTTTCATCTTGTGGCCAATGGCAAACACCGGAAACAACATATTTATAGACTTGAAGATGACCAAGGCGTTGTTGTTAGCGTTGACAACCTCAAAAAACACATTACTAATTATTATAAAAATCTATTTGGGACCCCAGAACAGTCGGAAATCACCTTAATGGAGGATCACATTAGTGACATCCCACAAGTTTCTCCTGAGGAAAATGAGAGCCTCATTGCCGACTTCACTGAAAATGAGGTGAGAGAGGCAATCTTCCAAATGGAGCATAATAAGGCTCCTGGACCAGATGGTTTCCCGGCTGAATTCTATCAAGTCTTTTGGGGGGTGATCAAAGAGGACCTTTTGACTCTATTTCATGAGTTCCACAAGGAGTCTCTAGACCTCTTTAGCCTCAATTTTGAGATCATTACTTTAATTCCAAAAATTGAGAACGCCACTAAGATTCAGCAATATAGACCCATTTGTGTCCTCAACGTTAGTTTCAAGATTTTTACAAAAGTTGGAACTAACAGGCTGAATAAAGTGGCAAAGACTGTGGTGAGCCAAACTCAAACTGCTTTCATGCCTGGTAGGAATATTATGGAAGGTGTTGTTATTCTACACGAGACCATCCATGAACTTCATACCAAAAAATCTAATGGAGTTATTTTTAAGATTGACTTTGAAAAGGCCTATGATAAGGTTAAATGGTCATTCCTCCGCAGACTTTGCGCATGAAAGGCTTCTCACCTAAGTGGTGTAGATGGATTCAAAACATGGTAACGGAGGGAGTGTGGAATCAAAGTCAATGATGATATTGGCCCATACTTCCAAGCGAAAAGGGGCTAAGACAAGGTGATCCTATGTCACCTATCTTGTTTAATATTGTCGGACATCTGGCTCTACTTATTAATCGGCGAAAGTGGTCGGACAAGTTAGAGGTGTCATACCCCATTTAGTAGATGATGGTCTTTCGATTTTGCAATATGCGAGCGACACCATTATCTTTCTAGACCATGACCTTGAGCAAGCAAAAATCTTAAGCTCCTTTTGTGTGCTTTTGAGCAGCTTCGGATCAAGATTAATTTCCACAAGAGTGAAATCTTCTGCTATGGTGCAGCCAAAGAGATGGAGCCTTTCTATACTTCTCTCTTTGGATGTAATTCGGGGGTTTACCCATTTCGGTATTTAGGTATCCCGATGCACCACAGACAACTCCTCAATTCTGAATGGAGTAAAGTTGAAGAACGCTTTCGAAAAAACTCTCATGTTGGAAAGCAAAATACCTATCCTATGGGGAGATTGGTCTGCTTAACTCGGTGTTAAGTAGCCTTCCCATGTTCATGATGTCCTTTTTGAGATCCCTAAGGGAGTTCTCAAAACCTTGATCATTCGAGATCAAGATTTTTCAGCAAGGCTCTAATAAAAATACAAATACAGGCTTGCCAGATGGGACATCTTGTGCAGGCCCAAGGATCAGGGTGGCCTCGGGATCTTGGATTTACAACTTCAAAACAAATGCCTTCGACTAAATGGTTAGTTAACCTCTTGAACTCGAAGGGACGACAATCTTTGCTAAGTAATAAATATTTGAGAAGACGCCAAGTCTCGGCCAAACCAAATGACTCTCACTTTTGGAGAGGCCTCATGCATATTAAAGATGAGGTTCTTTCTAAAGGCTCTTTCATTATTAATGATGGAACCACACAAGATTTTGGGAGGACACTTGGTTGGGTGATAAGCCGGCTCAAGGATACTTACCCTCCTTATACCATATTGCGGGATAGGAAGGTGGCGGTTTCTAAGGTTATGTCCTCTATACCTCTAAATATTTCTTGAGCGGTCTCGGTGGACAATAACCTAAGACAATGGCTTCACCTAGTTGCTCGGGTCTCTTATATTGATTTGGTGGATGGTAAAGATTATTTTCAAATGGACTAAAAGCGGTCTTTTCTTTGTCCGATCAATGTATCTTGATGCTTAGATACTCATCCACCGTTTCACATAGGAAGATCGGAAGTGGAAATTACCTCTTAAAATCAAAATTTTTCTTTGGTTTCTTCGTAAGGCGCTTTTGACAAAAGACAACCTTGCGAAGAAAAATTGGAAAGGGAGTCAGAAGTGTGTCTGCTGCAATATGAATGAAACTATTCAAAGACCTCTTTTAGATTGCCCCTTAGCAAAGATGATTTGGAGGTTTATTTTCTATGCTACTAATTTGACCAACCTAGATCTATTAACCATATGTTTGGTAATTGGCTTAATAATCAAAATAAAGATTTTAAGCCTCGATTTGGGTTGGTGTCGCGGCCATTTGCTGGGCTATTTGGAAATGCAGGAATGATATTGTTTTCAAAAAGTCGAAGTTTAATTCGATTCTGCAGTTATTTTCGGGGAGCTTCTGTTACGCAGGCCCGATTGCGGCGTAAGGAGCAGACCAAGGACATCCTCATCGCCATGAGCGGAAATTAGAAGTCATTGCTCTGGTTTGCCAATGAAGGATGGAATGTTTTTATCGTTTACCTTAGGTGGGGCATGTTGTGAAGTAGCTGCTGTCGCTCTTTTTGACTTTTTTTTTGAACTCTGTAATAATTGATTGTGTGCATCTTCGGACGTAGAGGCCGGATTTAATTATCCATTATCTAAAAAAATAAAGTCAGTTCATGCAGTCTCCATATGAAAAGCCATCTCTTGCTTCCTGTAAAAGCAAGATGTTTGTATTGTCAACGAAGGAAAAACGGAAAGCATCTCCGTATTTCAGATTAGACAAGCAATCTGCATACGACAAATAGTCTCGCCTGTTCAGATTACCCAAAGAAAACTGCATAAGAAAAGCGTGAGCATAAAACTGTCTTGTGACACTTGTCAGTTGTCACACACACAAACACAAAAGACTCAAGCTCAGTTCCCTTTAACAGGTGTAACTACTGCTGAAAATTATTACTGCCCAACGTCTTTCCGAAGCTTCTGCACCTCTTCTCAACAAACTTTACCTTGAGGTCAATGGCGTATCAGAAGGGCGGCCACGGCCAATACGGACACGAGATCCAGTCAGTGCCATGGAGGTAGGCCTGATTCCAGCCCAGATTTTCTTCCACCCATCTCAACCACTCTCTGTACTTGGGCTGCACTAAGACATCTCTTTCTCAACTTTGTTCTGCTTCCAGACACATGTACGAGGCCTCCTTCAGGATCCATCCATCCTACCTAGGGGTGCTGTTTGTGGCCAAACATGATCCAGAGAGAGGAGACTTTTATATGACCACATGAACCTGCAATCACCGGTGCAATGTCTGATGAGTCAGCGATACAGCACATGAAGTGGCAGACAACAGTATTTCAAAGAAACCCCCAGAAAAATGAAGTTTTGCTTGTCTTTTGGGACAGTAGATTTGACTAAACCTCCTCCTTTGCCCCCTTTAGGAATAGCTGTGCTCATTTATCACATGAACTGGGCTTCCAGCATATGTCTAATCAGTTTGGAAATTTTTGGCAGTTGCCCTTTCTTGGAAGACAGGAATATCAGAACAGATTTGGGTTTTTCGCCAGTGACCTACCATCACTATCACTTTCAGGTTACAGTATCCTAGACGATAAGGCAAATGAACACAACATCTGGGGTTAAGATCATGCTGCAAGTTAGTACATGATTGAGGGCAACTTGGTACCTGAACTACTGACATCAGCGGAGCACTTGCAACAGGGTAAACAAACGAACGATGTGTTCCCTGTTGAGTCCAGAGAAAAAAAGCAATGATCAGGAGCAAAGAAAACGACCTCACCTCAAGCCAAGTAATGATGGAGTAAAGAAGCTAAGGGGAGTGGACAAGCAAAAGAACAAGATACCACTGGGTCCCTGGAAATTGTGCTTGAAAATATGCACCTAGATCTGCATATCTGACCGAAAACGACACATGCTGGTATTGCCCCCTGCAGATATGGTTAAGTATATGTAGGAGGAAGAGGAACCCTATGTGCCTCTCCTTTTCTATCTTGATCAAGTTGACTCAGTATCAAATGCAAGCCCTATCCGGCCCAACAAAGCATCCGGGGGCTTGGGCGGCCGACGTCATAGTCGTCGCACTTGCGCAAACAAAGGAGGGCAAGCAAGATGGCAAGAACTCGGCTTCCATCTCATCTCACCATGAAAGACTACCTAAAAAGTACAGGTGGTCAGCTTCCAATGCACTTGTGACAGCAACAGTCTCCCACTAAAGCAAAAGGGAAGTTGATGCCTGATGAGGAGAGTTAGGAGAAAGAACAGCATGTGGCCACGATGCATCTATACCATATACTACTCAATTATTGGATCCCAAAGGGATAACACCGGGAATAAAACAACACTATTGCCCTCACCGCTCCAGCTTTAGTGGTTTAAGTTCCCTCACTTTATTCAGATCACAAGGGTTATAATACTGATAGGAGAGATCCAGAAAGCGTGCTTGTTTTTAGAACACGATCTCTGATTGATCATCAGCAGTCTTGCTGTCGTCGCCTGTTGATCTGGATTATCGTGAGTTCTGACCTAACCATCATGCTTTTAGTGCAAGTATAATTAGTTTCCAGAAAAAGCTAAGCTTTATGTCACCGGATTTCAAAAGGTATGAAAAAAGATTATGTGATGCCGCTCCAACAGTGTGCATCACACGACGCTCAACAGTATCACATAAGACAAGGTTGCAGTTGCAGGATTGCCTGTTCTGGCCTAACCTGATAGCCAATCTAGAGTCCGAAACTGTCGGCATTCCTGAGCAGAACCAACCCCAAAACCCCCCAACAAGATTCATGACTTTGCTAATGACAAATCGCTTTCCTAGAGACCCCCTGCAGAGTAGCGAAATGGCACCTGTATCAGGCATACCTGCCGATGGGAGAAACTTTGCTATGAATTGTACTATCACCCCCCGTTTTCTTTTGGAAAAAAAGGAGCAGGGGTGCACACATCAACAAGTGAGATGGTGTGAATCAAAATCGACAAGGCATGGCAAGTGGAGGAAAAAAGATGTATATATGTATATATGCATATGGGCCAGACAGGGGAGAAAGAGGAGATAAGCAACTTGATAGATATCCACTAACTCCAGACAAAGCTCTTTACCTCCAGATTCCTCACAAAGGCCTTCCACAAGCCTCAATTATTACCCTCCAAGAAAATTCCATGCTAGTCCGCCTACCTCGTCCTTCCTTTATAAAGAAACTACGAGAACTGCCTCTGATGCACCATCCACGAGCGGCAACCTAAAGAGAGAACAAAGCTGAGGTCTTTGCAGAGCAGGAGCACAAGAACACACTTACGACACACAGGGGGATGGAGCTAGGAGACGAGGCTTCGTCAGTGAACAAGGAGAGAAGAAGCCCAGAGCAGCAGCGGCTTACCAGCGAGCACGACGACGACGGCAGCGCGACGTGGCTGAACCTCACGCTGGGTGCCAGCGAGTCGCCGGAGCCGGCGACGGCGTCGCCGCCGCCGAGCTCCCCCACCGGGTCCGATCCTTCCACCGGCGCCGCCAAGCCGTCCGCGCCGCCGCCGCCGCCGCCTCACAAGGTGTTCTCCTGCAACTTCTGCCTGCGCAAGTTCTTCAGCTCGCAGGCCCTGGGCGGGCACCAGAACGCGCACAAGCGGGAGCGCAGCGCCGCCAAGCGCTCTTACCACGCGCAGCGGATGATCGTTGGCCTGCCGCTGCAGGCGCACGCCGCGCTCATGCACTCGCTCAGGGTCAACCCGGCCTCGTCGGCGATCCAGAAGGTGGTGGCGGCGCCGCCGGTCAGAACGGCGGCGAGGTTCCTCGAGGACGGCGTGGCCTGGGGCACCATCGCCTGCGAGGAGGCGCCGAGCTCGGCGTGGCCGGGGAGCTTCAGGCTGAGAGCACAACATCCGGAGCATGAGCAAGCGTCAGAGCAGAGTAAGATAGACTTGAATCTCAAGCTCTGAATGATAGGCTGGTTCATCCAAGTTCATCTGCTGAATAATCTGGTTTGGAGATGAGGATCGGAAGAGGAACCGTACGGTGATGGATGCTGAATTTTGGGGAGACCACTGTTGTTTTCAAATGTTTGTTAGAATTGTTTGATGTGGTACTGCTATGAAGTACTCTGAATTTCTGTAGCTGGGAACTGTATTTAGCTCTATTGACACCAGCGAGAACAACTCATGGATTCTGTGCACTTCATACTGACAGCATACTCTCATCACTTTTCTTCCATGTTTTGTCAGTTTTTGTTACGATTCCCTCTCTCAAAAAAAAAGAGGGGAGAAAAAAAAGGGATTCGAGCATAATAACTTATCAGACCAAAACAATTCAGGAACAGTACAAAAATAACACACATACTCCGTATGTAAGACAACTCTACGGTCAAAAACTGCAAAATTAGCAGTAAAGCATGAAGTTACGAATGAGCTGTATAAGAATTTATGGCCATCCAACTTTGGTTATTATACGATACACATGAACATAGCAGAACAAATATGGCGTCCGAATCCAGGCTGCTGAACTCATTGCCTGAAATGGCAATAGCTGCACAGTGGCTATTGTGGGTAAATGGCATGTTTTGAAGCATCAAACACACAGAATAAGTGACAGAACAAGATCACTGAAATCTCAAGCCACTATGGCAGCACCTTTACTGAGGGTCTCAGACAGGTCTGAAGCAAGTTGTGACAACTTTGTAAAGTTCACAGGGAACGCATTTCAGGCATCCAGCCAACCCACTGCTTGAGATGTCTGTCCAGAATGGGAATTTGTCCATTTAGGCAAACTAACATACACAATATTATCACAAGAATATGGACATTGAATAACCATATAGTTGTGCTGCAGGCCAGCAAACAAATATCCATGTTCCATCTTAAACCAGCATCTTGTCTACATATCAACTTATCAGGACTACTGATATGCAATTTGCCAGCCTTAACCTTCCAATATCTCCATACAGTTAGATGCAGACTGCCATTAACTTAACACGCAGAATCTCTGACCAAATGTTTATGTACATGTTAATGATTGATTAAATATAAATGAGCAGAACTAAAGGGTCTTTTATACAACAACAATACCATTACCACATTGTACAGAATAAGATTAGTGTTCAAGCATAATGGACATACTTATTATTGCATAGAGGGCAGTTTGGGAGGGCTCCAACTCCCCGCTCCGCTCCGGGGTCAGAGGAGCCGAAAGCCCCACCAAACACCCCTACCTGAGAAGCTGTTTTTTTTTTGAAGTTTAGGAGACGAAGCTGTTTTTGGGCGTTTTGGAGGAGCCACAAAAACCAGCTCCAGAGCTCCAGCTCCCGCTCCGCAGGCAGAGCTTTAGGGGAGGAGAGCCCTCCCAAACTGGCCTAAAGTAGGAATTTCACACTCGTGACATGTAACAGAATTTGTTACTGAAATCAATCAGATCCAGATGGAAGGAGCCAATATATCAAACATTACAAATTTGTGGCCTGACCAAGGCAACTCATCCTAAAATATGATACAAAAAATACAATTCATAAAGCAAAAGAATGCCTGGTCTCACTACTGGCAACTCAGCAGAAACTCCTAAAGAACCAGCAAGACATAAATAGCTTTCAGCACCTACTTTGCTGCGAAGCAGCTCATCAACAATGGTTCTCAACTATCCCTAAGAGCTCAAGAAGAGCTCAGATTGTCAGCCTTACAGTGGTGTTGGGTCCAAGACCAGCTACTCAGCTAAGTCTTCAAAATATGAAGCAGGGATCACAACAGGAGGAAGAAGCGTCGATACAAATTTGAACTGTTCCAGATAATTGCAGAATTAGACTCCATTGACATTATGACGTTAACATTGATATGATGAAGATTAATAGGACTTTAGAAGATGTGCATACCTTGTGTTGCTTGTACTTGTCTCGAATTGCCATTACTGACGAACACTTTCTGTTGAGCTGCAATTCATGTATGGCTATGATGCAATCCTTGAGTTCAGAGGCCTTGTAGCCCGTCACCTTCTGCAACTTCTTGTTCTAAAAAAAAGCAGGACAATGAGCCTAGAGAAATGAAAGATCCATTTGTAATAGTTCAGACATCAAGATCTTGTTCCTTACCCAAGGATTGACATTTGGATCAATGGTCAGCCTAGCAACAAACATAACTGAAGCAGCAACTACTGATGGCAAGAACCGGAGACAGCCATAGTCCAGCAGACTCAGCTCAGCAAGGTAGCTCCCCAAGAACTCCATTAACAAGATGGAGCGCTGTGCCAATTATGCCAAGAATAACATCAGACACCAATGCACATTAAAAGAAGAAAACAGTTGGAATATGATAAATTAGAAAAGTCAGTGACCTTCTTATCTTCATGGGCAGACCTCGTGAACCGCCTGGAATCAGCAAAACAAAGGAGAGGCCCAGTGTCAGATATTCCATTAGCTGATATGTTCAGATGGAAAGCAAGCAATAGCAGAAATTATGATCTGTCCATTAAGTTAGTGTACAACCTCAAGAAGGTCTTGATTGTAGGATTGCCCAACTCAAACTGGAGCAACTTGAGTATGTCGCCCTCCATCTTGATGAGCTCCTGCTTGGTGTAGGTGTTGTCAGTGATGTAGCAGAAGTCCTCCGCATGAGGCGCACTGATCTCTTCGTACTTCCTGCAAGCACAAGCGTTCAACAGGACTTAATCTCCAGATCCCCGATCTCCAGACAGCAGAGAAGCAAAAGGCGCAATGTAGGCCTGCATTGTGCTTACGCTGCAATGAGCATGGCGGAGACACCAAGGAGCTGCAGCCTGTCACGGCTGAGCGCATTAGAGGAGAGGAAGCGGTCGACATAGGAGATGGCGAGGTAGAGCGTGTCGGCGACGAGCTTGTACTCCTCGGCGACCTCGACGAGCCAGTCGACGAGGATGGTACGCATGTGGGCCGTGACGTCCGCCTGCACGGCCTCGATGTAGTCGGATCTCGGCCGCCGCCGCGGCTCCACCTGCATCGGCAGAACGACCCCCCACAAATCGGGTGGGATACGCCGTCAGATCACGGAACGAACCCAATGCCGACGGATCGAATCGGCGGCGGAAATGCTGAGGAACGGTAGAGCGGAGCGGAGGGGAGGAGGGTGGAGTGTACCTCGAGGGCGCGGAGGTAGGTGTAGATGTCGGAGGCGTAGGACCCGGAGAGATGCGGGTCGGCGAGCGCCGCCGGCGCGGCGCGGGGCGGGGAGGAAGAGGCGGAGGAGTCGGGGTCCGCGGCGGCGGCGGTGCGGGACGTGGAGGCGGAGGAGTCGCGGTCGGGGTCGGCGCGCGGCGGGAGGAGGACCCGCACCGCTCGGCCAGGGCGGCCTCCGCCACGGCGGCGGGGACGACGTGGGCAGCGAACCTGCGTGCCTCCTGCGCGGCGGGCTTCCCGTTGACGCCGCCCCTCGCGGGCTTGACGGGGCGCGGCGGCGGTGCCGCGCGGGCGACGCCGGCGTTGGCCACGACCGCCGGGAGCTCCCCGAGCGCGACCCGCTTCCGCTTGGCGGGGGCCGGCGCCCCACTGTCGCCGTCGCCGGCGGCGGACTCAGCCGCGCGCTTGGCGGCGGCACGGGTGAGTTGGCCCCGCGCCCGCCGCCGACGCCGCGGCGGGGCCGCGTTCTCCTTGTCGGCCATCGTCGTCGTCAGCGGCGACGGGCGGCGGCGGCGGGGGCTCCTAGGGTTTGGGGTTCCGGAGGAAGAGGAGGGGAAATGGGGAACGGATCGAGGCGGTTAAGTAGCTCAGGAATGGAATGGAGGAGGAGGAGGTGAGCGCGGAGGCCGCCAAAACTCGATTTCGAAATGGTGGGGAGGGAGGAGGAGCGGCGGTTCTTGGGGTCTCCGGCGGAGCGGCGGCCTTGCCGTTCCCCGGATCTGAAACGGGAGGCGCGGTGGTGGGGAGAGGGACCAGGGGTTTTGTGAGTTTTTAATTGAGATTTGAGGCGGGCGGGTTTAAAATTAAAAGAAATGGCGGAGACTCGTGAGGAGAGTGATTGATTAGGCGGATGATGGATGGAGGGGTTAAATAATTCAGAAAATTGGGAGGCGCGGGCCACCACCGCAACAGTCTCGTCCGCGTTGGTGGGCTTTCGGAGACCCCAGTCGGGAGCCCACGCGGCCCAACAACAAGCAGCAGGCCGGCAAAACTGAGTCGAATTTTTAATATTTTTAATCATTTTGCAAAATTATACTTACGTTTGAAAATTTATCAGATTTGACCACCAACCGCCGCGCCACATGCGGCCGTGACACGGTTGAGGTCCAACCGTAGCCCACGGCGGCCGACCATGCGGCCCCACGGCGTGAAGCGGCCATGCCACGGCGGTTGAGGCCTATCCGCGCGCCGCGGAGACCAACCGCCGGGTAGGGGCTGTGCAACAGCCGTGGCCCACTCTGGCGGCTCTATGCTCTCCGGGCAGTTCTTGTACAACTGGATGAATTAGGAATGTTGTAATCAAATTTCTAAATTCTAAGGCATGTTAGGGTTGTACTAGCGCCGTATATGCCATTGCAAATGTGTGTGTTTTCTAAATATTAAAAAAACTGCCGGCTCCACGGTTGGGCACATGCAACCGCCGTCGGCTACACGGCGCGCAGCCCCAACGCTGCCGTGAAGCTACCTGCGTTATCTAACTTGGGCTACGGTTGGACCAGAACTGTCGTGGTTCACGGCCGCTGCAGAGCCGGCGGTTGGTGGTCAAATCTGATAAATTTTCAAACAGTCGTATAATTTTGCAAAATGATTAAAATATATATATATAATTCGAATCTTAAATATTTGTTTTTTGACATGCATAGCACGTGAAGCACAAGAGAGTTACGAAGGTGATTTGTAGACTGCACTAGCTCCTAGCCAGTCTAACTCTAAGCCAGGTCAACTTCGACTAGGCTAAATCAATGCAAACTGCTCGTGTTTGGTAGGATGGCTAGAGATAGTCTAAGTTGTGGTGCTCGTGTTTGTAGACCGCATAATGTGATAAGATGACCCTGTTGGTTAGAGGTGAAGTTACCACTCATTCCCTCTCTCTTCTCTCCTTTTCCCTTCGTCCCCACATTTTCACCGCCGCCACCGCCCGGCAGGGCGCGCACACCTCCTCGCGGTGAGAAGTGAACTCGAACATCGCTTCCTCGCTGCCCTCTGGGACCAATCCTCCTCCAAGCCCCATCCTTCTCGCGGCGGCCATGGCGGGTGGCCAAGTGCAGACCTTGGTTAGCGCCACGACGGGATCTTGGGACGACCTTGCTTCATCTCTTCTGGTCACCTTCCCGAGGACGTGATTGCCATGGCCGTTAGACCCGAGCATTCCACGGGCGCCGGTTCGGCCGGAAAACCGCGGCCGAGAAAATCCTCACCCATGACCGTCCCATGGGACGAGTCAGCCTCGCTGCCGGGCCGCCCTGTCATGCCGCCGCGCATTTTATAGTGTAGTAACTAAAATAGCATTTTCGCCTCGCCAAAAATTTTCGCTGGCTTCAAGATCTCGCCCACGGTCCGTGGCTGGGAGGAGTGGAGGGAGGGATGGTGGGAACCACGATGGACCGCGCCGAGCTCAAATCGAGGTAGAACTCCGGGATGGCGGAGGGTGGTTGCTAATGAGAGGGGGGACCGACTTAGTGTGGAGGCGGCGAATGGAGTTGACGTGTAATCATGGGAAGGTGACGCGATTTCCACTCCTTGGCTTGTGCTGCATTCCACAAGCCGGCTTAGGATGTATGCATGCTACCAAACAAGACTGAGATGCACTATGGGAGCCTACTATGGGAGCCTGGATAGGAGTGTAGCGAACATGACCCCATTTGCTATTTGTTCGAGTTGATTTTGGTGATTCATACTAACACAAGTAATGAGACTAACCACATTGTCTAGCATGTCTTTGTAGGTATTCTTAGGTCTCATGGATGCAACCACAATCAAAGAAGCAAAGAAACAAGTCAAAGACGCGAAGAAAACAGCAAAAGACACCGTCGGATGAACCGACGGTACCATCGGTGCAAGCGTCGGTGCACTTGGTACACTGCGCAGAGGCTGAAATCAACTTGACATCGTCGGATGATCCGACGGTCTCTATTCTAGATGCGCCGGATGAATTGCAGAGGAGAAGCAGCGAAGTTAGTAGCACCGGATGATTCGACGGTCTAAGTGGGGACACCGTCGGTCTATCCGATGCCTTGTTTGAATCAAGACAGAGACGCGCCAAGACAAGTTCTTGACCCGGATGAGCAACGCCTTGGGTCGAGGTAGCGTCGGTCATCCGACGGTCTCGAAGAAACCAACGAGATGTTTTGGTGAGAAGTCCTTGACCGGATGATCCGACGCCTTGTCGGTATAGCGCGTCAGAGCAGTTGAGTCAATAGAGTTGCAATGGCTAAGTGATGTGGAGGGCACCAGATGAACCGATGCCTAGGAAAAGCATAGCATCGGTTCATCCGACGCTACCTTTTTCTTTGACCGTTAGCCAACGGCTCCTTGAGTGCCTTGGGCTATTTATACCCCCTCCACTCACCCATTTGAGGTGGTTGGATTGTGTGGAAGTGTAGAGGAGTGCAAGACACCTAGAAGATCATATCCAATCCGTACAAGTACTAAATTGCTCATCCATAGACTTGCATATGCTTTGTGTATGTGCTTCAGTGTTAGGCTTAGCTTAGAGTCGAGTGAGTGCAAGGTTGTGCCAACCTTGTGAGGTGATTCTTGAGTGAATCAAGTTGTACAAGGTGCGCCGGAAGCCTTGGGGCCTAAGTGGCTCACCGGCAATCGTCTTCGACCCTCCGGCTTGGTGTGGAGCGGCGAGGACACTTTGTGCGGGGGACGTGGAGACCCCCTTCCTTGGTGGAGAAGCTCCTTAGTTGAGGCGGCATCAAGGTGACCAAGGAGCTTGGCGAGTGCCTAAGTGGCGAGCCTCAAGTGGTGCTCTTGGAGAGACTTGGTGAGGGAAGCAATACTCTTGTGTGAGTGCTTCAACAACGTGGACTAAGGGTGGCTTAGTGCTCACCGATACCACCACGGATAAATCGCGTGTCAAGAGTTTGCTTCCTCTCATCCCTCTTTACATTTCCGCATTACTCTTTTGCAATCTTTGCTTGCCTTTACTTTCCTAGAGTAGTATCATGCTAGGATTGGCTATAGGTTGCAAAACTTGTTTTGGATAGGAGTTTCATACTAGAACAACCTTAGATTGCACATCTAGATAGAAATGATCTAGTTTACTTTATGCAAAGTAGTGGAAGCCATAGGATAAGTTTTTAAGTTGCCTAATTCACCCCCTCCCCCTCTTAGGCTACGAGCATCCGATTCCTTACAAGGAGATATCCACCCAACCAATCACACCCATAACAACTTTAGAAGAACCTCTAAAGCACGAAGAAGAAGAACCGCGACCAACAACAAAGGAAGCTAAAACAACAGGAAACCAAAGTGCCACCAACGCACAAACACATGACCTAAGAGGGTTGCACCTGCAAGAGAAAGCACACCAAGAACACACTCACATCATCGAGTGTCTAACAACCCATAGTCGACAGAAAAAGCATGAGGATGCTTTGCAGAACGATGCCTCCAAGGGGGTAGCGACGCCGATCGATGCTGCCATCGTCCGTCTACCCGTGAAGGAGTAGACGAAGTTTTCACCCGGCGGAGCCAAATGGGTTTGGTGGCCACGACAACACCCCCAATGAGGTGAGCTATGGAAAGGACTGCAACTGTTGTCGACACCGACGAGAGCCAGAAGTGCTTTCGCTAAGGCCTCTGAATCCAACTCCTAGCAACTACCTCCCAAGAATGGTTGAGAGGCAAACGATGGAGAAGCAATGAGCAATTCAAGGTGATGGGAATGAGAGTAAATGCAGGCCTGTGACCACCACGGCGGCAGCGACCACTAATGACCACAAAGCGAAATGTGACGCCCTTCGACATCCAACAACACTCTTGAAGACGACGAAAGATGGACTCCGAAGCAATAGAAGCCATAGTGGAGTGCCGACAACCTGGAGCACCAAGGGAAGGATGAGACCCATCCTCCCAACCCGCCGGCGAAGCAGACGACCGGAGGAGGCATGGCGCCACAAGCTGCCAACAAACCACGAAAAGGCAACCAGCTACGCCAGCACGACGAAGCGGTGACACACACAATTCTGGATCAAAGGCGGGGCCGGGAGTCACAAGAAGTGACCTTGAAGCTGCCGAAAGCCGACAACAGCGACGCATCGGGCCTAAGCAGCAGCATAGACCTTAGAGAGCGACCAACAAGTGACCAAGGCACCCACACTGGAGGGTCACCCAGATCCACAGTAGAGGGTGGCGGCGCCCCTGGCCAGCCGCCGACTTCGGGTAAGGGACCCACACCTGGAGAGCACAACCAAGGGGGAAGGGGAAGGCGGTGGGCGGGGATGCCTTCAAGAAGGTAAGTGGCGCCCGAGAGCGTCACCGTCATCAGCCTGCGAATGAGCATCGGCTTTCACCAGCACCCCAAGCACTCCCCAAGACACACCACCAGAGCCGTCGTCCGGTCACCGACCGGGGGAAGGAGCCGTAGCTCGGAAATGCCCCCCGCCGAGACCCAACCCGCAAGGCATCCCTCCACCAGTGGGCGCGCGAGGGCGGGTGGCGAAGAGCGGAGGCATCGCGCGAAGATCCCAACCGGTGCCTCCCCCTGGGGGGCCGCATCGGAGCCCGACCGCCAGTGCCGCGTGGAGGCGGGGGTAGGAAGAAGACGCGGATGCGGCCGCACCGCGGGTGGAGGTACGGATGCAAGCTGCACCCGCACGGGAAGGACGACCGTCGGCCAAGGCCAGCCGAAGCTGGTGGAGGCGGCAGGAAGTGCCGGGTCAACGCACGACCACCCGTCGCGAACCGTGCCGAATCTGCCACCACCCACACCAGATCCGCGATGCGGGGGGGGGGGTTGGCGCAGAGATCACTGCCGGAGTTGCCCGTACGGACAACGTGGGGGCGGGGTCCTATCTTTTGATGCCACTATCTTAACTATTTGATATTTTTACACTAATTCTTTTTCGAATACCAGTATAACTTAGTATATTATGCACTGTAAAAGAGCTTAAGTGAAAATGCTACTCAGGAAATGAAATGAAGGTAATTTGGATTCAGAGAAGCCGTCTTCATCATTATAAAACAACTATTCTAACTAATTAAAAATACCAAATGATCTGCGCAGTGAGTGAGTTTGTGCTAACAACTTGCGATGGCTACAGAGTGTAGAGGATGCCGAGTCAACTCCATCGTGGTGCATTTGCATCAAGGACAGAGCTGCGTAGGCGATGGTCCAGAGGCGGCACCTGATCAGCTGCTGCTGCGTCTGCTGATGATGCCGCGGTCGCCACCAGCCAAGCAGTTTATGAACCAGCCCTGGACTGGACCAGCTCTATTATATTGATCCAACCAAACGGCATCAAGGTATCATCCGCGGCAAGATCACAATGATCAGGTCGTAGCCGCAACACACAAGCACCGCACGCTGCATCATGCGGTGCGACACTCTCCAGCCCTTGAAACATCATTGGTTGCTTAACTTTTTTTGTCGTTCACACTGGGAACCTTTTTCCCAATGCATCCCATCCTCATCACCGAATGCACAACTGATCGAACTGGAGATACGTTGTCTAATACAATTATACAAGGACATCGGCCGGTGAAGACTTTTTGCTGTGTTTCTTTCCTTTGTTGCAATGTTTGGATCATTTCTATATATGAAGTAGATGTACATAAACTAGACGGGATACCAGAGAAAAGTAGGTGGTGATAAGCTTATTGTGGCGGCAGATATATGCAATGGTTCTTATCTGCCAAGCAATGAAGTGATCGAGTTTATACAAAAGGTAGGAGAGGAAGTAATAAATTAACAGTAAGAAAAGGAAATAAATGTCTGAGCACTTATGTGCACAATGCCTCCAATTATTGATGGTCATTATATATAGTTATATAATTTGTCCTGGCCTCCTGTATATGGTCATTTGGACCAACAATATTTTTATGATTTAGGAGACGTTTTCCCTACTCAGTTGTTCTACAATGAGTTGTGTTGTAGGATTTAGTCTTAGTTACATTTAGGAAATAATAATGACTATAAAAGTTTAGAACCAATCTGAGATAAAATTAGCCATGACCATTGCAGCGACCAAATTTGCATTATATTTGCAAATTATTATGTTCAAATGGGCCATGCTAAGTGTGCAACGTAATTCGTAGTTGAGAAGAAGCCCATGATGACTTTTCTTAGCTCCTTGCCCCATTTCTCTTATCCATCACGTCATAAGAAAATATTTCCAAACAAATTTCATAAGGAAAACTAATTAAAGGTATTAATAATACAGGCATTGGACGAAGTAATGACTTCTAAAAATTTAGAACCCCTCAAAGATCAAATTGGTCAAATCCCCATTATATTGCAAGTTTGTTGAGTTTATCCTGTATCAAGGCCCCGCTAAAGTGACTTTTCTTCTTGCCCATTTCGCTTATCTGTCACATGATCCTTCAAGATCTGCTAATAATTTTTCATAAGTTTTTATAAATGAAATCACATAAGGAAAATTAAAGGTACTAATAATATAGGCATTTGTTACCCTTACCAGTTAGTGGTCATGATCCGTGAAACTGCAGGTATTTCCCCCCATGCTTCCTGTTCTCGTAATGCATTCAGAAACTGGAGGAAGATGAACAGGTCATATGGAAAACTTTTGCTAAGTCTCTTCATATTGGTTTGGCCTTTTGTGAGAAACACAAGACGGATATGAACTTTTGTTGCTCGTGTTTTGACATCTGTTTTCTTCTTTCTGTTTAGAGAAAATTTCCTATATGACACCACTAAACCGAAGAGTTCCTTATTTGATATAAACTTTTTTGAATTTCCCTATGATCCATTAGTTAACTTTTATTTCTTATTTGATACTACTGTATGATCCATTAGTTAACTCGGGTGAACAGTAAACTGTGGATTCACCCTCCTTTTTTCTTAATCAAAAGGATATGCAAATCACCTTAAAAATTTATAAATTACATCATCCCACACAGTCGAATTATTAAGATTTATTAAATAATTTTCTCAATTTATAAAATTAATATCTATCATAATTTCCCATTCTCTCAGTCCTTTTAGGGTCTGTTAGGTTTGTGCTCCCAGCTATAACCAAGTGGAAATGGCCCTTTTAAAAAAATTTACATAATACCAAATTTCTGTATGGCTCACGATTATTGTTTGAAAGGATATGTATATAAGAATTTCATATTGAACATTGGAATTTGGATGAAATTGCTGAAGCACAAAATAGGAGCTAGTTGGTGATCAAGAAGAACTTGAGCCTTTGATTCAGGAATTATTGCGACTCTTGATCATATATGCCAGCCAAAAGTTGAGTTGGTACCTGAGCTGTTTGGGCTGCTACTACAGAACCTGGTGAAGGCGACCCCTTCGGGTGGTCTCAGCTAATATGATGCCGAATGCCTCCAGTGGCTGATGAGTGTCAGCCCAACTGTTGGCTTAAACCAAATGCCTCCATCACACCAGCGAGAATATAATGTAGGGTTGGGCCATGGCCGAAAATCAAACGCCACACGCAGGCACGCTACGTACTCCGTTGCCAAGCATTTCAAGTCTGTATGGCTCTAGCACCTAGAATAATGCTATCGATTTCTGACCATATTCGGTTCAATAATCTGGGATTGTCTTTCCGGATGCCTCCTATCCTTACTGCGTGACTGTAACACCCCGGATTTTCGGTGAGGAAAACCCGAGTCCCTGTACCTTTGCGATAGTCCCGGGATCGGTGGCTATCGCGTGCATCTCATCACGTAAGGTAAATCACAACCATACATCGCATCACACAAATTTTAGTACATAATTTATTACAAGTTCATAATGAAGTACAACATTACAAGCCTCTTGGCTGAATCAGAGTGAAATTCTACGCGGTAGCTAGCATCTCGAGAGGTCTCCATCTTTATTCTTCACGCAGGGCATCCTTGGCGCGGACGCATCCCTCGTCGTACCATCCATCGGCGTTGTTGTCAGTCGGACTCGTACCACTGCACCTAAAGTCTATCCCAAGGAGTGGGATAGGTTCACGTCCACCAACCGTATGCAAGCTTTAAGTGGCCTATTTCTAAGGGAAAGAGTATATCAAGGTAGAAGCGGGGTTTCCTATGCAGCCGGACCAAAAATAGAGTAATATCTCCATAAGTTCACCATATCCCATATCTCTCATCCACATGCGGATACATCTGGTCACCCGGATCACCGTCACCATCACCTATCTCCATCTAGGGTCGATCACGAGAACTCCCGCTCCTCGCACCTCAATGGTTGCACCCGGATCCAGCGAGGTAGAGGAGCAACTCTCCTCTCCCCGAATACAATCACGGCTCACCAATCACACTCATCCTATAAGGGAGGTAGAAATCCCAAAAGCGTGAGAGAGTCGGAGAAACAACGGGCATGTCCATAGCAGGGGCCATGCTCGTATAGATCTAAACTCTGCCGAGCATGTACACTGCCCAACTCGGAATGGCACCCGGTGATCAAACCAAGCCCATCCTAGGACGAACACCTAGGAGTTCTGATTCCATCCGCATCCGGTCTCGATCGGTCCCCGAAGACCACCCAGGCTGTGAAATGCCCAGTGGCCACCACACGGAGTCGCTCTGAGGGTGGACTCACTCCCACCTCTCCCCAGCGATACCCGCTATCCCTGGCGGTATGGTTGCCTTGCTAGGGTCGAAGCGGCCCTATCCCCACTCTCGGCGGTGGTGTGTCAGAAAGCCCGTGTAACAGGCGACCCGCTCGGTTTCGGAGCGAGCTCATATCCTCCAAGTCATCACAAAATCCCCAACACACATGCTCCTAAAACAATGTACCGCCATAGGCACCACATTGGGCAACGTCCAGAAACGATCCACGGCCCCCGATCCCGGATCGGGTTGTCTCACTCACCCCTTAAAATATCCCAAAACACCTTCTCCTGTGGTTTTCCCAACACACGCCAAGAAACTACAATAATCCCAACACATGCATAGCTCGCACAACATCTAGCTTAAGTAAGCGAGTAGTAGGTCAATCAAGGACAAGTATGTCAAAGAGGCTATGCATGGGTTCATCATATTCATCTCTATGCATTAAATAAAGCACTAGCAGGTTCTAAAATAGCCATGCCTAATAGGCATTCAAAGATGGTCGGGCGTGAACACTGCGCGTGAGTAGTCGTGCGGCGTGGTCGTCGGTGTAGTCGATCTCCGAGCTCGGCTCCCGGCTCCAGCCTCCTATTGACGCGTAAACAAAATAAAGGCGGATCCTATTGCAATTAACTCCAAATGAACGACAATTAAGAGCCAAAAGAAACACTAGCCTAACACGGAGTTTATAATTTTAGAAAAGGTTTGGAAAAGGTTTCATAATTTTCGGAGTTGAAATGAATTTTCTAGGATTTTCCAAAAGCAAAATACATTTCGAAATTAAAATACGCATACACAATACACTTAACTATAAAAGTGACTATAGGGGTATCTCTAGCTGACTCTAAGCTAACTATAGGCTGGTACGCTTCAGCTCCATGGTGACGGCTGCCACCTAGGTGGCTATAAGCCAACTCTAGCACTGCGTGGCTGCCCACATGGCTGGGGTGGCGACCACAAAGATCCGTGGGATCGAGTGCGACGAGGCTGGCGTGTGGCGGCGGTGTGGTGGAACACCATTGGTAGGCGCCACGGGATCCCACAGGATCATTCTTGACTCGGCGGCGCGGTGGTGGGGGGTTGTGGTTGGTCGGCCACACGAGATCCACGGATCGGTCTGCGTGACAGGCGTGTGGGCTTGTGTGTGTAGCGAGGCTTGTGTGTAGCGAAACCCCCGGGTGTTTGGCCGACCGGGCGTGTTCGACGAAAGGCTCTAAAGGAGGCGGTCGGGAGGAGGCTCTGGCGGCGAGGTTGAGCAGTGGCTCGACCACCGCGACACGGCGGCTCGAGCACACCTAGGGATCCATCGGCAAAGAAAGAGTTGGCCTTGACTAGGCTTAGGCACTGACGGCGGCTGCGGTTTGGCTCGGCGAGGCGGCGATTCGGCGATAGGGGTGTCCAGTAGCGGAAGAGGTTGCATGTCTTGTGCGTGCTCGAGCGACCGCATGCACGAGGTTGGCGCTCGCGCGCTAGGTAAAAATGATGCGCGAATTTCATTGCGCGGACAGATCAGCGGTGGCGCGAAGGCGAGCTCCACGGCGTCGAGGCGGGGTGTCTGTCTTGGGGAGGTGGTTAGCTGCGGCGAGGTGTCTTGGCAGTGCGTGAGTGCGCGACCGCGCTGCGAGATGCACCCGTCGAGCAACGGCAAAGCGGCGGCTCGGCGGCGGCAAAAGGCGACGAGGCGGCGCACTACGTGGCGAGCGCCATCTTGCGAACGGAAGGACACGGTCGAGAAGGGCTCGCCGGCGGTGAGTTGAGGTTGGGTGGTGTTGTTCGACGCCATCAAGGGCCTTGGGTTGGTGGTTCGACGGATACGTGTGCAGCGGTGCGTGGGGTCGCGGCGACACGGCGAGCTCGACCCGCGGACGAGGCGGGGCTCGGCTCGGCGCAGCGCATGCTTGTGCGGTGGTTGACGGGAAGCAAGGCGCGACCAGCGGTGGGCGTGCGTGCGAAATTCGTCGGCGCGATCGTGGCGGCGACAAAGGCAAGCGACGGCGCCGCGACAAGCGGGACCGAGAGGATGACGGCGGGGAAGCTGGCGAGGGTTTGTGCTCCACGAGTTCCGGCCAAAGAAAGGCAAGGCCTTGGCCTCGAGTGTGGCAGCGTGTGTGTGGTGGCTTGATCGGAAGAGGGCCTTGACCCCTCGGTTGCGAAGAGCGGCGGTGCCGGGCGCAACCTCGGCGGCGACACCGATCGGCAGCGGCAAAACGAAAAGGATGGACGGCGCGGTGGGCGCAGCAGGCAGCGGCACCGCAAGCGACCGGCTCGGCTCGATGGCGGCTCTCGAGGCGGCAGCAGTGCGCTGGCGGCCGGCGGGCATGGCGGCCTCACAAGGCTCGATTCAGCCACGGCTCGAAGGCCGGGTCCACAACTGAAGAAGAGGCGGTGAAGCTCACCTCGTGCTCTGGGCCGATGGCGGCAGCGGTGTCAGGGCGGCAGCGAGAGTGCGAGCGGAGGATCGGGGGTTCGGCTTGGGCGAGAAGGCGCGGTGAAGAGGAAGCGAGGGAAGCGGCGTCGAGGTTCTTACGCAGGTGGCTCATGACGGCCTCGGCCATGCGGTCTCGCCCTGCTTCCGGACGGCGTCGTCTTGGGCCATGGCGGCGTTGCGCCCGGCGTCTCGGCTCGGCGGGCTCGTGGGCTCCTCCTCCCCTCCTCCTCCTCCCATGGTGCCGGCGATTTTGGGGCAAAATCCCCAAGGCGGATCGAGAGACCTGGGATGGGGCTTTATAGGCGGCGGCTGGGGTTCGAGGCTGCGGGTGGCCGGGCGGGGATCCTTGGCTTCGCGAGGCCTGGCGCATCAGCGCGTGGCGGCGGTGGTCGCCGTCGCTATCGTCCTGACGTCAGCGTCACGGTGGGGAAGAAAGGCGGGAGAAAGAAGAAAGGTGGGGTGTGGGTGACTGGGGCCCCACATGGCGGTGAGAGGGTGAAGGTGGTAGGTGGTGGCGGGCGGCGGGCTGAGAAAGGAGTGATGGGCAGCGGGTTAGAGGTGACTCCATGTGCAAAAAAGCGGAGGGTTCAGACTTGGCAAGCGAGGATTCGCTAGTTTGAGGGGTTTTCCTAATTTCCTTAATCAATTCAAACTTTAGATTCAAATTTGAATTTGCACCCAAATCAATCCCACACAATTAAGATCCAAAATAAATCCAATAAACTCCAAAGTTCGCACACTAGCATTTTATAATTCCTAAATTTTATTATTTAGCACAAAATTAATCTAGGATTTTCAGGGAAGGATCACAGAAGACAACCTTATATTTTAATTATGCACTCAATTTCAAATCGAAATTTTGAAATCCACATTTTTGCATTACTAACATTCCGGAGAAATTCCGGGATGTTACAGTGACTGAACTGGAGTGTCAGAAAAGCTATTTGTAAGTGCGCATGCTCTATTTGAATTTTATATATTTTCCAAGCTCAACTCCATGAACTTCTTCGATCATCGTTTGTTACTTGTGCTTGAACGTTTGTCACATTTCTACATAGTATATATGAAGAAGATGCATGTGAAGAAGCTAGATGGGACACGAGAGAAGAGCGGGTGATAGTCATGATGGAGTATTGATAAGCTTGTGGCAGTAGCTGCAATACTTCTTCAACTGACATCAAGCATCGAAGTCAAGTTTAAACGGAGACAGGATATGGAGTAATTAAAGTGAAAAAATAAACAGAAACTGGCACAAAGGGAACAATGAATGGTCAATATACTTTGTCCTGGTAGTAGGGGTGGACATTTTTTCACCGAAAACCGAGCCGAATCAAACCGAAACCGAAATGTCGGTTTTTCCGTTCGGTGTCGGTTTTTGTTTTTTCCTTACTTCGGTCATCGGCTTCCACTTCGGTTTTTAGCTGCGACAAAACCGATCTACCGAAGAACCGAACTTCTGTTTTTTCCTCCGTGAATTCCTCAGCCCAGATGTCTTGGCCCAATAGCAAATAGCCCACAAGCTTACACAAGCAAACACGAGAGGCCTGCCAGCAGCGGTAGAGAAGAGGGACAGCACCGCTGGAATTTTTTTTATATTTTTTAAATCATTTTGCAAAAATATACGACGGTTTCAAAATTTTACAGTTTTGACAACCATTCGCCGTGGCCCACGGCGGTTCGGCAGTCGCCGTGGGCTACGGCGGTGGCGAAGTTGCGTTTGCACGGCGGCATGAGTGCGCAACCGCCTGGACCACGGTTGCATGTACAACCGTCGTGGGCCACGGTTGTTAGTTTTTTTTAATTAACGAGAGAAAACACACATTTGCAATGGCATGTACGGTGCTAGTACCCTAACGAAGCACCTTACGTACAGATAACATGCCTTAGGGAATTTAGAAATTTCATTGCAACATTCCTAATGAATCTAGTTGTACGAGAACTGCCCAGAGAGCATAGAGCCGCCGGAGTGTTGCGACGACATGTAGTACCCCGGTGGGGGTGGAGGTGGTGAAGGTAGAGGGGACCAATCTTTCTTGTGGCATTCACAAGTGTAGGTCGAACATTTGCAACCGGTCTTCTCTGCGCTAGGCGATGGATCCGAGAAGCCAATGCCTCCGACACGCTTCCGATTGTAGATGAGCGTCCTTGAGGTAGTCGATGTCTGATAGGGATCAATAGCTGGTGGATCCACCCATTACGAGAAACCGCAGTTCTCGCCTTGGGTGGAGTAATCGCAAAAGGCAAGAAAAGCGTTACCAAACGAAATAAAGATGATGAGGAAATTTGTGGACATTGCTTACCCATGCATATGGGCAGTGCCAGAAGCGACGACCGGAGTTGTTCCATCCCTGGTACACTTGCATCACGCAGAACTCACCATGTGAACACCTAGGCCACAACACCGTTTGCTTGGGCGTAGCTTCTAACATCACGCATCGATCTGAAGTCACTCTTGCCTTTCAAAGGGGAAATTGGCTTCAAATCTTCGATTGCTTTGCCACAACTCGATCTGAAACGTGTCCATCCCCACTCCACGAAGCCATTGTTGAGTGCTGTGAGAAGAAGGCAATGGAATGAATGGTGGTATATATAGAAGGTGGCTGCCTGGGTGGTGGGCCCTTCGATCCGTGGGAAGGGAAACGGCAGCAAAACACACCCTAGTACTAGGGTCTGCCGCTTTAATGGGCCGACGATCCGTGGGAGGGGAACGCGTCAGTGACTCAGAGGAAACACAACGACTCTGCATATTACAATCACTGTAACGAAACACACGTAACGGATAAAACACACTCTAATGATGTTCGATTAAAGTTCTTAACGATACAAACCGAGGACCCTAGTTGACGATGTCATGAAATCCGATATTATTTGATACAGTCCGGCTAATACTCTAGGTCTCCTGAGTACAACGGGGTATTTCCCTTCGATGGCATCCGCCCACCGCCTTGGCCCGGCGAGCCCTCTCCCTCTTCCTCTCTCTGTCGGCTTCACGGGCCTGGGCCGCTTCACGTTCTCTCATCTCCTGACGATGGCACATTTCCTTCTGCTCCTCCTTTTTTTCCTCTCTCTTTTCCCACTCAACCATGCGCAACCACCTCTCCCTTGCATCACGGGCTTCTCCCTCGGACGTAACTCTTGTCGGTCGGACCGCCGATTCTAGCCACTGCATGAAATCACAAAGAGGAGGTGGAGTCTTTTTCCAAAGACATGTTAGCAAATATTAAATCACAAATGACAAATGAATAATTGAGAAATGTAGTAAGTCTTTACTTTGGCTCTAAGGTTACGGCCGAATGGTCGGATCGGGTCGCGTGCATAGTTAGCGCACATGAAGAACCTCATCCCGTAGGCGCATTCCCGTAACCTTGCACCTAACAAGCTTGCAATTGTCACCGCAGAAGCACATAGGAGTGTCGATCCCCTGTGTCACCTCGACATTGTCCTTCCTCCTCGTGAGGAAGTCCAAGTCCAACTCAGGACCTGAGAAGGTCATTGCAAACCTGCAAAACAAGATTAGAACAATCAGAGGCCAAAAATAATACGACTGAAATCGGCATGAATTATTAAAAAAGAATAGAACAATTGTGTGTAGCAAGCTAGGCAAATTGTGGTAGGATGCTTCATAAGTACCCCACCTATGCTCCAACACCTTCTTCTTTGCTTGGTATGCCTTGCCGTAACCGATGGTGTACCCTAACTTTTCCTCAATTGCACCGATAAATGTCTTCGGTGCATATTCAGGGCTATTCACTATGTGAGGGTATATGTGACTTGCAACAAAATCGGCTGAAATGTTTCGGTACCTTGCATCAATACGATCAAGGGTACAAGTGTGACCTTTCACTTCTTTCACCTGTATGTAATTGTCCCACTTCCCCATATATGCATACACTCGAAAAGAACAATCATCCTTGATGCAACACACATCATATATCCTAGGAGAGCTCTTGACTACCCTGAACTCCCTGTGTAGAGTCAAGGTGGACCACTGCTTCACTGCATCCTTGATGATGCGATTAGGGTACATAGCGCCTACACAAACCTCGTTCTCCGTGTACTCCCATGGCACATTCTCACCAGTATTAACAGTACACCGGGAGAAATCGTAGTTCCGCCAATGCAAGGGCACATGATCCTCAGACTCATCATCATCATAATCATCATCTGAAGAGTCATCTTCCAATGCACGCTCATCGCCTTCCAACTCTCTCGATATTGTCTCATCACCTCTGGGTTTACTTCTCCCTCATCAATAACACCAGTGACAACATAACCTCTAGATGCATGCTCACCCTCAGAATCCCCTTCTTCCTCCTCTTCTTGTTCACCTTCTTCAGCATCTTCAGCACCTTTCCCTTCTTCAGCACCTTCCCCTTCTTCACCACCTCCCCCCTCGTCCACATCCTCCGCTTCCTCATGCACTTGACTCGCTAGACCCACCCTTCCGTAAACTTGGACAAACAAAATCACACAAACCAACTCGGCATGCATTTTTGATAAAACCCCTCCATCGTGGAGTCCCTTCAAGTGCCACGAGCTCCCAATACACTGGTGTACTTCTGTTGATTAGTGCCATCACCGACATGCATTGGTGCTCTAAATCTACTGAACATGCCTTGACCACCATTGGTTATAGCCTCCCAAGTTCTTTCTCCGCTCTTGGAACATTTTTCTCAATCGAACTATAATTTGACAAGTCAACTCCTTGTGGACCATATATAATCTCTCCAATTCCATAATATATTTTGATTGTGACCACTCACATGTCCGATTCATAATAAAAGCAGAATTACTATCAAATGCTACATCGTGACTAAGAAACAAATAAACTTATCTAAACTACATTAACAAACTAATCAGCCGCAATCTACACACTTAACAGTAAATATGTTACGTAATATAAACTACAACTACAAATCTATAAACTACTAGATCTATAAACTAAACTACAACTACATATCTATAGAAATCTACGAGACAAAATAGAAATTACCGAATTAGTGAAATCGGTGAAATACACGCAATGAAGCGAAGAAGTAGCAGAGCTTCACTGCTCCGCACCCTCCACCTCCCCTCTTCTCCTCCTCAACCCTAACCCTACAAACAGGACATTTTTAATACTACAGATCTAAAGAAATGCAGTGAATCACTAAATACGGTTTCTAAGTAGTCGCTAAAAGAGTTTAAATCGACGAAATACTTACAATGAAGCGAAGAACCAAGAGCTACTCGCCCTCACTCTCCTCCCTCTCCTTCCCAACCTCTCTTTCTTTTTCCGAATTTTTATGACATTTCCGGGCTAATTTTCGGCTTATATAGAGGTAGCAAACCTGTCGCCGTACGCCACGACGGCTGCACGGGCCTTACCACCGTGGGCTACGGCGGTTGGCCTTGCCGTCGTAGCGCACGGCGGTTTGTCGTCAACCGCCGTGGCCCACACCGGCTGACCTCCACGCCGTTAGTCCACGGCGGCCGAACCGCCGCGTAGTGGGCCGGTGCGTTAGATTTGAAACCGCCATTCCACGGCGCCGTGTTACGGCGAATGGTTGTCAAAACTGTAAAATTTTGAAACCGTCGTATATTTTCGCAAAATGATTAAAAAAATATATATAAAAAAAAATTCGCACCGCTGGATGACTGCTTATCCGCTCGCATCCGGCGGCGGCTAGTCTCGGCAGTGACGCCGACGGAGACTCGCCTTTGCGAGATGGCGACGAAGCGCGAGGGCTGGGCTCCAGGCTTCAGGATCTGGCGAGTTGGTGCACGACGCTCGGTGAGGGGCAGCCTAGTGGAGCAGGCGAGCAACGACGCTCGGCAGCCCGGCGAGCGGCGGAGCATATGCGCTACAGCGCTAGGAGAGGAGCGGCAACGACGCACAACAGCCTAGTGGAGCGGCGGCCGGTGACGCCAACGCGTGAGTAAAGTGTCCTTCATTTGCTTTTGCGAATCTCTGCCAATCTCTGGTGAAATCTTGAAGTTGAGAATTGACCGATTGAGAGGAATCCATGAACTTCGGTAAAAACCGAACACCGAACCGAGAAGACCGAAACCGAAATTGTCGTTTTTTTATTTTGACAGACACCGATTGGTTCTTCGATTCTTGAAAACCGAAATTTTGCAACACCGAACAACCGAACCGAATTGTCGGTTTAAACCGAATGCCCACCCCTACCTGGTAGAGTAATTTAGCTGTAATAATTTAAGGGGACTTTTAATGTGCTTGTAATTAATATTAGCCATCCACTCGGTGAAATCTAATGGTGGTAGTACCAGGTAGCTAGTACTTGTGGTACTACCTGGTAATATCAAAGTAAATTAGCTAGTGGAAACGTATCAAGACCGGTTATTATAATAGTTACACTGAGAACAACCTGAGAAGTGTTCTTGCTGTAGAATTTAAGCTTGGGTGCATTTACACACAACTGCCTAGTTCACCAATGAAATGTGCAAATTTAAAGTAGATAGACAAGCAGCTGCGTGGGCTTGAAAACACAAATACTTATGAAATTTATAAAAAAACATGCCTACGAACATCACATGGGTCATTCAAATTAAGCACAATGGTGTCCGACAAACTTGCCAACGTACATGGGACGCAGGCAAAGTCATGTGCCTTCTCGTCAACTTTCAAGGAACCAAACACAAAATACTTTCAGTTTGGCCCTAGTGTGTATGGACGCTTGCAGCTTCTCGATCAATCAGATGAACGTAATACTAGTGCGTGGTGGTGAGGCGCAACTAGTGTGTCAGTTCAGGTTCGATATAGTGGCTACCGCCACACAGCTTCGAAGCTTGGAGCACCGAGTGGTGTGAGCTAATGGTACCAGATAGAACGACACCCTCCTCCGAATCTCCGATTGGGGAGGTCTTTTACGGTACACAATACCACTCAGTGGTAGTACGATGGTATTATCAGTTTTTTGTTATGGTTAAAATGGTAATTTGCTTGATATATATTATTTGGAAAAATTTCCCTCCTCCCTTTGTTCACCCCATCACCCGTATACTACCCTTATCATTTTGCATTTCCAATAATACCCGTATACTACCCATACCACCTATGAATACCACCCATACAACACAAAAAAACCAGTGGTATAGAATTAATCTCAACCGCCGGATCCTTACATATAGATCTTTTTCTATTACATACGAGTGCTTTTCAACCGGTGGTATATGGTGGTATATTGTGTACCGTAAAAAACCTCTTGGGAATCTGATGCTAACCACAAGGCCCAACCTCCATATATGCTAGACCTCATCGGTGAGACTTCAAGCTATGGCTGTGACAATGGAAGCATAAGCTACATCCACCGACACTAAACACCCCTAGTAGGTTCCTGCACCTGTCACAACATCAATATCTGACCACATTCTACGGAACATGTTACGAACCTTTTTCCCAACGCCTCCCATCCTTACAACACAACAGGAGACACATACGTTGTAATGTGTGTTCAGTAAAAATGTTGTTGAGTTCAAGTTTCATGTCAGGAAATGCAAGAAAGTGGACTCCGAGTTGTCCTCTCTTCATTAAAAACTGACAACTAAATAATGGAAATCAGGTGGGGAACCTACTACCCCCTCTGGAGAGAGCGACGTGCACTTTGTATCGATGCTTGCAGCTTCTCGATCAGATGAACAGAATACCGCCGCACCTCCACAACAAAACTTAGAGCACCGAGTGTTGTGAGCTAATGGTGGTGCACTCCTCCGGCTGGGTCATCTTGCACTCACCGCCAGCCCCAACCTCCATGCTAGATCTCATCAGCCAGACCACACCGATTGGGCCATGGCTGCAACATAGGCAGCATAAGCTACATCCTCCAGCACAAAACACTCCAAGTAGGCTCTAGCACCCGTAACACATTCTATCAAACATGTTGGGAATCTTTTCCCAATGCCTCCCATCCTTACTACATAAGTGGAGACACGTACGTCATGTAAGGCAGCACTATCTCTGCAACTTCATTTTCATGCTCTCTTTTAATTTTGTTGTTTTTTCCATGCTCAAATAGATCAATGATGATGATCATCATCTGTATTCTTTCCTCTTTGTGTTTGTAACATGTGGCATGTTTCTATATATGAAGAAGGTGCATGATAAGCTTGTGGCAATAGCCTTTATGCTTCTTAACTGATGCCAAGCAATGAAGTCGTTTTACATACTGCAGATGGGAGTACACAAAGTAAATTAAAGTGACAAAAGAAGAAATAAACTATTTTGAGTAGTACATGTTCACAATAATGCAACCAATTAATGGTCACTACTCTATATATACTTTGTCCTGGCAGGATAATTTAGCCGTATGAGGTTGTCCACAATTGATAGATTATTCACTAGCATAGGCTCGAAGCCTCGAGCCCTGGTTATTGGAGATACTGTTCATTGTAGAGCAATCTTGCTAGTGTTCTTAATGTAGAATTAGTTTAAGTTTATTCTCAAAAAAAAAGTTTAAGTTTGGTTGCACTTAAGAAATAAAGAAAAAAGTGGAAGTGTACAGCAAATCTAAGATCATTTTTTAAGTCATGACTAATGCAGTGATCAAAAGGGTTGCTGGATAAGCAAAGGAGTTTCCATCGTATTTGATGTTCGTCTCGTGTTAGGCCTAGCTTGCTGCCCTTGAGAGTGAATGGGAATCTTGAGCAGAGCTGACACTCACAGGATAATTTTCTTCTTATGTCATTTTGCCCGTTCCTCGCGATGTCCTTGAAAAGCTACTCATTTTTGTTGTCTTGCTCAGTTCTTAGGAAAGGCAAAATGGACATCAAAGTCCACTTCACATTCTTGAAAAAGAAGAATAGCAATATCTGAAACTAACAGATGCTAATAATTTCCCATAAAGCTATCCTCAGTGAAATGTTCATTCTTCACAAATGAAGTGTTACTTGAACTGTGAACAAATACTGTAACTTGGTGTTTGAGTTACGAAGAGAGTGATGAAACTGTTGGGCTTACACGGTTGTTAGCACAGCAAAAATCTTTCACACATCCATTGAGGGTTAGAGTTTCATTTCATCCAATTAATTATGTGTCCAGCTAAACCATCACACATCATGCGTGAATAGTATGTAGCTGTACACATCCTGTATGCATCCTGGACAGAGAACTTCCTCAGGTCATCAAGTTGTATTAGGTCTGGAGAATAATTACAGAGCGTTATGCTGTTCCGGCGCAACATGAGTTTGGTCATGAACTTGTCAATTAGTATATCTCCTACATCAATAGGGAGATCGTTTCGCATGAGCCAGATCTACCACGAAATTGACTCTCTAGAAAAGCAGCTTAGACTCTTAGAGATGACATTTATCGGGAGGTAGTGGTTTTGCATTTCAAAGTTTTTGAGACCAAGACCCCCTTCTACTTCTCAAAGGTACACTTTATCCCAAGAAAGGAGATCGACATTGGGATCCACTGCAACTGTACCCCCGAGAAACCAAGAACATGTAATATGTGGGCAGGGATGTCAAGAACGGAATGGAGAAACAAAAGGGTCATGCACCTGCAACCCTTGTTAATCCTCTAATTGTTTCAGATTCCGTTTGTTCGACTCACAAGTCAAATCCACTGCCTTATATTAAACAAGTACATGTATGGTACATGTATGTGCCTCCACATGCTCTCTGTTTTGTGCGTGTTCAGTTTATTGGTAATGTTGAAATGGTAATCTGTACTCTGTACTCTGTATTCGGCATAACACAGATCATGAATCATACACCATATTTAGAACATACCAGAAACAGACCTGAGGCGTCTGCAGATGAGGATGCCGAGTACGTCGAGCTGTGCCGTGCTGCGTATATATCTTCTCCAGAGCACTGCTCACTTTAGTTTCCTGTCGACCTTAAACCATAATTGAAAGGTGTGACCTGGCTGCTGATACAGAAGGTTGAGGTGCCAGGTGGTCTGAGCAGATTATGCCAGTCAAGATGCAGCTTCGGTGGTTGATCCGGCACTCGCCGCGGTTCCAAACGATGAGCGAGCAAGCCACAACCACCATGATCGACCTCCACCACCCCCTTTCAACCCAAAAGCTCTGCCACCCGAAGCGCAGTCGCCAAACCAAACAGCTTGTCCAAAGGCAAGATGAGACCAATGAAGTCATTGCCAGAACACAAACACCACAGTCTACATCCTTTGACGTTGAATGCACCAAGTAGGTTCCAGCACCCCAACCATTACCACCTACTGAGCATTGTCCACTGAATGTTCTGGGAACCTTTTCCCCAATGCCTCCCACCCTTAATCTACGGCTAAAGTACTGGAGAGACGTAAGGCAAGGCTATCTGTAAATTTGTGTGCTCTCTTTTGATTTTGTTGCATTTCTACAGAGCTGCTTGTCATCTGGTGTCTCTTTTAGTTTGGCGCATTTCTATATATGAAGAAGATGTGAAGAAACCGATATAAAGAGAAGGTGGTGGCAATTGCCAACTGCAATGCTTGTGGCAGTTGCCAACTGCAATGCTTCTTGAATGCCGCCAAGCAATAAATTAGTCTTAGCACAACTTAGTAGTTGGTTATGCAAAGCAGCAGTTTCTAGGGCTCGAGCTCACTGCTCACCTGTCAAAATGCATTTTGAGTTTGCTGTCGTTGGTTTCCAGTGAAATGGCTAAGTTTAATCGTTCCCATTGTTGTTTCAGCAAAAGGAAATATTTAGTTGGCTGTGTTCGTCTTATATCAGGCCTAGCTACCCGGAGCGCAGGAGTGGATTTTGAGTTGAGCTTAGACCTATGATGACTTCTCTTTGAGTTGAGCTTATCCGTGCCATCATCTTTCAAGAGCTGCTCATTTTTAGCTGCACCTCTTGCTCAGTTCTAACGAAACATAATGCATGGCAAACTCTATATCGCATCCTTGAAAAAGAAGAAAGGTGTATCTCAAGCTAACATAGATATTAATTAATTCCCTTAAGAAAAAGTTATTAATACAGGATAGCCAAGATGGGCCGGAAAGTTGCATATATCTTTCCCCTGTCCTACTTCTCAAAGGTACACTTTATCCCAAGCACATGTAGTATGTGGCAGAGGCGGAGCTACATTGATGCATGTGTATGCACAGGAATACCCAACAATTTTGGCAAAAGCTTAAGTATATCTATGATATGTACATGTGTATATAGCTCGTGTTAGGCAAATTTAATAGTTCTTAGCTTCCTATCTCAACCTAAAATCGCTGCAAACAAACCAACAATCAAAAAGGCTATTCTCCTACCTTTTCTCACACATACCATAGCCACGGGACTTCATCTCAGCTCTCTCTCTGTGGCAGTAATGGGCCCTAGCTAGGATACCCATATGTATATACGGCAGTATTTTAGACTTAACATTTTTTGGGGGGAATACCCAACTGTCAATTTCTAGCTCCGCCACTGGTATGTGGGCAGGGATGTCAAGAACGAAATGGAGAAAGAAAACCCTTGTTAATCCTGCAGTGGTTTTGGATTCCGCTTGTTGGACTCATAAGTCAAGTCCACTGACTTCTTTTATTAAACGAGCACATGTCTGTGTAATGTGCCTTCACATGCTCTGTTATTGTGCGTTCAGTTTCTTCATCATTTTTCAATGGTAGTCTTATAGTCTGTACTCGCATAACACATATTATGAGTTACACAACAGATTCGGAAATACCAGAGACGGACTTGATGAGAAGTCTGCAGAGGATGCCGAGTACGTGGAGCTCTGCCGTGCTGTGTATACATTTTGTCCAGATGCTGACCCGAGCTTCTGAGGATGCTGGTACAGAAGGGTGAGGCGTCAGGCAGATTATGCCAGTCAATAGGGATGAAAGTGGTATGGATATTATCCGTCCGACCGACCGACCGAAAGGGTCAGACACTCAAATGGTAAGACCGTATCCGAATCCGAACATTTAATATCCGTAACTATTCGTACCGCATTAGTATCCGGAAATTCAAAGTTAAATTTCTATGATCTAAATATGATGAATATCACTATTCGACACAAAATATACCGTCTGTATCCGAATTCGATCCGAATTCAGTCAGAAAGAAAATTATCTCGTATCAGATCCGCGATGATCCGCTCATCCCTACCAGTCAAGATGCAGCTTCGGTGGTTGACCTCCTGTAACGACCCGGGTTTTCGGTGAGGAAAACCCGACTCTCTGTACCATTGTGATAGTCCTCAGACGGTAAGCTATCATGCGAGTAACTCGTCTCAAGATAATATCAGTTCCCATACAACGAAAACAGATTACGCATTGAATAATTACATCCGAAAACAATTCGGTATACGATTCCAGTACAAGCCCCTTGGGCTAAACGACAAGTCGAAAGTCTACGTAGCGGTAGCTAGAGCTTCAAGTCTTCATCTTCGATCAACTCCACAGGCAGCACTTGAGCGAAGCAACACAACCCTCTTCTTGAATTCTTCTCGATGGACCCTTCACTTCAAGTTAAGAACCTGCACACTCACCAACTATCCCCAAGGAATGGGATAGGTTCACGTCACCATCCGTATGCAGCTTTAAGTGACCTACTTCTAAGGGGATAAAAATATATATAACAAGGATAGCTCGGGTTTCCTAAGCAGCAACAACAACATAAATATAGAGTAAACCATCCTTCCCAAACTCACAGCTCACACAACTCATCTGGTAGTCCTGGCTCGCCAGGTTCCCGTCTCCACCATCTCGGGCAAAACATAGCTCTCCAACACCCGCCCTCGTCTCAAAGCATCCAATGTGTCTCATCTCACATCCCTCATCTCCAAGCATCCAATGTGTCTCAGCCCACATCCAAAGACTCTCTAACTAAGGCGGTACCTCCTGCCGGGACTATGAGTCTCAAAACCAGGTCAAAGGTGTAGAGTATGTGGGAGACTAGGGTCGGTAAACGACCGAGCCCGACACACCTCCCTCATGGAGCGTGTTCGGCCTACCCTCTCCCACACACTCATCAACATTGCCCAGTGGCTTCGAGGGTCTCGGAGACTAGGGCCTAAAACCGCCGGGCCCGCACCTCCACACCGAGCGTGTCCCGCCTACCCTCCCCGAACTCATAATCTCCTAACATGCAAGATCGCCCGCCTAGGGAAATCATTGGAACCTTCCTCCGGGGTAAGCAACCTCCAACTCTCCGAGAATCACAATATCCTATACCCATACAAGAGTAGCTCAGCGCATATACACGCATATATAGTATATAGTAGTAGGACAATCAAGGAACATGATATAAAGATAGGTTATGCAAGGTTCATCATCACCATCTCATCAACATCATGCAAGTAATAAAGCGCTAGCAATCTATATAGCAATGCCTAATAGGTATTCAGAGTCGGATGGGCGTGAACACCTGTGTGCAAGTAGTCGTCGTAGTTTCCGTAGTTGTTCTCGATCCTCAGGCTCGACTCCTCAGCTCCGGGAATTCCTAGATTCGCATAAATAAATAAACACAGTGTCTAGATGCAGATAACTCCAAAGAGAAGTAATAAAGAACCAAATAACTCCAAAAGCTAGTCTAACGGGTGCTTCATAATTTTAGAATAATAAAGAAATTGATTTCATATTTTTCTAATGTAGAAACAATTTATTATGGATTTTCAAATAAAGAAAATAGTTTACGAGTTTAATTAATTGCGATAAAGCACATAAAACATAAGTCAGCAAGATAGAGAACCAAAAGCTAGGTTTTGGGTTGATCTACATGGTAAATTGACTAGCCAACAATCTTTGTTGACCAAGTCAAAAAGGAAGGTCAAAGGTCAACCGGACCCCACAAGTTACACTGTGGGCCCCGTATGTCAGATGGGATGTAGGTTAGACAGTTGGCAGCCTCTCATGTTAGTGGGACCAACGGTAAACCCGTATGCCCCTTTAGTCAGATTAGAGGTGTTGGCAGATGGTTTCGCTAGAAGCGATGTGGGTTGGTTAGAGACATGGCTCGAGCCGAACATGACAAAGATGTGGCGAGGATGGATTCACCCTGGATACGGCTGATGGTTTAGTTAGTGAAGCGTCCCCTCATCAGAGGTGACTAAATGTGATACAAATACCGCCTCGTGAGGTCGGTAACACATTTATTACATCGATGGTTCATGGTCAGTACAACACGCCGAGGTCAGTGGGCATGGAACGCCACCGCCACGAGAAGCAACATAAGAACTACGGCATCAAACTACGACAAGAAAAGATCTAAGATATCTTGAGTCTTGCGCCATGGAAGCTTCCTGGAGACTCGAATCCACAGCACGGGTTGGGTGCGGGGCTGACAGAACCTACTCGACGCCTTCGTGACAAGTCGGGATCCTCCTCGAAAACAGTTAATCAAGCAAGGGTGAGTACATACGTACTCAACAAGTTCAACCCCACCCACGGAGGGGCTAATAAGCGAGATCATGCAATCGGATATATCAAGGGTCGGGATAAGGTTTATTTTGCAAACGCATTTACTCATGCAAGGGTTTGTTTTCAAAAGGTTTTCGCAAAGCTTTTTATAACTCAAGTAACTCGCTTGTTTTGCGAAACCAAATGAGGACTACCGGACTCCCCGTCCGCAGAGCCTGTGCACACACCACACACTTTTTCGTAAATCAACTCACGCCATGAAATCATCCCAAACCCAAACACTAGTTTTGTGACCACACCGTGATCGTCCAATCACCGTGGACACGGCTATTCGAATAGGTTTTACACTCTGGAGGTTGTACATCTTTACCCACAAGTAGGGTACCGCCACCACGAACACCTTAGTGTCGGCGCGGATCCTATCAAAGCCATTACCCACCTTAGCTAACCCTACGAGCCATCACGGAAGCAACCAAGGGGTTATCTCACATAACCGTGGCGTACCTCACACGATCGTACCCTACTCCTTGATCTCCGCCGCTCACCCGCACTCGATGGCAAGTAGATTAACTAGTGGGATTTATGCTAAGCCGCTGCCACATACAACGGCCGGTGGTAGTCACGATAATTGGGTCGTGAGATGTCACGCAACCCGGCCCTTAACGACAAGATGGACATCTCCAACACGCTCAACCACAAAGGTACGAGCTCACCCATACTCCCCGACACACGCGTCCATCCGGTCTACCCAGCTTCTTTATCCATTTTCCAAAATATCCCATTCCCGTTTTTAAAGCACTCACTCATTTTAAAGAAATCATTTAGGGCAATCAAAGATCAATCATATCAATCAAGGGTGGCTATCCTACCGGTTTTAACAAGAAACAATATGCAATTTATAAAACGGGTCATAGGGTTGTATTTATAAACTGGGATCCAAGCATGCATCAAAGGATGAGATTGAACTTGCCGCCTTCAAGTCCTGGGAGTTCTGCCGCGGCTCGACCCTGCCTCCTACTCGTACTGTAGTACGGGCCCAAGCTCCGGCAAGATTCTCCCTCGCTCACTCCCTATAGCGCACACACAAGCAAGCATGCAATCACACAAAGATTTACCGGTGAGCTCGAGGGAAAAAATAATTAAATAAATAGATCATGAAGGAGTAAATATTACTTAGGGGTATATGGTCGAAAGTGAAGTGAAGGGGGCAAGAGTCAAGCGAAAAAAAATGAAATGACGCGTTAAAGGCGTCATTAGGATTGATTTAAAAGGATTAAGGACTTAGTTGTAATTAGGTTTAAAAGAAAAAGGACCTAATTGTAACATATCTATAAGGTGAGGTTTAAATAGAATAGTCTAAGGGCCTATTTGTAATTGACTTTGGAAAGGTAGGTTGGTTAAATGAATTAGTTTAGGGAATAGGGTTTACTTGAAAGAATAAAGTGAGAGAGAGAGAAAGAGGGGAGGGCTCGGGTGGAAAAAAGGGAAAAAGGGCGGTATTTGGCCAACGGCCATCTCCTTCCCCGCCTCGATCCAGAGAGGAAGGGGTCGAGCGGGCCCGTCACGGTGATGCCGGCGGCCTAGTGCCCAAGGGCCTGGAGAGTGAGGGAAATGGAGAGGAGGCCAGGAAACTCAGTGCTCACCTGGGGCTTGTGGAGGCTGTGGCGAGAGTGGCGGAGGGTTAGCGCGCGGCAAGAATTGGTGGCGGTGGAGCAAGGGATAGCTGGGGGCTCGTGAGGTGATGGACTATGAGGCCCGGGGCTATATATAGGCAAATTAGGGCGGTTCGGGGAGGAAAAATCTCCCTGGCGGGCTGGGTAGTTTCGGCAATGGGTCGCGACGACCGTCCTTGAATGGCGTCGCGACGGCTCTGCAGGCGGCGAGGTGGCGGCACGGCTGCCGCGACGGTTATGGCGGCTCGGCGGTGGATGTGGCCGGCTCGGCGGTGTGGGTTGGCGGCAGCTGGCGCCCGACGGTCGCGGCGGGTGGAGGGACGCGACGGCAGCGCGCGACGAGGGCGGCGCCACACGGCCAAGGCGACGGGCCCGACGCGGCCACGGCGGTTCGTCGCGGCGGCGGTATGCGCGGCGGGCGTGCCGCAGCGCGGCGGCGATGGTGCGGCGATGGCGGCGGTACGTGGCGGCGCTGTGTTGGCGCGGACGACCGGCTTGTGACGGTGGTGGCGCCGGAGATGACCGGTCAGGTGGAAAAATAATGGCCCGGACAAGACGAGCGGCGGCGGCGAGCCGGAGTTAAGGCGACCTATGGCACAGGTAATCGAGGCGACGGCCACGGCAATGGCAACTAACGGCGGCCGCGGTTTCTGCGTGGTAGGCTTGGCGGCCGAGGCGCAGCCGACGCCAGCGTCGGCCAAGGCGGCCGTGCAGGCGATGAGTGAGCCAGGCGCGTGTGGGGGGAGAGGTAGGTGGGCTGGGAACAGCATGCCAGGAGCAGTGGGCTGAAGGAAGAAGAGGAAAGGAAAAAAAAAAGAAAGAAAGGAAAAAGGGAGGAAAGAAAATAGGAAAAGGAAAAAGGAAAAAGAGAAAAGGGAAGAAGGAAAAGGGAGAAAGGAAAGAGAAGGAAAAAAGGAAAGAGGAAAATTGGGGAAATTTTTGGGAAAACAGAAAATTAGGAAAGGATTTTTGGTGGGATTCAGGGTTTTCGGTGTCGGAATTTCGAATTCCGGAATGCGTGATGGCGAGTCGGCCGGCGGGACCATGGTCGGCCCCGGATTCGCGGCAGGTGGTGCCGCGCTGGCAGCGAGCGCGGCGCCAGGATCGGTGGTGCCATGGATTCGTGATCGTGCGCTTCGGGGAGAGGAAAAGGAAATGATGATCGGGGTGATCGAGCTCAGCGGAGAGGTTTTGAAAACACGCGTGATTTAGAAGGTGATTTATTAGGGGCTAAAAATGCGGGTGTTACGCTTAGCGCCGCGTGTTGTTCTCAACGGCGGCTCCGAGCGTGCTGCCCGCGGTCGAGTCATCATCGCGTGCTTACATCGCGCGCGCGCCGTAAACGCGCACGCGGTTTCGCTCGTGTGCAAGGCGACGGTTTGGGATGGTGTGTGCGTGAAAGCCAACGAGATGCCCTCGGTGGCGAGTTCGATGATTGATGCCGCGCCAAAGCTATGCGACGAGAACCGGGATGCTCTAAAGGCGAGCCTAGGGTTTTGATCAAGGCACGAAAGGTGCGACCTTCGGAATCCCAAGACAAGCGGCGACAACAGTGTTCGGGCAAAGCAGATTCGGCGCTGTCGGGTTTGGGTGCCGGCTGCGTTTCGCCGCTGCATGCGGCGCGTGCATGTGGACAAGCGTGTACACGGGTTCGTGATTGCTCACGCCGTGCAATAGAAGAAAACCCCGGCGAGGACATGTAGGATGGCGTGTTCAAGGTTCTTCAATCCGTAGTGAGACGTTCGGCACAGCGCAAGGCTCTTCGGCCTTGTCCGAACAAGGACTGCAAGCAAAAGGGAGCGGCCACGGGTTCAAGAGGGCTAAGGTTGTGCTAGAAGGGAACAAGGTCGGGGCTTGTCCCGCTTTTGGGCGCGGCACCCATGTCAGCGAGAAAGCAAAGCACAAGAACTTGCGCGAGCGCCGCAGGACAAAGAAAGTCCTCGATAACGAGCTCGGGCGAAGAGAGCGGCTAACTGAGGTTCTTTCCTCCTAGTGCTGCCGCTGCTTTCAATGCCGGTGGCTTGGCCACGACGGCGACATCGAACGGGCGAGCCCGACAAATAGGCGGGCAGCGGGGAGCGCTTGATCATCGCACGGCACTGCAGCGTAAGGCTCGACTCGAAGGTCGGCACACAAGCGTCGGCGGTCGCGCGGTGGCAGCGATGCGGTCAACCAGAGCAGAGCACAACACCATGGGCAAGGCCCGATTTTTCCCCTCGGCTCGAAGGCCGGGTTTCGCTGGCGGTAGAGGGGATGATGGCGTTCACCTAGTTCTCTTGGATGCGGCGGCAACGACGGTGAATGCAACGGTTGTGGTGCGGGCTGCTGCGCTTTGGCGTGGCCCAAGGCCAAAGCTTGGGTGCACCGAGCATTTGGCGAAACACCTTTATGGCGTTCCTCGACAGCAGCGGCGACCGGTGGTGGTTCCAACGGTGACCGGGAACGATGGCGAGGCTGTTAGCAGCCACGCAGGGCCGAAGGCTGGCTGCAAGGTCCCCAACGGGAAACAACACAGCGACTCAGGCAAAAGCTCGAACACATGCAGGGCACGAGCTATCTTGATCACGGTCTGGGTCTGTCATGGCTGTGGCGTGTGCGCGGGACTGTAGCAGCGGCAAAAGATCGTGTTTTGGGTGGAAAGGGCAGCACGCGTGTCGTCGACGGCAGCGGCACCTGCAAGCACGACTCGATGGTCGGCAACACAAGGTCGACGGCGAACAGCGCGGCGGCACTGCGAGCGGCGGTCAGGGCCTCGAGTCCCTGTTGTGGCGATGCCCTCCCTAAGTTCGAAGGCCAGCAAGACATTCAGGCAAGCGAGCGATGCTCACCTGGTGGCGGTGAAGGACGGTGGTTCGGCTTGGTGAAGCGGAACGGGTCAGAGCAGAGCAGAGGGACGTCACGGTGCGGCGCAAAGGAAGCAGAGCAGGAGCGTCGCGGTCCGTGGCTTGGTGAGCTCCGGCTCCTCGGCGCGGGTGACGACCACGACGATTCCGGTGTTCCTCGATTTGCGGGTCGCTGGCGCGGAAGACGAGCAGGGACGGCGACGGCGTCCTCGACACGCTCCGGCTGCAGCGGCTTCAAGGCATGGAGGACGTCCACGGCGGCCTCCGGCTTCAGGGGCGGCGTCGCGGCCCACGGCGTCCGAGGCGTAGGCGGCCTCCGATGCCGGCGTTGGCGTCGAGCTCCTGCGGCGCGGGCGGCGTCGACACCCCCGGCGTGCGCGGCTCTAGCTTCACGGGTCGGCGCGAGGGCGGCTCCGGAACGGCTTCGGTCTCCTCAGCAGGCGCTCCTCTCCCCCTTCCCTTCTTCTTCCCCTCCTCTTCTCCTTTCTCTTGCGGTGGACAGGAGCAAAATCCCCCAAGGCGGCGGCGGACAGGGATGGGGGCTAGAGGATTGGATTTTATAGGCGGTGCTAGGGTTTGATCCGGGATGGACGGCGGGCGGCGTTTCGGGCGTCGTGGCAAGCATCTACGGCGCCAGCGCGGTGGGGTGCGGCGGCCATGGGCGGCCCTCGGTGCGACGCTGCGCAGGTCGCCATCCGCTCGCGTCAGCAGGAGGAAAGGGAAAGAGGAACCGGCGGGATGGGCGGCTGACGCCTGGGACCCGCGTGGCGGTGATAGGAGGAGAGATGGTAGGTGAGAAGCGGGCTTCGGTGGGCCGAAAAGGAAGAGCAGGCCGGCTGCGTAAGCTGGGGGTGTTTCAGCGAACATCAGCGACTAGAACAGGAGTGGCTGATAGACTTGTCTAGCTGAGCTGCGGCCCAAACTACAAAGGGGTTTTCCTATTTTCCTATTAACTTTATACCTTATATAAACTCAATTCAAATTTGAATCTAGGATTCCAATTTGAACCACACTCAAGTAAAATTCAAATAAATTCCAATAAACTCCAAAGTTCTCACACTAGCATTTTATAATTCCTAAATTTTATTATTTTACTCAAAATAAATCTAGGAATTTAGGGAAGGATCAAAGAAGACATTCTTATAATTTAAGTAAGCGCTCAAATTCATTCAAAAATTTTGAAATTCACATTTTTGCAAACACAAAAAATTCCGGGATGCTACACCTCCGCCACACACTTTCAACCAAAGAACTCTACCAACCAAAGTACAGCCGCCGAACCAAACAGTTCGTTCAAAGGCAAGATGAGACTGGTGAAGTTATTCCCGCAGCACAAACACCACATTCTACATCTGTTGATGTTGAACGCACCAAGTAGGTCCCAACACCCCCAACTGGTACCAATTGCTGAGCATTATCCAACGAATGTGCTGGGAGCCTTCTTCCCAATGCCTCCCACCCTTAACAAACGACTGAAGTATTGGAGAAAGAGGTACATCACATAAGGCAACACTATCTGTAAATTTGTGTGCTCTTGTTTAATTTTTGTTACATCTTTTTACAAAGCTCAACTCTTTACTCTGCATGTCATATGGTGTCTTTCCTATGTTGTAATGTTCGCTGTGTTTCTATATATATGAAGGAGATGTGAAGAAACTAATGCGTGAGCAGGTGGTGTATATATTGATAAGCTTGTGGCAGCAGGCAGCTGCAATGCTTCATACTCCTAATTAGTGCCAAGCTATATATTGTTTGAGTAGACATGTGCACAACGCCATCAAGATCAATGGCCATTATATTTTCTCATCAGCATGGTAATTTGACTTTGTCCTGGACTGCTCAACTGGGCTCAAACCCGGGTTATATATTTTCTTTTGTGTAGTTTTGGTTACACAAACTGTTCACTTTAGAACAAACTGAGTTGGGTCATTCCTGCAGCCTATAGGAATTGAGCTTAGTTGCTTTTTAAGAAATAATGATATGTTAGAAGTGCAGAACTAATTATATATAGTACAACTTAGTATCTGCATGGTTGTGCAAAGCATCATCATCATGTCGTGTACCCTTGGTGCAGTTTCTAGGTCTTGAGCTCACCTGTCAAAATGGCTTGCCACCATCATCATGTCTGGTAACCCCCTGGTGCGCCATTGCTTTTCAATAAAATGGTTGAGGTTAATTATTAATCGTCCCCATTGCCATTTCGTCAAAAAGATACTATTTGGTTGTGTTCATCTCTTATCGGGCCTAGCTACCTACCCGGAGCACAGAAGTGGATTCTGAGTTGAGGTGAGGCCTACGATGCCTTCTCTTATTGCGCCATGTTTTCTCTTATCCGTGCCTTCATCCTTCAAGAGCTGTTCATTTTTAGCTGTGCCTCTTGCTCAGTTCTAACGAAACATAACACACACCAAACTCCATCTTGCATCCTTACAAAAAAGAAGAAAGGTGTATCTCAAGCTAACATAGATACTAATGAATTCCCATAAGAAAAGTTATTAACACAGGATAGCCAAGATGGGCTGGAAAGTTACATATATCTTTCCCCTGTCCTTATATTCTTATAATTCATCCACAAGTGGAGGAAGATGAAAATGGCATGAAGCTTCATTGCTAAGCCTCTTCATATTGCTTTGTTGCCTACCTTTTGATCGACCTGCATATTTCAGAGTGTATATATATAAGAACTTAATGACACCTCAGGACAAAATTTAAGGATCCAGATCTGCAAAATTAAGAGTATAGGGATCAAAGTGACATAGCCAAACAAGTTAAGGACTGGCCATGTACTTTATAAATATAGAAGATGTCATCAAAGATAAGAGAAGGGAAAGGAGTCACATGTCATGCATGCGTTCAATGTGTGTTAATAAGCTTAGATGGCTTTCTGAAGCTTAGGGTATTGAACTTGGATGTACCAAGAGTTACCGTACTCCATGGATGACCTCCGCCGCACCTTATCAATCTAGTAGCTCTATCGAACCAAATGCAGTTGCTGAACTAGTTCATGGTAATCGGGTTGTGGCTAGAACATAAACACTATGAACTAAATCCTCCAACGCTGAACACTACAAGTAGGCTCCAACACCCAAAACATGTTCGATTGCTAGCCTAAATAAACTGAACATGCTGGAATCCTTTTGATGAATGCCTCCCAGTGCCTCCCATCCTTACCCACCTTTAATTTTGTAGCATTTTCCTAAGCTCAACTCTTTGCTCTCTGCTTGTCATCAGATTTCTTTCCTCTGTTGCAACATTTGCCATGTTTCTATATGTAAAGATCAAGTGACGAAGAAACTATATGGGAGAAGAGCTATGGAGTAGGTGGTGTATTTACCAGGTTTCTTTCCTCAGTGGAGGTTTCATTTTCATTAAATGAACTGACATATTGGCAAATATGATGTCACGACAGAGTATTCAAAAGATGGGCAACTCTTGTCAATTCTCCAATTGTTTTTTATTCCTTTTTGCCCGACTCATATGTCAAATCCAGTGTCGTATATTAAATGAGTAACATCTATACATGCCTTCACAATCTCCCTGTTTTCTGTGTTCATTATTTTCAAAATATAGTCTCTACTCTGTAACTCTGTAGTCTGTACTCAGAATAACCTAGATTATTAGGAGCCACGAAATAGGCTCAGGTATACGCTAGCCTTTTACATGGCATATGCAAGCATGTGCATCATGCCAATACACTCGCTAGTAATAAACTACCTAGCTAGCACATGATGGAACCTAAGAATTAACAAAAGGAGGTGCTCCACGTTTATTCATATATGTACAATTAATGTATTACACTTATCACTAATCGTGTACCCTCGCGGCGTGCCTGCAGAGGATGATGGTGCTCCTCTATGCTGCGTATACATCCTGGAGAGAGTGTTGCGCGCTTGGTGGTTCCTGGCCGCCTAGGTGATGGTCCAAAGGTGGCACCTGGACTGCTGCAGGTGCTGATGCTGCAAAAGATGAAAAACGTGGCGTGGCTTGAGATGATGATACCATCAAGGATGTAGCTCCTGTGGTTGTCCTGGCGCTCGCCGCCGATCCGCACGTAGAGAGAGCGAGTCCCAACCTTCGGGCTCGACCTCCGCCATGCCCTTTCAACCCAACAGCTCCGATGAACCAAGTGCGACAGCTGAATCAAACAGCGCCATCAGCAGCGAGATGATACTGATCTGGGTGTGGCCAGAACACAAAAACTGCAGGCTACATCCTCCAACCCTAAACACTCCAGTTTGGCTCCAGCGCCCGAGACACTGTTCATTACCGAACATAATCTATCCAGAATAATGGGAACCTTTTTCCCAATGCTTCCCATCCTTACTACACAATTAATTGATCTTCGTGGGACAAGATTAAATTATCTGAAAATCCGCATACTCACTTTTTTCTATTTTTGCGTTTCTCTAAAGTTTCAACTCCTTTGCTCCTGGATCATGGTCTGGTTTGTTAATTTCTTGTATTGCTATATAGGCTTGGCACGTTTCTATATACGGAGAAGATGTGAAGAAGAGACTAGATGAGCATGCGGTGTGTTGATAAACATGTGTCAGCAGCTGCGAATACATCTCAACTACCAAGCACGAAAGTGGGGTTTGCGCAAGAGACAGGACTGGAAATAAAGTAAAAGTGAAAATTAATGGAGTAAAAGTGAAAACTGATGGAGAATAAATTGTCTGGGTAAACATGTGCATAATATTTATCACCTTGACCATACTCTGCAGGACAACTAGAATCTTTTACGGTGGACCATACCACCAAGTAGTGGTATGCAATATGAGTCTATTTTTAGTAAGGGTAACTAGGTAATTGTTGCAAATTTACTAATTTTGGCAGCCTCCTAATTCCACCACGCTTCGCCGCCGCCACCGCTGCCGCCGTTGCTGCCACCACCGCCGTTGATGCCGCTGCTGTTGCCGCCGTCGCCGCCAAGATAAAATTTCCAATAATACCTCTATACACCTACACCACATATGTATACCACCCTATACCACATATAGAAGTTGTGGTGACATACAATTAGTTTCAGCCATCAGATCCTTTCATACTGACCTTTTCCACAGTGGTATAGAGTGGTATGGTTCACTATAAAAGAGCTCCTAAAATTGATGAAAGAAAGTGCTGGCGGGACTAAGACTTGCTGACAGAGAAACCTACGGCTCGGTGTATTCAAGTTGCATGTGAGGAAATGTTGGAAACTGGATTCAGAGAAGCTCTGCACTTATCACTAATCCTGCTTATTAGTAAATTTAAAATCTTATTCAAGTTTCATGCTAGGGAAAAGGAAACTTGGCTGTCCTCATTGCTAAAAACATCCCAGTAACAATGTTGGATCTAGTGTGCAGTTTACGGTTGCAGTGTGCCACACAACAAGAGGGCTGACGAATAGGCCATCGAGTACCCAGCCTCGCGATGTCTGCAGAAAGCGTCACGCACTTTGCTGGTGCTACGTCTTGTTCTGGTGGTGGTACCTGAACTGTGGCTGCTGCTGCAACAGAAAGCTGGAAGTGTCACACATCCTGATCGAGCTGATGAGGCCTGATAGGATTTAGCTTCAGGGGTTGATCCAGTGCTCACGGTCGATGTCTCATGCTGCGCGAGCCAACCAAAATCCTCACACTCTACCGCCGGCGCACCCTTTCAACCCAACAGCTCCGCTGACCCAAGTGAGGATGCTGAACCAAACGAAGCCTTCATCAGCTACATCCTGCAGCTCCAGATGTGGGCGGAACACAAGTACCACAGGGTACTTCCTCCGACAGTGAACATACCAAGCAGGCTCCAGCAGACCAGCACCCATGACATTGTTGATAAATGAAGATGATCTATACATGTTGGGAACTTTTTCCTAATGCCTTCCATCCTTACTGTACAATGATACTTCTAGTAAGGGACACTATCATATACAAATCGGCACTCTCTATTTTTGATTTTGTTGCGTTTCTCCAAAGTTCAACTATTTGCCTTCCCGATCATGGTCCGGTTTGTTAATTTCCTGCATTGCTTTGGGCTTGACACGTTTCTATATATGGAGAAGATGTGAAGAAGGGACTAGATGAGAAGGTGGTGTGTATTGCTAATATTGTAGCAGCAGGTGCAACGCTTCTTAACTGCTAAGCATTGAAGAGGGCTTTGCGCAAGAGACAGGTCATGAAGTAAAGTAAAAGTGAAAAGGGTAAATAAATTGTCTGGGTAAATATGTGCATAATAATATGCCACCAATCAATTAAAGTTCATTAGGGATGCGATTCATAAATATTTTGATTTAGTATGACAGGTGTTAGATATCACCTTGACCATACTCTTTAGAAAACACATTATAATGACAGGTACCGAAATCGATGAAAGAAAGCGCTAGCTGGACTGAGATCGGGTACACGCCCGCATTTGCTGACAGAGGAACGTACGGCTCATTGTATTCAAGTTACATGTCAGGAAAAGAAGGAAACTGGTTTCAAAGAAGCTCTACCCTCATCCCTAAAAAAAATTGTCAACTATTTTCAGTAAAAATGGTGAACAGGCCATTGTATTCCTGCACCTAAGAGCTGGTGGCGTCCAGTGGCCTGAACTGACACGAGGGTGGGACAAAGCTATTTCAACACAATAGCTCTGCTGACCCAACTGATGTTGCTGAACCAAACATCTATGTTACCAGCAAGATCACCATACTAATCAGGCCGTGGCTGCAACAAAAACACTCATGGGCTCATGCTCGGACGCTCAACACTCCAAGAATAAGCTCCAACAACCGAAACACGCTCATATTTGGGCAGACATGGTGGGAGACTTTTTCTCAATACCTCCCATCCTTACTGCACACAGCTGAACTGGAGACGTGTCGTGTCAGGCAAGACTATCTATCTATAAACGTGCATGCTCTCTCTATATATGAACTCTCTCTCTCTCTCTCTCTCTCTCTCGTACTGATAACCTTGTGGTGGCATCTTCAATATAATGCTTCTCAACAGTCAAGCACTGAGGTCGAGTTTTATATCTAGATAGAAACAGAACATGAAGTAAATTAAAGTGAAAAAAGCAAAATAAGCTTTTCTTAGTACATGGCAATGCCAAGTTGCGAATAAGTGGTTAGCCTGGGCATGATATTTATATTAGTTGTATGAGTTTGTCCCCATCAATTGAAAGATTTCTCACATGACAGATGCTTGTCGGCCTCCTCTAGGTTCTCCTCCCTTCCACCTCCCCCCGGCCCCCTCCCTCCTGGCTCCGGCGAGCTCGCTCCGGCGAGTCCGTCGCAGCGGGTAGGGAGCGGGGCCACCCCGGCCTTCGTAGTAGTACTAGCTAGTTTTAGTTTTCTTAGCGCCGCTTGGCAGGTCCTGTTGTGGTAGTCACCTCCTGGAGGTTGCCGCCGTCGTTGTCGTCGCAGGAGTCCTCTCTGGCCTCTATGTCGCCGCCGTGCTTTCCCCTCAGGTGAGTTGCAATAAAATAAATTCGCCCCTCCGGCAGCTTCCCCCCCACCTCCCTTCTGCCTCGGTTGCCGGAGTTCCCTCATCTCCACCCCAGATCTGGTCGGTTTGTATGTTGCTCTGGGTCTCTCTCGGGTGGATCTACACGCTGGTGGTTGTTCCGACAAGCTTGCTCCCATCTGAGTTGTGTGCTCGCTGTTGTTGAACGCACTGCTGTGCTTCCACCCTCACTTCGTCGTCGTCGTCCCTGATGCCGACGCTGACCCCGACTCCATGCGGTTTTGGTGGTTGTTCGGTAGCGTGCTTGGCGTGGGCACTCGAGATGCCTCACTTGGGTCTTCACTCGTCTTCAAGCAACAAGACCTACATCAAGATCCCCTCCTCGGTTCCTCCGTCACTGGTCTGGCAGCGAGCCTCCCCTGGTTCGGTGAATGGCGCTCTTCTTCCCGCCGGCGGCTTCTTCAACATAATCTACAGTTCGCCGGTGATGCTTCTTCACGACGCTGCTCCCGACCTCTTCAAGCCTACGCTTCGCGAGGCCCCTCCGCACCTTCGGCACCAAGTGTCTGCGACGCCCCTGCTGCCGACCGCCGGCGCTCTGCCCTCCGGCGATGATTGTGGATCTGGATCTGAGTCCCTCAGGGACCATTCTGTAATTGGCTCGTTTTCTAAGGGCTCCATTGTAACTTTTCTGCTTTAATATAATCTAAGTGGTTTGTTGTAAAAAAAAAGATTTCTCACGTGGGCTTTAGAATTTTGCCATGTACAAATATAGATCATGCCAAATTTCCTTGTGGCTCACGCTTTTGTGAGAGACATGAAATTTTATATTGAACATGCATGGGCTGAAACTGCTGCTGGTGCACAAAATAAATGTTATTGGTCAGAATAGGAAGTTTGGAACCTCAGGATCCGATTGCGACTCTTTGTTCTCATGCTTTCCGTCATAATGCTAGGAACTCTACATTTTTCAGGCTAGTCGAAAGATGAGACCCAGCTGCTGCTACAGAAGCTGGAGGCGTTGAGTGGTCTGGGCTAATTAATGATGCTGGACAGTATATGTGCATCTTTTACAGTAGCGAGAAGTAGTTCTTTATATCATTTTTATAGCTTTGTGATTGCAATTACTTGAGGCAATGGGATCAGGTTAGTTCCTACACAGTTTTCACATGTGTTAACCTCCAAAGAACCAACTTCTTTTTTTCCTAAGAAGCTGAAGGTTGAAGCTTCAGCAATCAACAATCACCAATCCCCTGGTCCAAATTTTTGCAGCTACACGTGACACGTCCTAAGGAAATACAAGCCAAGGTTGCGTGTAGCGGGTGCAGTGTTTGTAATGCTGCTCAGTGAAATTAAAATGTCTGATTAAAGTTTGGTGTCAGGAAATGAATTAAGAAAATTGAGTTCAGAGAACCTGTCCTCGCCACTAAACTCCTGTCAGTTACTATTCTCGATAAAAAAATTAGGATGATCTGTGAAATGTGTGAGTGCCAACGACAAGACGCCCAGATGCGTAGAGGTCTTTTATGATGCACAATACTACCCAGCGGTAGTATGATAGTATAATCGGTTTTCTGCTATGGATAAAATGGTAATTTGCTCGAAATATAAAATGATAATTTGCTTGAAATATATTAGCCAGCATGAGATAAAGTAACATAAAAGATTTCATATGTTTGATTTCATATATTACAACAATACTATTTTTCATAGTTCTAATCATACCGCTATACTGCCAAAGAATACTACTGCTAAAAAAATCGGTAGTATAAAATTAATTTCAACCGTTGGAACTTCAAAATAGGTCATTTTTATTACATACGAGTCTTTTCACTATTAGAGAATCGGGCATTTGTCCACAGCTTGATTTTCATTTGATGGGTATTTTGCCCCGGTACAAATGAGTATTATCTTAGGGTGGGGAGGATAGGCCCCAAGCAGCATACTGTCTTGACCACATTTGTCTGGGGCTAGCCTCCACCCAGTACAAATGTGTCATCCCCACATTTATACCAGGGCAGGATACAACCCGGTACAAATGTGACTACATTCGTACCGGTTATTTCCTTACCGGTACAACTCTCCCACCCCTCACGCCGCGAGTCCTCCTGCTGTTAAGTCCCCCCGAGTCCTCTCTCTCCCTCCATCCTTATCTCTTTATTTGTGCCATTCTAGCTTCTCTCTCTCTCTCTATATATATATATATATATATATATATATATATATCGATCTCGATCTGCAGGGCAGGGAGGCGGCGAGGCGCGCCCCAGCCAAGCGGGCTCCGGCGCGCGGCCGGCCAGGTGGGCTCCTTGGCGTGGGTGTGGAGGCGCGGGCGGCCCCGAGCTCGCGGGCGCCCAGAACCAGGCCGATGGTCGCCGGCGGGACTCGCGGAGGGCGCAGGGCGGGCCTCCCGGCGCACGTCGGCGCGCAGATGCGGGGCCAGGCCGGCGAGCATCCGCGAGGGAGGAAGGCGGGCTAGCCCTCTTGGCGCAGGGCAAGTTGTTCTTCTCTTTCTCAAATGTTCTTGATATTCTTGTGAATCTTGATGTATTGTTGTGATTATTGATGTGTTCATGTAAATCTTGATGCGGATCTGTGATTGTAAGTGAATATGATTGTGAGTGAATGGATGATTGTGGATCCGTGTGATTGTGAATATATGATTGTGAATCTTTGTGTATGAATATGTGATTGAGAATGACAAGTAGAGAGAAGAAAAAGAAAATAGAGAAAAGAAAAAGAAAAAGAAAAAGAAAAAGGAGGAGGGAGCAGACGGGGACGGGGGACAGACGGACTGACAGTGGCTGCATTCAACATTTGTAGGGCAGGACTCCACCCGACATAAATGTTCACATTTGTACTGGGTGGGATACCCGATACAAATGTGGATTCCACATTTGTACCAGATGGTTTGTACCGGTTGGATACTCGGTACAAATGAGGGTTACCAACCAGTACAAATGAGCATTTTTCATGTAGTGTTTTCAAACGGTAGTATAGAGTAGTATTGTGTACCGTAGAAAACCTCGATGCGTATACATCCTGGAGAGAGTACTGTGTACTTGTATAGGTGTGCATTCCTAGGTGACAAACCAGAGGTGAGACCTTGACCCAGAATATTTTCTAGCATTGACAACAGCATGTCAAACACGCCGGGAACCGTACCTTTCCCTGATGCCTCCCATCCTTACCGCACAACTGAACTAGAGATACATCTGTAAATGCACATTCTCCATTTTAAGTAATAATCATTTTAAGATCTAAGGACTAAATTATAAATAAAGAAAAGTTAAAACCACGCATTGAAACCATCCGATGGTCAATTATGAACAGTTTAAGAGTTAAATGGTCAAAGATATCCGGTTTTAGAGTTCGATGGCCAAAACCAAACCGAGGCAAGAGTTGGATGGTGAAAATGGACGCTTTCCTTTCCATTATATTTGTAACTTGTTTCTATCCATGAGGGTGAAACGAAATTCTGAGCTGAGCTGAGGCCTAGGATGCCTTTTGTTCTTTGGCCATTTTGCTAATCCGCCACATCAACTTCTGCTACTACATTTTTCTTGTGGGAAATTAATATATATGTTAGCTTCAGGTCCAGAGAGAAGGTGGATGATTATGTACAGCTTTTTGGCTGCAAAGTGGGAGCCTTTCCTTTTAAATTTTTTGGCGTCAATTTAGGAATTACTAGGTGATTCCCCGCGCGTTGATGCAGGATTTTAGAGAGCTTTTTCGATGATACGCAGATGGCTCAAATTTGATAAAAAGGGTTGCAACTTGTGGGTGGGTGACTGGTGGAAAAAAAAAACTGATCGTTCATATCGTTTACCACTACCGGTCATGTAATGACCTTTAGTTGGTGGCTTCAAGAATGGTGTCATTAATTTCGTCTCAAATATCAGTTCGACAAATGTAACGACTCGGATTTTCGGTAAGGAAAACCCGAGTCTCTGTACCTTTGCGATAGTCCCTGGATCAGTGGCTATCGCGTACAGATCGCATCACAGAAAGTAAAACAAAGCCATACATCGCATCACACAAATAATAGTACATAATTTATTACATGTCCATTATGGAGTACAACATTACAAGCCTCTTGGCTGAATCAGAGTGAAATTCTACGCAGCGGTAGCTAGCCTCTCAGAAGGGTCTCCATCTTTTATTCTTCCCGCCCACAGGCATCCTTGAGCGCAGCGACGCATCCCTCAGTCGTACCATCCGTCGGCGTTGTTGTCGTAGTCGGACTCGTACCCTGCACACCCAAAGTCTATCCCCAAGGAGTGGGATAGGTTCACGTCACCGACTGTATGCAGCTTTAAGTGGCCTATCTTCTAAAGGGTAAGAAAAGAGACAAGGTAGAAGCTCGGGTTCCCTATCTTATGCGACAAGTATAACAGAAATCATCTCCATATAAGTCCCAACCCATACTCTCATCACAACTCGGGAACCACCTGGTACCCCAGGGCCCGACTCCACATCCTATCTCCATCTAGGGTCGATGCAAGAACTTCCTCTCCTCGCACCTCAATGATTGCAATCGGATCGGTGAGGTAGAGGAGCCACTCTCCTCTCCCATCGCAACCACGGCTCACCACACTTCTCAACTTCTGGGAGGTAGAAATCCCAAAACATGAGAACAAAGCTATCAGGGGACATGTCCATGACCGAGGACGCGGCTATAGCTATAGATCGAACAACTCTGCAGAGCGTGTACACCTGTACCCAACCCGGAATGGAACCCGGCGGTGATCAGCCAACCGAGCCCATCCTACCGTGCGAACTCTCGGTAGTTACGGTCCCATCCTGCATCCGGCCCTCAAAGCGATCCCCTCCGCAAAGGGAATTGCACCGAGCGTGAAATGCCTGTGGCCACACGGACGACGACGAGAGAAGGTGGTCTCACTCCCCCTCCCCACTGATACCCTCTATCCTACTGGCAGGTATGGTTCCGCACTTGCCGAGCTCAACTCGGCCCTAACCCCACTCTCGGCGAGGTGGTGTGTACGTAAAGGTCTCGTGAAAAGGTCTGTCCACTCGGTTTCAGACTGGGGCGATCTCTTGTCCTCCAAACGTCAGTAAAACCCCAACACTTGTGCTTCGAAAACCGTACAAGTGGGGATACACTGAGGAGTGCATCCCCATCCCCAATCCCAGATCGGTTGTTTCGAGCTCACCCCCGCCAAAGTACCCAAAACGCCTTCTCCGCCGGTTTATATCAAGCTCAGTATATACACGCTTATATATATATATAGTAGTAGTAGTAGTAGTAGGGCAATCAAGGACATGGTAATTAAAGAAGGCAGTGCAAGGTTCATCAACATGCATTTAAAGTAAAGCGCTAGCATACTATATAGCAATGCCTAGTGAACACTGCGTGCGAGTAGTTGGCGGCGTGAGTCGTCGGTGTAGTCGATCTCCGAGCTCAGCTGCCCGGCTCCAGCTGCTCCTATTAACGCGTAATTAAAATAAAGGCGGATCCTATTGCAATTAACTCCAACTGAACAACGATTAAGAGCCAAAAGAGAGCGAACCCTAGCCTAACACGGAGTTTATAATTTTAGAAGAATTTTGGAAAAAGGTTTTATAATTTTCGGAGTTGAAATGAATTTTCTAGGATTTTCCAAAAGTAAAATATATTTTCTGAAATTAAAATACGCATACACAATAACATTAACTATAAGCTGACTATAGGGCATCTCTAGCTGACTCTATACTGACTAAAGGCTGGCTGCAAGCTAGCTCTAGGCGCTGAGATGGCTGCCATGCAAGTGGCTATAAGCCGGCGGTTGTACACATGGCGCCAAGTGGGGGTGGCGTGGGGCGCAAAAATGATCTGGCCGGATCTGCTGCGGCCACGAGCCCTGCAGGCGGGCGTGTGGTTCGGCCGGGATTGGTCAGGCACAAAGGATCCTGCGGATCTGGTGCGGTTCGGCTTTGAGCAGGTGGTGGTGTGGCGGGTTTGTGGTTGGTCAGCCACACAAGGTCCAAAGGATCCGCTGCGGCTCGGTGTGGTGCGGGTAAAGGTGTGGTTGGCTCGGTGTACGGGATCCGGTGGATCCGGCGGATCCGGCGCGGCAGGTCGGTGTGTGCGCCTGTGTGTGAAGGGAAACCCCAAGTGGGTTTTTGGGGTCGGCCGGAACGTGTTCGACAGTATGCCCCAAAGGAGCGGCGGTCGGAAAGGGGCTCGCCGGCGGTGAGGTTGGACGGTGGCTCGACCACTCGCGTCACGGCGCGGCTCAGGTATACCTATGGATCCATCTGGGCAAAGAAAAAGGGTGGCCTTGGCCGGAATCTCGGCACGACGGCGACGATATGCGGCGCGGCGCGGCGTGCAGGGCCATGTGGCGTCGAGGTTGGGGTGACCGGACGCCGATGGGAGAGTTACGTCGCGCGGGCTCGAGAGCAAACGCGTGCACAGGTTGGTCCGGCGCTCGCGCACCTAGGCGGAAAAGGACGGCCTCGGCGGTGAGGTCTCGGCCGCGGCGGATGGACAGAGTCCCACAGCGGCGCGATGGAACGAGCTCCACGGCGTCGGATCGGGTGTCCGTGGGGAGGTGGATTAGCTTGCGAAGCGCGGTGTGTGTGCGTGTGCGTGAGTGCGCGCAGACGGCTGGCTGCGAACAGGTGCACTCGGCGTCGAGCAACGACCGAAGAGCGACGGCTCGGCGCGGCGGAGGTCGACCGAGACGGCGCACTACGCGGTGGGGACGCCGTCTTGCGAACGGAAGAACACGGTCAAGAACGGGGCTTGCCCAGCGATGGCTTGGTCGTGTGCACGCGCGTGCGTCTGGCCGTGAGACAAGGTCCCGACCAGCACGGCGGCGCGGCGGAAAAACAGGGGAAACGCAACGGCGCGGCGAAGGTGACCAACACCGGCGAGGTATCATGCGTGCGAGCGCGTGGACGTATGCGCATGTGAACACGTGCTCGGGAACTGGGCGCCAGGGAGACGTGCAGCGGCCGCAAAGCGACGGCTCGGTGCGGTTGTGCGCGGGCGAGCGCCGGTGGCTCAGCCACGACGGCGAGAGTAGAGCGAGGCAGCGATGCGGGCGCGCGGGTGCGCACACGGTCTGGACGACGTGGTTTCGTGTGGCTCCGGTGTCTCTCGCTCGCGGGTGCGCGTGCACGCGTGCGTGCGTGCTCGCACAGGTTGGGCGGAAAACACAGGGGCTCGGCCCCTCGGGTGTACGTGCGCGTGCGTGTGCAGAACGCCGGCGGCGTGGGTTTGTGCTCACACGAGTCCTGGCCAAAGAAAGGCAAGGCCTTGGCCCTCGGGTGCGTGCATGCTTGAGTGCGGTGGTTTGGTCAGGCAGACAGAGCTTTGGCCCGGCGGTGGTGTGCACGGGCATGTGTGCGCCGGCGGCGAACCGGAGCTCGGCGGCGCACGCCGAAACAAAGGAACGACACGACGAAAAGCAAAGGAGCGCGCGCGTTGAGGAAGGCAGCGGCACCTGCAAAACGGCCGGCTCGGCTCGATGGCCAGCACTCAGACAACGGCGGGTCGCGCGGCGGCGCGGAGTGGGCACGGTCCAACAGCGGGCACACAACGCCCGACGAGCACACAAGGCTCGTCCCAGCCACGGCTCGATGGCCGGGTCCACAGCAAGGTGAAGGGGTTGGGGCTCACCTTGCGCTTTTGGACGCGACGGCGAGGTGTTGGTGAGGAAGGTGTGGCGGGGTACAACACGGAACAGCAGGTCGTAGAACAGGGGCGGCGGCCTCGGTTGGTCCGGCTCCTGGGCGGCGCGGTCCGTGGCTTCACGGCGGTCTCCTCCACGCAGCAGCCCCGACTCCTTAGTTCGCGAGCGGTCATCGTGGAAGACGAGCAGGGTCGGCGCGCGGCGACGAGGAAGCAGAGCAGCTGCGGATGGCGCCGATGTTCTTGACGCGCGCGGTTCCGGACCTTCGGCGGGGCTCCGGTGGGCGCGCCCCTCCTCCAGCTCCTCCCTTTCCCCCTCTCCCTTCTCTTCTTCACAGGTGCCGACGGAATTTTGCGGGAAAAATTCCCCAAGGGCGGCGACAGGCAGGGAGACCGGCTGGGGGTTGAATTTTATAGGGGATGAGGCTAGGGTTTGGACCGGATGGACGGCGGGTGGCGATTCGGGCGGCGTGACGCGCATCCACGAGTGCCAGCACCGTAGTCTGCAGGGGCGGCGGCCATGGGGGACCGCGTGAGCTCGCGGCTCGTCTCGCGGGCGTCCGCGTCGGACAGAAAGGGGAAAAAGGAGTAGGAGAAAGGTATGACAAGCGGGCCCCAGCTGTAAGTGGCTGCAGGTGGATGTGGCTGGTGGGAAGGCCGGATGGGCCAAGGTGGGTCGAAAGGTAGGGCGGGCTGGTTTGTTTAGGGATGCTTGGCGACCTCCGTAACAAACTCAGGGGCGCCTGGTGGACTAGACGAGCTGAGTTGAGGCCCAACTACAAAGGGGATTTTTCCTATTTTCCCTTAAACCTTATAACTACAATTCAAATTTGAATTTAGGATTCAAATTCGAATCACACTCAAATAAAACTCAAATAAAAACCAATGAACTCCAAAGTTCTCACACTAACAATTTATAATTCCTAAATTTAATTATTTTGCTCAAAATAAATCTAGGAATTTAGGGAAAGATCAAAGAAGGCATCCTTATATTTTAAATAAGCACTCAATTTCAAATCGAAATTTTGAAACCCACATTTTTGCATTGCTAACATTCCGGAGAAAATCCAGGATGTTACAACAAAATTATTTTTTTGGCTATATTTTGAAAATGTTTGATCATATAATTTATGATAGATTGGAAGGAAGCAACTTTGGACATATCTAAAAAACAAACAAAAATTCAAGTGTACGTGCATGCATCTCATCTTCTTAGCACGACCAATTGAGTTCATTTCACATGTATATGCATCTCATCATCTCAACATGATGAGCTCATATATATGAATGGAGAACGACGACCGCGCAAAAATACATATATGTACCTCACCTGCAGTAGCTGACGATTAGATCGACCGACGCACATCATCTTCTCCGCCGCGACCGATGTTACTACCTAGCGAGGCAGGCCGGTCGGTCAGATGTGGTCCAGCTAGCTGATGGTCATTGTTCTTTGGATTTGGAGTGATATGAAGACAGATGTGCCAGGCGCAGGCCATCTGACGACAGTTAGATTCGGAGTCACCTGGTAGTAGTGATCGAGGAACAGGAGAAATAGGCCAGCCACTAACATAACTCAAAAAGGCTGAAATCTATAGCTGAATAAATCCATTCAAATTGCAATACAACAGTAGTAAAATGGGTCGCCCCCGCACAAAATGCTTATAGACCTCAGCTCTCAAGCAGCACCTCTCCGCTGCTCGTTCTCACCATGGGCCGAAGTGGCACTCATCGCTGAGTGTGCAGTACCTTTCACCAAATTCTCGCATAGCTTTAGTCTTGTAGTTTCCTGCCCCCTCCTGGTACGCGATGAGCAATTTTATATTGCAAGGCAACATGGGAAAGTATGCATGCACTCGGATCCCTTGTCAACCCCTTTGTATTACTGGACGCTTGGTCCTTGAGCTGCCGTAAGTGCTAAGTAAAGAAGATGCACCATTAATGAGTCTCTTGAGCTGACATTCAACTGCCATCGTTTTAGCTGCTTTGTTGACACGGCTGTCGTTTTAGCTGCTTTGTTGCGCGCGTGATGAGAGCTAGGTGGATGGGTGGTGGAAGAGGTGAGTGGATGACATCATCTGGTGACGTGGATCACTAAGAATTGAGAGAAGTCCTGTAGTGGGGATCACTTATATAGTTTTGTATGATGATTGCGACTCTTAATCATATACGCCTGCCAAAAGTTGAGTTGGGACCTTATTATACTGAGTCCAACAACAACAAGCAAAATGGAGAGGCAAACTTCCATTTGCACGGGTGTGTACAATGATAGCGAGACAGCAATGCATTTTTTGCTCTCTCCAACAACAACATGCAGACCGCAGATGCAAATCCACCCCCTTCCCCCGACCTTTGCTGCTGCTCCGCCTCTGCTCCTCCGCCGGCCACTAGCCTGGATAGGGAGGGAGGCGGGAGGAGCGGCTGGCGGGGCAGGCTCGATCCGCGTCCGCCGGCCAGCGCGCGGTCGAGAGGGAGGCAACGAGGAGGCGGATGGCGGGGAAGTTCGATTCGCGGCGGAGCTCCGCCAGCTCCCTCTCCTTCTCGGCGCGGGGGCCGGCTCCCTCCCCCTCCCGGTGCGGCGGCTGATCCCGTGCTCGCACGCGCGCCTGCCAGGCTCGGGCGGTCTAAGGTGGGGTGGCCTCCGGCGCGGTGGAGTAGCGGATCCGGCCACCTCTCCCTCCCCTCCGGCGGCCCTCCTTCCTCCTCTTCGACGGTGACGACGAGGAGCTGCTGCAGCTCCATCTCGCGCACGCCATGGCGCCGGCCTCCTGCTCCGCCTGTCCTCGCGCCCGGATGGAGCTCCCTGCCTCGACGGCAGCTCCAACTCACGCACGCCGCGGCGGCCGCTCCCCTGCTCCTCCTCCCCACTTGTCGCCTTCCTCCCCGTGGCGGGAGGTAACAACCGCCAACCGCCACCGCCGATTTGCATTCGAGGAGAGAGGGCATGCATTTTTGCTTCTCCTCTCTCCTCGGAGGCAAAATGCATGGCCCTTTTGCCTGCGCTGTTGGAGAGGAGGTTCGTGAGGCATAGTGCCGAATGGAGATGCAAAAATGCAAATGCATTGTTGTCACACTCTGAAATTTCCTAATTTCAGGATGTGAATAAGAAGGAAAATTAAACAATGATTTTCTCATAATTTTAAAATTTTTCCAACATTTATTTTTCTTTACAGAAAATATAGTATAAGAAAAAGCCTTTGTTTGATTTTCTGAATCAAATAAATTGGTTTGATGTGAGTGTTGCATTCATGCCGATGCATCTTAGTGTTTGTTGGGTGTAAAAGGTTTTAAAAATACGTTTAGGTGCTGATCAAAATCTTCTGGGAATTTTCCGGCTTTTTCTGGAATTTATTCTCACTTTCCTCGAGCTATTTCTATTTATTGGAAGGCTCTAAAATCTTTTTCTTGAGCTCCAAATATTTTATTTGGGTTCCTCACATCCCAAATCATCTCTAGTAATTTTCCTGAATTTTTCGAGCTTTGGAGTATTTTTTCATAGTTTAATTACGATTTAGGATTTTCGAAATTGTTTTAATCCGAAATTAATTCCCGAAATTAGAAAAAAAGGGAAAATAAAATCAGACTCTATCTCGGCCAATAAATAGTTCCCGATGATCTTCTCGGCGTCCTCTTCCCAACACCGCCAACCTCAACCCGTTTCCATAATCCTAACTCCCAGGAACCCTCAGAACTTTGCATCTACTAAATTCGGCGAACTTTCCGTGAGCTTTTCCGGTGAAACCGTGGACTTCCGGTGCAAACGGACACCACCATGGAGTTTATCTTGTCGAGCTCAACGCCGTGGTGTGGTGGATTGCTCGATTCCGATGTCGGCTCCGTCATCTTCCCCAACTCCGGCGAGTTCTTCCCCAACGCCGGCGACTCCTCCCCAACTCCGGCAAACCCTTCCGTCGCCATCGTTCATCTTTGTCCGAAGGTGAGCACACCATCGCGTTCGTCTCGTCGTTTCCTTTCCGTTTTGCCATTCAATCTGATTTCATGCGTCCCCATCTAATCCTAGTTTCCTCTATTTCTCTGTTATGTTATCAACCTCCATGGCAGGCTCTTCCCGAGCTCTCTGCTCGCCCGTGCGCCTCTGCGTCCCTATCCCTACGCGCACACCCGCGTGCCAGTCCCGCACTCCAGCCGTCTCCCGCCTGGTGCCCTCGGGCGTCCCCGGGGAGCTCGAGCCGCAGTCGCCGCCATGTTCTCCCGCCACGGTAGAATCCGGCCATCTCCGCCCGTCCCTGCCGCTGGTGAGAACACCTACGAGCTCCTCTCACTCTCCTCTATCCGTTCCGTGCTTCAGCCGAGTCCCTAGACGTCCAGTAGCCCGGCTGACGGCCGAGCTCCGTCCGCTCCACTGTGCTCTCGTCCGCCACGGCCGAAGGTGAAGAAGACCTCATGTTTTGCATCTAGGACCACGCTCATAGATGTAATTATGATTAGTTCTTGTGTCTTGCGAGTTTCAAGAAAACCCCTAGAAAATCCCACCTTTCGCACATAGATCCAACCGAGTCCTTTTGCAGATCTAACCCTAGCTTTAGATCTTTTCGTGAGCACTGTTCATAGTGTCTTGGGAATCTTCTCTGTCAGCCCTGAGATCTTTTAGTTAATCACCGATAGGTCCCTGCAGCCATGTTTTATCCATACCTTTCATGTTTTAGATCCGTTTTTATCCGTTCAAGTTGCGTTAGGTTCATAATAATGTAAAGCACACGTTCATAGTGAGTTTTCATCATGCTTGTTTTCTGAAAATTTATTTAATATTAATTTTGTTAATGTCTATTAAACATGTCTTTTGTAAATAAAAGCAATATAGTAATATACACCGTTTTTATTATCAATGCTATTTGATTAATGATTATCTCACATGCTTTGAAAATAAAAGCTAATTAGTGCCACATCTCAGTTTTCTTAAACTAATGTTAATCTTGCTTAATGTTTAACATTTAATTAACTTTTCTAATTAAAAGTTTATTAGGCTTTTACACCGTCTTTTATAATAAATGTTAACTGGACTAATGTCAACATGCATGTGCTTTCTAATAAAGTTTGTTTAGCTCAACACGTCACATGCTTTAATTCGATTAGTTGTTCTAATCTTTCTAAAGTAATGTTTAATTGGCATAATTGATACATGAACATTTATAAATAAATTTTGACTAGGTTCTTTACACCAGTTTCTTCAAATAAAATTTAATCTGAATTAATGCCAACATAGGGTATTTTATTTCTAAAATATCCTTTATATTTGTTTATTATTAATTAAAATGAACCTAAAGCTTGTAGTCTTTCATGTTCATAAATGCAAATCGTTAGATTAGGCGTAGCCTGTAAGCTCTATCTCAGTTATCTTTGTTTCCTAGCTAGTAAATCCTTTTCCTAATTGCCTCTCGGTGAATCGACTATGCTCTTGTGTCTAGTCTTTCATGACTATCTTTCTTTAGAGCCAATCTTGTTATCTTTTCTCTACTGGCATCAGTTCAGCTTACCTTTGTTTAGTGTTGTCCCTTCAGTCTAGTTCTCTTCGTAGACTAGTTTTCCTAAGCCCACCTTAAGGTTTTCTTGTGCGTTTGATAGTTCGTTTGTGCCGTTCTCGTTCGTTTCACCTTAACCTTATGCGTTAGCATGTGTATCACCTAACATTAAAGTTGCATGTTAATCTTGATTAATTCTTGTTCCATTGTTTTTAAATAAAAGTGATTAGGTTCTATTTGGTTTTCTTTAATCATGATGTAAATTGGTTAATTCTTATTTGTAACCAGCTTTGATAAATAAAACATGCTTAGTGTTATACATCGGTTTTCATAATAAAGTTAATGTGCTTAATGATATTAAATGCCTTTTCAATATTAATATGTTTAGTTGAACACGCCATGTAAAGTTCCTCGGTTTAGATATCTTGCACATGCTTAGTCTTTCTAAAATAATTGTTAATTTGGCATAACTTATACTTGAATATTTACAAATAAAATATGGTTAAGTTTAGTGTTTTCTTAATTAAACATAACCTGCTTTGAAATATTCTTGCCACATTATTTTCTAATTAAAACATATGAAGCACCTAGTCTCTTGTTGTTTGTTAGTGATCTCACACAAGCGTTGTCTTTTCGACCTTAGTTTCGTTTTCAGCGTTTCCTTCGTTTGTGCAACCATAGAATCATGCCTTTCCTTTAGTGCGCTCTTTTAAAGCTTTTCTTTTGATTGGTGCATTGTTCTTAGTTGTACTTGTTGCTTTGTATGTTGTGCCCGATGATTGCTTCGAGTAGAAGAAGGATCGTTGTTTGTTGCTTTGAAGATGAAGAGTTCCAAGGAAGCAAGAGATGAAGAAAGAGCAGTAAGAGTAGCTTTTCGTTGAAGAAAGGCAAGTGTCCCTAACCACCTTCTACCTATGCTTTATTTACAAGATTACTATGCATTAATCGGAACATGGAGAACCACCTAGGAAAACAGTGCAACCACAAGACATATGGCTCTGTCTTGGCTAATTAATTAGAAACCTTAGTGTTTGGTATGCTTTACCTGAAAGGGGTTAGGGGTGCCGGTGGTTGGTGTATAGCCAGGCCCTCGACGATCTGCTCTATGGTAGCCAGCGATCTCGAGAGAGGTTTATGCATTGCGCTGTCATGTAACCTAGCGAGCAGCCTACATTAGGGAATCTTTGTAAAGGCCTCGTAGCGTCCCTATGCAATCACACCTCGGTAGTGTGGTATGGTGCCTTGCAAGCATCGCATGGTTGGGTCCAAAGTTCTTCGGGACTTTTACGCGACTTGTGGTGAAAGTGTACAATCTCTGCAGAGTGTAAAACTAATCGATTAGCCGTGCTCACGGTCAAGAGCGGCCTGGACCCTCACATGATAAATTAAACTTAAAGATGGACTTTAAATCACTTTCTGGTTATTCTTGTGGCCTTGAGTACCAACCATAAGTGTACTCATCCTTCTTCTGCTCGGAAGCAAAAGGTGTGAAGCTGTTGAAGATGGTGTTGATGCTAGGCGTACGCAGCCCCCAGTCGATTGCTTGTGGAGTTGGCGCCTCCGTTTCCAGGATTGAGTTGTATAACTCTGATAGAATAGTAAGTTTGTTTATGTTTATTTACGTGATACTATCACTGTTATTCACTTTTGTCTACTATATGTATGAAACTTGATCCTGGCATACATATAGGTATGCACTTGGTTTGTTTTTCTAAAACCAGGTGTGACAATTGTCTGTTGGACTCAGCCTTAGCTGTTTGGGCTGCTGCTACGTACAGAACCTGGTGGAAGGCGTCCTGGGTGGTCTCGATGCCAGATGCATGTCTGGAGTGTCTGACGAGTGTCAACCCAACTTTTGGCTTCACCAAACGCCTCCATCACCAGTGAGATGGTCCGGGTCGGGCCGTGATAGAAAACCAGACACCACACAAGGCATGCTACGACGTTGAACAATCCAACTCTCTATAGCTCTAGCACCTAGAATGTTGCCGATTTCTGACCTTATTCAGTTGAAGAAGCTGCGAACGTTTTTCCTAATGCCTCCTATCCTTACTTCATGGAAGTGTAAGAAAAATTATTTATTTGTAAGTGCACATGCTCTCTTTTAATTTTGCTGTAGTATATGTTGAAATTTTAGGCAATTTTCAGATTAAAACCAGAATATAAATCATGACAAACTGAGCAACTAGATTAAGCATGCGTAGAAAACTCATATCGCAGATCATAGCAACTAGTGTAAGCATGATTCGTACACTAGACAGACAAGGCAGATTGGTCATGATGAACAAATAAAATCACAGCAAAATGAGAGTGTACCCAAAGGCGGGGCGGTTGCTGGGGGCAACCGATGCGCCGTTATCCTCTGGATTAGCCATACTAATCGTGGGAGGACCTCAGTCAATGTAGTAGTACGATGTCGATGCAGGAAGATGAATGCAGTGAAGTCCCTCGAACAGTCACCAGAACGTAGATGAAGTAGTCGTTTGGGAGCAGTCGCGCGAAGAGCGCTTCCCAAAAACCTTATTCCCCTTCTCCCAGTGTAGGATCGCAAAGACGACGGTTCCGGAGACCTACTCACCCGGTCGCAGGTGCACGCGAACGATCGGGTTGGAGTCTTGGCGACGACGGCGCATCAAGTAGAAGAGGCAAAATCTAACTCGTATAAATCACCTTAGAGATACCCTTACTTGGGGCTTTCCCGTGTGGTAGTCTATAATGCGTCCTTTTCATGAGGGGTTCGTCCATATTTATTAGGAGAAAGACTCCCAACACCATTGTCTATTAGCAATGTGGAACTAATAGATGGTGTACCCCAACGCTAATGGGCCTTTGAGATTTATTCAATTATTTATATGGGCCAGTCCACATATCTAACAATCCCCCACCAGATCTCAAATGCCCATTTAGAGATTTGCCTGTTCTCACTACTGTTTGATATACCAGTGTTTCGGTAGAGATTGTTAAGTTGAACTTCCACCTAGAACTTCAAGCTACACTTATCCACAACTTGAACAATGGACTACGCCTTAAATTGCAAGTTTTGTGCGAACAAGCTTTACTCAAAGCCAAACTAGTACTTGGCTGCCTTTACCCGTGGGTGGAGCATATCGTCATACTCCTTAGTCTCTTCATGAGTTTACTAGAGATCACCCAAGTCTCATAGATGCGGCGTTTAACGATCAAGCTCATATAGGTATGTTCTTTCAAGAATGCTCTGTAGGACAACATCTTTACTCGTTAAAGTCAATAGAACATATTAAGGCATCCTCGCCAACCTACCTCACAGTGCCTCATTGCTCTGAGAGTATTGCATCTTCACATAGAGGGTTATCATTATACTCTCCTCGGTTTACCAATAGCTTGTTTTCCTAGGTCCTTAGTCACGGGATCTTGATCAAAAGGTTGGGTTACTACTTGTAAACTCACATGGGTCTCATACCCATCTCCCTAGATGCAATTTCTATCACATTCGTGATAGCCCTTTTGTAAAGGGATCTGCCGGGTTTTGTCTGTTTGTATATAAGATACAGTAATTACTCCAGAGTTTCTCAACTTCCTGACAGTCTTCAAACGTCTTTTAACGTGTCTTGTTGACTTTGCATTATCCTTAGCACTATTCACTTTAGTGATTCTTGTTTGATTATCACAGTTCATAAGGATAGCCGGTATTGGTTTTCAACCGGTGACAAGAGTCGACAAGAGCTCACGCAGCCACTCGCCTCTCTGCAGATGTCAGCTTCCATAGTTGATTTAGTCAAAATAGTCTGTTTGCAAGACCTCCATGACACTGCGCCACCTCCAAGGGTAAAGACATACCCACTAGTGGCGTAGATTTGATCAATATCAGAAATCCAGTTCGCATCACTATATCCCTCTAGCATAGCTGGGTGGCCGGAATAGTGAATCCCATAGCTCATCGTACCTTTAAGATAACACAAGACCCTTTCTAGTGCATGCCAATGATCATCACCCGGGTTGGACATGTACCTACTCAATTTGCTCACAGCAAAGAGATATTCCGGTCTAGTTGCGCTAGCAAGATACATGAGTGAACCAACAATTTGAGAGTACTTCAATTGATCTCTGGTATCCTTCTTGTTCTTTCGCAATGTCACACTAGGATCATAAGGTGTTGGAGAAGGTTTGCTGTCCATATAGCCAAAACGGCTCAAGACATTCTCAACATAGTGAGATTGTGATAGAGTAATCACACTCTCTTCCTTAATCAACTTGATGTTTAAAATTACATCGACTTCTCCTAGATCTTTCATGTCAAAACTCTTTGACAAGAATGACTTGACTTCATTTATAATATCCATGTTTGTTCCAAAGATTAGAATATCATCTACATATAAGCATAGTATAACAAAATGACCCCCACCATGTCGATAATACACACACCTATCAGCTTCATTAATGACATATCCCGCACTAGTTAAAGTAGTGTCAAACTTCTCATGCCATTGTTTAGGAGCTTGTTTCAAGCCATACAAAGATTTCAATAATTTACACACTTTCTGCTCTTCACCTTTTACTACAAACCCATCAGGTTTATCCATATAAATCTCCTCATCCAACTCTCCATTAAGAAAAGCTGTCTTCACATCCATCTGATGGACGATCAGACCATATGAGGCAGCCAAGAATAGTAGTACTCTAATAGTGGTCACTCTAGCAACAGGTGAGTAAGTATCAAAGAAATCTTCGCCTTCCTTTTGAGTATAACCCTTAGCCACAAGTCGAGCCTTGTACTTGTCAATAGTACCGTCAGGCATAAGCTTCTTTTTGAACACCCACTTACAACCAATCGGTTTACAACCGAATGGTAATTTAGATAGCTCCCAAGTTCCATTAGAAAGAATCGAGTCCATCTCACTCTGACGCTTCTTTCCAATCATCGCATCTCGAGACGCATATGCCTCTATAATAGAGGTAGGAGTATCATCCACAAGGTACATAATGAAATCATCACCAAAAGATTTTGCAATCCTTTGTCTCTTGTTCCTCACAGGAACTTCATTGTCATCCTTCTCAAGTGTTTGCTCAAATGACTCAACAGGAGACTCGATAGGTATAGTATTATCAGGAGCTATTTCAGTAGAAAATTTAGCATTACTACACATATCTTTCATAGGAAAAATATTCTCAAAGAATGTAGCATCACGAGATTCAAAATTGTATCAACATGCATATCGAAACTTTAGATTTTACTACTAAAATCTATAAGCAATGCTATTGTGAGCATATCCTAGAAAGACACAATCTACCGTCTTTGGTCCAAGCTTACGTTTCTTAGTAATTGGAACATTAACTTTAGCATCCCCACGTGCGCCGTCGTTTCCTTCCAACCCAAATCTCATATGGTGTTGTCTCTTTACTTTTGTTCGAATTCTATTCGTGACATGACTTGCGATCAATATAGCTTCCCCACCATGCCTTAGATAAACCAACAAGATATCTAACATGGCGTTCACCAAGTCGGTCAATGTGCGGTTTTCCTCTCGGCAATCCCGTTGGATTCGGAGAATAGGGAGGTGTCCTCTCGAATAATACCATGTTCGCACAAAACTCATTAAATAATATAGGAAAATATTCACCACCACGATCGACCTTAGGCGTTTAATCTTTCTTTCTAGTTGATTTTCAGCCTCGACCTTAAAGATTTTAAAGTAGGCTAAAGCCTCATCTTTAGTTTTCAAGTAAACATAGCAATATCTAGAAGCATCATCAATTAACGTCATGAAATATCTCTTTCCACCTTTAGTCAACACACCATTCATCTCGCATAGATCGGAATGTATGAGTTCTAGAGGTGCCAAGTGTCTCCTCCGCTACCTTGTGAGGCTTTCGAGGTTACTTAGATTGCACACAACTATGGCACTTAGAACCTTTGGCAATGATGAAATCTGGTATTAACCGAAGCTAGATAAATGTGACATCAAACCAAAATTCACATGACATACGAATGCCAAACACTTGAATTATCACTAATTGTGCCACAAATATGATTGGTGACTTATTACAAAAATCTGCTAAACTTAGGAACAAGCCTCCAATCATAGCCTTTACCAATAAATTGTCCATGCTTAGACATAACTACTTTATTGGACTCTAACACTACCTTAAAACCATCTCTTAATAAAAGAGAAACGCTAACAAGATTCTTGCGAATAGTAGGGACATGCTGCACGTTCTTGCGAGTAAACTTTAGATCTATCGTACCAATACCACGAGCGAAGCATGTGACCCGTTCCCCATCAAAATGGAAGAATCTTGGAGCAATTGGTAAGAAGAAAATAAAGAGACGTCAGCACACACATGAATATTAGCACCCGTATCAAGCCACCAACTAGGTGATTGAAACACCGAAAGTACGATAGGAAGACTACCATACCCGTCATTAGCATTGGTTGCAGTCACGAGGTTGACCTTTTTCTCTTTATAGTATGCAAGCTTAGGACAATCCTTAGCAAAATGACCAAGTTCACCACATGTGAAACAAGGCATCTCAGACTTGTCTTTCTTCTTCTTCTTAAAGATAGTAGTTGCTTTGGCATTGAAAGGCTCTTGTTTCCCCTTTCCTTTGTTCTTGCCTTTGAAATTTCTCTGGACAAAGTGGGCGCTAGCGCTATGTTCCTCGTTCCCCTTATCAGTATTGTCTTTAACCCGAGCCTTCTCTTCAACATCAAGAGATTGAATCAAGTTTTCAACCGTTATCTTCTGTCTCTTGTGTTTAAGGCTTGTGGCGAAATTCCTCCGTGGAGAAGGCAACTTTGCAATAATGCAACCAGCCACAACTTCATAGGGAATAACTTACTTAAGGAGTTCAAGTTCCTTAGCTAGGCGTTGTATCTCATGAGCTTGCTCGACTATGGATTTGTTAGCAACCATCTTATAGTCATGAAAGATCTCCATGATGTACAATTCCTTGCCTGCATCTGAAGCACCATAGGTAGTGTTCAGATGATCCCACAGAGCTTTTGCGTCTCGTATGTGCATCATTGAATCAAACAGATGATCCGAAAGCACATTACACACAGCTCCCACAAAGATATCATTGACTTTCTGGAATTTACTCCGATCCTCATCAGAGATATCTCTCTCAGGTAAGCCATCTTTGACCCAGAAAACTTCCATGGCAGTAAGCCAATCTGTGACCTTGACAGACCAAAATGAGAGTGTACCCAAAGGCGGGGCGGTTGCGGGGCAGATGCGCCGTTATCCTCCTGGATTAGCCATACTAATCGTGGGAGGACCTCGGTGATGTAGTCGATGATGTCGATGCAGGAAGATGTCTGCGATGAAGTCCCTCGAGCAGTCACGAGCGTAGATGAAGTAGTCGTTTGGGAGCGATCGGCGAGCGCTTCCCAAAAACCTTATTCGCCTTCTCCCGGTGCAGGATCGCAGCTCACCCGGTCGCGGTGCCGCGATCGGGTTGGAGTCTTGGCGACGGCGGCGCAAGAAAAAATCTAACTCGTATAGATCACCTTAGAGATACCCTTACTTGGGGCTTTCCCGTGTGGTAGTCTATAATGCGTCCTTTTCATGAGGGGTTCGTCCATATTTATTAGGAGAAAGACTCCCAATACCCTTGTCTATTAGCAATGTGGAACTAATAGATGGTGTACTCCTTTAACGCTAATAGGCCTTTGAGATTTATTCAGAATTATTTATATGGGCCAGGTCCATATATCTAACAGTATATCATTTTCGAAGCTCAACTCCATGCTCTTCGATAATCGTCTGTTACTTCCATGTGTTTGAACGTTTGTTGCATTTCTATATATGAAGAAGATACATGTGAAGATGCTAGACACAGGACACACCAGAGAAGAGGGTGTGGTGATGATGGAGTATTGATAAGCTTTGGCATGCAGTAGCTGCAATACTTGTTAACTAACATCAAGCATCGAAGTCATCGAGTTTATACGAGACATGATATATGGAGTAATTTAAGTTGAAAAAATAAAGAGAAACTGTTTGAGTACATGTGCACAACGGGAACAACTTTGCTGTATTGAAAACATTGTTCGCCTAGCCCTAGGCTCGAACCCCAGTTAGGACTCGCTCGGTTTTCAGGGAATAGATCAGCTCAAAGATTTATTCTAGGCAGGATCAAGTGAAACTGTTATGAATTGCGATGCGAGGGGAAGGGAATTGCGAGGATTTGGGGGTGATTTGCGGGGAATTAGGGTTGCGAGCTACAGTACCCGCGGGTACTGTTCACGTCAAGGGTTGTGGCAGCGGCTAGGGTGGTTGGAGGGGCGCAGGGAACGCCGCCACGGGGGCGAAGGGTTTTCCTTCCAACTCTCTTGCTTGTTTTGATTGATACATCTCCTCTCTTTAAATAGAGAGGATTACTTGACCTCTAAGGAAGGACTAGATCTTATCTCTAATTAACCCTAATACTAATGGGCTACGGCAGCCCAAGCCCAATAGGCTCCTCACGTCCTCTAACACTACACCCCACCTAGACATGCAGCTCGTCCTCGAGCTGCAACTCATAACGAAGACTCGACTTGAAATAAACCGAACACCTAAAAATAAGCCTTTTACATCTCGGCTTATTTGATTATTCGCAATATGAAATGGACTCAATTTCTTTATTTTGGACTCTGAACGTGGATGCCTTTCGAATGCCGATTGTGCACCTGTGCGGCCACCTGGATCCCACGCCAGCTGTTGAAAATGGGCCACCATAGGCAGCCCACCGAAGAATCCGCCGGCGTAAGAACCACCTTGGCCCATCAGAGGCCCACAACTTTGAGCATGCTCCTTGGGCCGGACATGAGTGCCGTCGCCACCGCAGGCAGCCATGATGGGGGAGCGCGACACCGATGGCCGTGGTGGCGTTGGCGGTCGCGGGCGCCGACAAGCGCCCTTGCCGCGAGTGACGCGGATGGTGGGGATAGCTGCGGATGCCGCCTCAGTCACCTGGGGCCGCTTCCCCTTGTGCGTCTCCCGGAGCCGCCGACACACTAGGAGGCTGCTGGCGTTGCGGCTGCGACAACCGCCGCTGCAATTGCGCGTCACCGCTCCTGCTCCGTAGCGCCGCACTCACCGGCGCTAGGAGGCCACGCGTCGCAGCTTGTAGTCGCACCGCCGCCGATGCCTGGCGCGCAAGCATCTGTTTTGCGCCATCATGGTGTCCACCTTCGCGCGGCGAAGCACAGCTTGAAGGAATTGCGACGGGGTGCGGGCCTGAATCTGCTGCAAATCGAGCACCCGCCGCTCACGGCGTGCCAGGAGGCTGCGGGCTGCCGCTGCGGCCGTCTGCCGCGGACACACGGCGGTAAGCTCTTCTTCGCCGCCTCCGTTGCGGCAGCCGTCCGCAGCGTGACCTCCTGGGTTACCTAGCGTAGCATACTCTCGATATTGGCCTTCATCCGAAAAAATATTTCCCCTAGCGTAGCATACTGCGCAGTGGTGAACACCGGCGGAGCTGCGCAGAATTGGGTTGGCGGCGCTATGGGCAATGGTGCCACGGGAGCTGTGGCGGCGTTGAACACCGGCAGAGCAGCGGGGAACAGGGCCGGTGCAGCCCAGGGATGTTCGCCGAGCGGCATGGAGATGAGCATGGCGGCGTAGAATCCAGCCATGGGCTCTGATACCAAATTGTTATGAATTGCAATGCGAGGGGAAGGGAATTGCAAGGATTTGGGGGGTGATTTGCGGGGAATTAGGGTTGCGAGCTACAGTACCCGCGGGTACTGTTCACGCCCAGGGTTGTGACGGCGGCTAGGGTTGGAGGCGCGAGGAACGCCGCGAGGCAGCCTGACCGGCAAGAGAGAAGGGTTTTCCTTCTAATCTCTTGCTTGCTTTGATTGATACATCTCATCTCTTTAAATAGAGAGGATTAATTGACCTCTAAGGAAGGACTAGATCTTATCTCTAATTAACCCTAATACTAATGGGCTACGGCAGCCCAGGCCCAATAGGCTCCTCACGTCCTCTAACAGAAACCACTTGTTTCACTCGCGCCGTCAACTTCCGGAGGATTTGTTCCTGCGGGTATTGGGTGGGGTCTTCGTTCCGGGCCTTGGAGAGAAGGGGGTGAAACTGAACCATTCCGAATTAAATTCCAAGCCCAGCCAACCGAACAACAGTTTTTGTTGAGGCCTGACATCTATCCGAGCCGAACAAAACCACTCGGAATGGGATTGTTTCTGGGCAACCAAACGGAGCCTTATTGGTTTACACATTAGAACAAACTTAGTGTCCTACTGTATAATTTAATAACATTGGGTGCATTTACACACAAATGCCTAGATTGCCAATGAAGTGTGCAAAAAGTAGATAGACAAGCAGCTCTGTGGGCTTGAAAGCACAAATACTTTTGAATTTCATAAAAACATGCCTCTGAACGTTGCATAGATCACTCATTCAAATTAACCACAGTGGCATGGTGTCCGACAAACTGGCCAATGTACATGGTACGCAGCCGCGCAGGCAAAGTCATGTGCCTTCCTGTCAACTTTAAACTTTTACATGATAATCTACACTAATAAGTGTGTATATATATGATACAATCTGAACAGCTTTACTGTGAACATTCTAAGCCCCTGTAGTCATGTCAGAATGCAAGGAAACTGAAACTGATTGGGCAACTCCAATGCACTTGTGCTCCGGTGCTCTATAAAGTAAATTATTTTACTCTCCTCTGTAGTTGCCAAAAAGATCACATCTGCTAAAAAAATATCATGAAAATAACAGTTAATGATATGAGAAATGTACAAAAACTCCCTTAAGATTCACAAAAGCTTTCTTAACACTTTGAAATATGTAAGAATAATTCGATACTCCAAGAAAACCTGATGCAGTAGCTAATTGGCACTGGTAGCTACTGTTGTCACCTAGACCCAGTCTCCACCAATGGACGACATAGTAATCTGCTTCACATTCTGCAATCACCATTGAAATACCTATGTCATTTTCTTGGATCAACCAATGACACTCTTAATCAATGTAGAAGTAGAATAATAATATCCTACCCTAGACATTGGGAGAAGCACTCCTGCCATATGTCAGCAGAAATTGTACTTAAAATTGGCTCATGTCTGCAACAAATTAGGGGCATTGGTGGTTAATCCAACAGTGAGAGACATCTGCAGACAAAAGGGAACTACATGGACTTGCATAACTAACGGAGACTGATAAAGATTGTTTTCTCTACTGAACGCAATTTCAGACTGTAGTAGCAGACAAAAGAACTAGCTTGCAGGCTCTAAAATATTGTCATGTGAGCAGTAATTCAAGCTGCACAACCACAACCTCAGAACCTCTACATATGTCTGAATTACTATACGGCAAATAACGTAGTGACAGGACTATAACATAATGTAAAAAAACGAATCTGTGCAAGGAATGCAACAAGGCCATACCAATTTGCTTGTCGTAATGCAGAGACAGGCACACAGCACACAGCAGTAACCATTATGTGTGAGAGTGAAAATGCAATCTGGTGATTAAAAGTGCCAGTAATCTGAAACAATTTAGGGAAATTGATGCTCAGTCAAATAGCACTACCAATTCCTCGCGGGTAATCAGATCAACGGAAAAACAGTAAACAGACAGATGTACAAGAAAGCAATAAATCTAATCCTATGGGATTCTCTCCAAAACCGGAGGGATTTGGTCGAGATTGAATGTGTAAGGCAAATCTTTGTGGCTGCTCACCTCAGGATCTAGTCTCCGGTGGTGGACACTATGGGAATTACTGGCTCACACAAGCGGCAAGAACTAGCCGCGACGACGATGCCCACGGTGGATGGATGGCAGCGGCTGCCCGCTGTCCTTGGGGATGGATGGCAAATCGCCGGCGGTGGATTGGAGCATCGCCACGAATGGAATTTGACGCTGCGGATGTGGCCAGGATAGGATCATCTGCGTCGCGCGTCGACCGGCGAATGAAGGAGCCGATGGGGATTTGGGGATTTATGAGGTCAACGGGAAGGAGCATGATTTGTGCAGGCATGGCTGATAAATCATAAATGAGCCAAGCTGGAATGGACGGCGGCACGCGCGGCACGCTCCGCGAGCGAAGCGGGTCCGCAGGCTGTAGGACGGTTTGGACTCGGACACAGAATACCTTATTCTATGGCCGCAGAGAAATAGCTACATACATACATACATACATACATATAGTGTTTTGCTATAATGCACATGGGTGTATTCTATATAGAGAATGCACGCACCTTGATTGTAATTGATTTTCGCTCAGTTGCAACTGAAGTTACTCTAGTTGCAATTGGTTCGCGTCGGGCTGCAATTGGGTGGTCTAGTTGCAATTCGTTCGTATCTAGTTGCAACGGGTCAGATTTGTTGTAATTAGTTTTATAGTGTCATGTTGCAATTGATCTAGTCTCACTGTTGCAATTGGTTTACACGCAGTGAGTGCCTAGTTGCAACTAGTTGGGTCCGATTGAAATTGGTCCACATCCAATTGCAACTGGTCCGTCTAGTTGCAATTAGTGAAGTCGCACATTCCTAACCCGAGTTTGTACATTTGTTGTGCAAAATGCTTTTCCGTCGAGTTGCAATTGGTACGGTGTTACAGTTGCAATTACTCTAGTCAACCTGTTGCAATTGGCTGAAATCAAGTCTCGTGCATCTCTACATGGATTGCACCTTGTTGCATTTTAGCCTCACCCTATATATATATATATACTACCAGGATTATTCACGAATTCCAAAACCTCCTTTCTACTGTGATGTTTTTTTTAAAAAATTGATGGCGTGGCGTGAGGTGGCGCGCGGCGGCCCTGCTGACGTGGCACGCGCGGCCGGGTGAGGTGGCACCTGGCGGCCGGCCTGATGTGGCAGCATGCAGGCACCAAGGCAAATTTATAAAATGGTTAAAGACCACAATAATAAACAAACAAACCTATAGCTCAATGGTTTATGCGCTACAAGGAGTTCATGAGGTCTCAAGTTCAATTCTTGGCTTTTTTTAGATTTCATCAATTTATCAATTTTTTCCATCCAATAACATGACTATTTTTTATTTATTGATCGTGATGAATCTGCTCAAATGTCACAGCGTTGTGGGCTGGATTGCGACGGATTTAACAAATCGTCGCAATGTTTTGGGCTTGAATATCCATCAATGCACATCCATGACAAAAAATAGGAATATATCATAGATGCAGTGCTCTTCGTGATGTTCTCTCGAGAACGTCGAGAAAATCCGTCACCGAATAAATAGTTTCTTGTAGTGTAGTAGGCTTCTCGTGCTTGGTGAGACGAATTCGGTTATGCTAGATACTGGCTACCACCACACTCCCGGAACATAAGCTTGGAGCACCGAGTGGTTCACGAGCTCATGGCGCAAGATAGGATGATGGTCCTCTGACTGAGTATACTGGCGCTCACTGCCAGCCCCAATCTCTATCCTAGACCTCATTAGCGAGACCATACCGATCGGGTGTGGCCGCGACATAGGCAGAAGAAGCAACATCCTCCGACACTATAAACTCCAAGTAGGTTCTAGCACCTGTAACATCGTAGATTTCTCACCACATTCCACCAAATATATGTTGGGAACCTTTTTCCTAATGCCTTCCATCCTTACTACACGACTGGAGACACGTACGTCTGTAAGGCAACACTATCTGTAACTGAATTTTCATGCTCTCTTTTAACTTTGTTGTGTTTTTCCATGCTCAGCTCTTTGCTCTCTGATGATCATTATTGTCTGGATTCTTTCCTGGGTGTGTTTGTAACGTTAGGCATGTTTCTATATATGAAGAAGGCATGATAGCTTGTGGCAATAGCTTTAATGCTTCTTAACTGATGCCAAACAATGAAGTGGTTTATGTACTACTGCAGATGGGTCACAATGTAAATTAAATTAAAAAAGAAGAAATAAACTGTTTTGAGTAGTACATGTTTACAATAATGCAAGCAATCAATTGTCATTATATATATTTTTCCTGGCAGGGTATTGTTCACCTAGGATATATAGGCTCGAACCCTGGGTTATAGGGTTCATTTTAGAGCAATCTGAGTCGTGTTCTTAATGTAGGATTAATTTAAGCTTTATTGCATTTAAGAAATAAAGAAATGTGTGTAAATCTTAGATCGATTTTAGTCATGAGTATTGCAGTGATCAAATGGGTGGATAAGAAAAGCAGTTTCCATCTTCCTATTTGATGTTTTCATTGGCTCGTGTTAGGGCCTTGCTGTCCTTGAGGGCAAATGCGAATCCTGAGCAGAGATGAGTCTTAGGACGGAACCTTTCCTTCTTGCACCATGTTGCGCCATTTTACTCATCCCTCGCATCATCCTTGAAGAGCTTACTCATTTTTAGCGCCTCGTTAGTCCTGAAGAGGAAGAATAGCATACTATCTGAAGCTAACAGATACACTAATAATTCCCCACAAAGCCATTCTTAGTGAAAGTTTCATTCTTCACAAATGAAGTGTTACGTGAACAAATGCGGTAACTTGGCATTGGAGTTATGAAGAGAGTGATTAAATTGGGACACGTTTTCTTGCACAAGAAAACTCTTCCAGGCATCCATTGAGGGCTAGAGTTTCATTTCATCCAATTATGTACTCAACTAAACGAATACACATCATGCATGAATAGAATACAAAGAATGCCTGCCGTAACTAAACGAATTATGTACCCAACTAAACAAATACAAATCATGGTATGGTCCACCGTAAAAGAGACATATGTATAAGGTAGTAGTGTTTCTGTGTTTGAAACAATGAAATGAAGCAGTGCATTGAAAGTGGCCTAAGAAAAAACTGAGATACTAATACATTCAATTGCTTGCCTTAAGTGGAGGTGTGCTGTGATGTTGTAGATGTTTTCCCCCGTGCCTCTGTTCTCATAAACGCACCCGAAAAGTGGAGGAAGATGAAAATGGCATGAAACCACATCTTTAAGCCTTTTCATATTGCTTTGTCTTGAAGAAGTTAATCAGCATACGAAAGCTGGTTGGTGTTACTATTAGAATCAGGGTAGAAGTACAGAGGATCATATGCCAGTTGGTGTAATATATGTAGCTGTAAGCATCCTGTAAGCATCATTGATAGGGAATTTCCTCCGATCGTCAAATTGTATTATTGGGTCTAGATAATACTAAAAGCATTATGTTGTTCCGGCACAACATGGGTTTGGTCATCAACTCGTCAAGTTGTATATCTCCTACATCAATATAGGGAGATCGTGGGTGCATGAGCTAGTTCTACACGAAATTGACTCTCTAAAAAGCAGCTTAGATATGACATTCATCGGGAGGCGGCGGTTTTGCATTTCAAGGTTTTTGAGACCAAGACCCCATCTGCTTCTCAAAGGTACCCTTTATCCCAAGCAAGGAGATCCACATTGGGATCCACTGCAACTATACCCCAAGCAGATGGGAGAAACCAAGAACATGTAATATGTGGGCAGGGATGTCAAGAACGAAACAAAACCCTTGTCAATCCTCCAGTGGTTTTGGATTCAGCTTGTTGGACTCATAAGTTAAATCCACTGACTTCTTATATTAAACAAGCACATGCACGTGTAATGTGCCTTCACATGCTCTGTTTTGTGTGTTCAGTTTCTTCATCATTTTGAAATGGTAGTGTTATAGTCTGTACTCGCATAACACATATTTTGAGTTACACAACAGATTCAGAAATACCAGAGACGAACCTGATGAGAAGTCTGCAGAGGATGCCGAGTACATGGAGCTCTGCCGTGCTGTGTGTGCATCTAGTCCAGATGCTGACCCGAGCTTATGAGGATGCTGATACAGAAGGTTGAGGCGTCAGGTGGTCTGAGCAGATTATGCCAGTCAAGATGCAGCTTCGGTGCTTGACCTCCGCCACACACTTTCAACAAAAAAGCTCTACCAACCAAAGTACAGCCGCCGAACTAAACAGTTCGTTCAAAGGCAAGATGAGACTGGTGAAGTTATTGCCGCAACACAAACACCACATTCTACATCCTTTGATGTTGAACGCACCAAGTAGGTCCCAGCATCCCCAACCAATACAAATTGCAGAGCATAATCCAACGAATGTGCTGGGAGACTTCTTCCCAATGCATCCCACCCTTAATCAACGACTGAAGTATTGGAGAGAGAGGTACATCGCGTAAGGCAACACTATATGTAAATTTGTGTGCTCTTGTTTAATTTTGTTGCATCTTTTTACAGTGCTCAATTCTTTACTCTGCTTGTCATATGGTGTCTTTCCTATGTTGTCATGTTTGTTGTGTTTCTATATATACTAGAAAGGCACGCAGCCTTTGCCGCTTAGGCCGATACCTTTCATTTATTCTTTTTAAAATCGAGGAGTTACAACTGTATGGGTCTTCATAAAATATATGGGTTGGTGATTGTTGAGAATAGTTAAGCTTTGCAAGTTATTTGTTGGTAGTTTGGGATATTTTTTCGTAATGGTGGGCAACATGTTAATTTGTATAAAGTTATTTGTCGTTAGTTTGGGTTAGTTTACAAGCATAGGATCATTTTGTAGAAATGTATGGACTACAGTGATTGTTGCAGAAGTTCAAAATTTTTCAATAAGTTGAAGTTGTGCGTTGGCTTTTGAAAAAATTGATGGTCATTGCCAATATAAACTTGACACTCGTTTCGATTTTTTCGGAGTGTGGTTCCTTTTGTGTAAAATCATGCATGCGAAGGGTGTTTTTCGACAAAAATTTAGAGGCTGATATGTAAGAATCCAAGCAAGTGTAAGTGGTTCAATTTTGTCAATTTTTGCAAATTTATTCTTGCTTTGCTTGTGTTGTCATAAATCACCAAAAGGGGGGAGATTGTAGTGAACATGGCCCTATTTGCCATTTGTTCGAGTTGATTTTGGTGATTCATGCTAACACAAGTAATGGGACTAACCACATTGTCTAGCATGTCTTTGTAGGCATTCTTAGGTCCCATGGATATTACCACAAGTTAACATACAATGCACATGTTAACATACCATGCCCAAGTTAACATGTCATACCACAAGTTAACATACCATGCACATGTTAAGTTACTCATAGCAAAAATGAGGACTTCGTATATATTTTGAGACTATAAGTGATGGCATGTTAAGTATGTTAAGTATGTTAAGTTGAAGCAATGACAAGTTGAAGACGAAGAAAAGGAAGGAAACACTTGGTACATCGCGCAGAGGTCGGAATCAATCGCACCGCGGATGAGCCGATGGTCCATTTTCTACATGCGATTGATTGGAAGGAGCGCAAGACGAGTAGACGGATGATCCGACGGTCTAAGTGGGGACACCGTCGGTCTATCCAACACTCAGTTTCAATCAAGACAGAGACGCGCCAAGACTGGAGCTTGACCTTTGGATGAACCGGTGGAGCGGTTCATCCGATGGTCTCAAGATGCGAACGAAGGTTTTGGCGAGAGTCCTTCAAGATCGGATGAACCGACGCACCGTCGGATGAAGCGTCGGATGATTTGTGTCAACGGTCATGTACAGTGGATGGCAACGGCTAGTAGCACCGGATGAACCGACGTCCGGAAAAGCATTGTGTCGGATCATCCGACGGTACTACTTTCAGCAGCTTTTAGCCAACGGCTCTTTGGACGCCTTGGGCTATTTATAGCCCTCCACTCACCCATTTGAGGTTGCCGGATTGTGTGGAAGTGCAGGAGAGACACCTAGAAGATCATATCCAATCCATCCAAGTGCTAAATTGCTCATCCATAGACTCACACATGCTTTGTGTGTGTGCTTAGTGCTAGGCTTAGCTTAGAGCTGAGTGAGTGCAAGGTTGTTCCAACCTTGTGAGGTGATTCTAGAGTGAATCAAGTTGTACAAGGTGCACCAGAAGCCTTGGGGCCTAACTGCTCACCGCAATCGTCTTCGACCCTCTGGCTTGGTGTGGAGCGGCGAGGACACTTTGTGCGGAGGACGTGGAGACCCCCTTCCTTAGTGGAGACGAAGCTCCTTAGTGGAGGCGGCATCAAGGTGACCAAGGGAGCTTGGCAAGTTCTTAAGTGGTGAGTCAAGTGGTGCTCTTGGGAGAGACTTGTGACCGGGAAGCAATACTCTTGTGTGAGTGCTTCAACAACGTGGACTAGGGGTGGCTTAGTGCCTACCGATACCACGTGATAAATCGTTTGTCAAGAGTTTGCTTCCTCTCATCCCTCTTTACGTTTCCGCATTTACTCTCTTGCAATCCTTGCTTGCCTTTACTTTTCTAGAGTAGTATCATACTAGGATTGGCTATAGGTTGCAAAACTTGTTTTGAGATGAGGGTTTCACACTAGATCAACCTTAGATTGCACATCTAGATAGACTTGATCTAGTTTACTCTATGCAAAAGTAGTGAAGCCATAGGATAAGGTTTTTAGTTGCCTAATTCACCCCCTCCCCCTCTTAGGCTACGAGCATCCGATCACTTACAGGTTTATTTGACTCATTCGCGTTGAGGTAGTTATTGGAAGAGGTTTCGTAATGGTAGGTTACATATTAATTTTAGTAAAGTTAGGGGTTAGTTTGTGAGGGAACATGAGATTCAAATCTGTTGGGAGTATTGGGTATTTTCGTACAAATGTATGGGAAGTAGATTTTCACACTAGCTTATGGCCATTTTGTAAAAAAAGTGAACTATGGGATCATTTAATGGTAAATGAACGTCTTTTTACTATGGGTTTAGTTTTTTTAAGTATAGGGTCTTCTTTATGAAAGTGTGGAGTAAGAAGTGGTTGTTGTAAAGTTTAAGGTGGTTTTAGTAAGTTTTGAGTGTTTTGTTAATTTGTGGTAAATCAGATATCTCATAAAATTCTAGGACTTTCAGGCGGATTATTGTGAAGTTTGAGGTCTTTTTCAAAAATTATGGACTGCATGAATATTTCCCAATTTTAGGGTTTATCTCCATAATCCGTGGATTATGGGGCTTCAGTGGATTGTTGTGAAGTTCAAGGACCTTTTGAAAAATTGTGGACCTGGAAACACTTTTTCCGAAAGTTTAGGCTCATTTGTAAAAATATGTGGCATGAGGGTTTAATTTTTCCTAAATGAAAGGACCTCTTTGCAAAATGTTTGTTGCTTGGCCGATCTGAGCTGTCGGCGTGGCTGATCCAACAGACGTGAAAAGTTGGCGACGTGGCCAGCTTCTTTGGCCTCGGTATTGGCCAAGAATCGAAAGATGAAGAGATGTGAAGAAACTAATGTGTGAGCAGGTGGTGTATACATTGATAAGCTTGTGGCAGCTGCAATGCTTCATACTCCTAATTAGTGCCAAGCAATATATATTGTTTGAGAATCTGCATGGTTATGCAAAGCAGCAGCATCATGTCGTGTACCCTTGGTGCAGTTTAAAATAGCTTGCCACCATCATCATGTCGGGTAACCCCCTGGTACGCCATTGCTTTTCAATAAAATAGTCGAGGTTAATTATTAATCGTCCCCATTGCCATTTCGTCAAAAAGATACTATTTGGTTGTGTTCATCTCTTTTCGGACCTAGCTACCTAACCAAAGCACAGAAGTGCATTCTGAGTTTAGTTGAGGCCTATGGTGCCTTCTCTTATTGCGTCATTTTTCCCTTATCCGCAAGGGCGGAGGCACGTTGATGCCCCTGTATTCCTGGGAATACCCAAGATTTTTCAGGGAACATCAAGTATTTACTACTACGTATAATTATTTAATTGGAATATACTTGACAGTTCTTGTTCTCTAGTGTAAAACGAACTTGATGCATGCAGTTTGGACCATGTACTTATGATACCAGCATCATCCGTGCTAATGGCTAATTTGTTCTGTCTCAATGTACCAACTGCCATAAACACAACATATTCTCTCACAATGGATGGTATAAATATTTTAGTTGGGAATACCCAACTCCCAGATCCTAGCTCCGCCACTGCTTATCCGTGCCTTAATCTTTCAAGAGCCGTTCATTTTTAGCCGTGCCTCTCCCTTAGTTCTAAGTTCTAACGAAACATAATGCACATCAAACTCCATCTCACATCCTTACAAAAAAGAAGAAAGGTGTATCTCAAGCCAACATAGATATTAATGAATTCCCATAAGAAAAAGTTATTAATACGTGATAGCCAAGATGGGCCGGAAAGCTGCATATATCTTTCCCCTGTCCATATAGTCTAATAATTCATCGATAAGTGGAGGAAGATGAAAATGGCATGAAGCTTCATTGCTAAGCCTCTTCATAGTGCTTTGTTTCCTGCCTTTTGATTGACCTGTATATTTCAGAGTGCATATATATAGGAACTTAATGACACCACAGGACAAATTTAAGGATCCAGATCTGCAAAATTAAGATTATAGGGATCGAAGTGACATAGCCAAACAAGTTAAGGACTGGCCATGTACTTTATAAATATAGAAGATGTCATCAAAGATAAGAGAAGGGAAAGGAGGTACACGACATGCATGCATTGAATGTGTGTTAATAAGCTAGAAGACTTTTAGAAGCTTAGGATATTTAACTTGGATGTACCTAGAGTTACCGCACTCCATGGATGACCTCCGCCGCACCTTGTCAATCTAGTAGCTCTATCGAACCAAATACAGTTGCTGAACTAGTTCATAGTAATCGGGTTGTAGCTAGAACGTAAACACTATGAACTGAATCCTCCAACGCTGAACAATACAAGTATGCTCCAGCACCCAAAACATGTTCGATTGCTAGCCTAAATCTACTCCACATGCTGGAATCCTTTTCCTGAATGCCTCCCATCTAGGGATAGATTCGGATTGGATACGCATAGATATGAATTCGGATGTGACTATTTACCACATTTTAATTCGAATTCAGATACGGATACAAATATTATTGAATACAAATACAAAATGAATATTTTGAATTCAGATTCACATTTGAATACTTACTCGGTTATCAATTTCGTTTGTCGATGGTTTTATAATTGATCAAATCATGTTACAAGTAGAGAGTTAATTATGATCATTGTACATAATAATTTCTTATTGAAAATAACATATCTATTAGTAAATAATTAATATCAAAATAAATATAAAATAAGTATTTTTGTAAATATATAAACATTTTTAATAGTAAAAATATGTACATAAATACATTTACATATAATTTATTTATTTCCTAAATAATATACTATATTTAAAATCACTATGATTAGCCACATTAAAATTAATTAAAATGATTATTATATAATCTAGTAATATTATGTTAACATAATTAATTAGTTGTCATATAGATAATTTTTAATGGTTAAAATGGTGTAAATAACTATTTTATTAGCAATATTAAAATTACCAGGTTTCTTTCCTCGGTGGAGGTTTCATTTTCATTAAATGAACTGACATATTGGCAAATATGATGTCACGGCACAGTATTCAAAAGATGGACAACCCTTGTCAATTCTCCATTTGTTTTTTATTCCTTTTTTGACCGACTCATATGTCAGATCCAGTGTCGTATATTAAATGAGTAACATGTATACATGCCTTCACAATCTCCCTATTTTCTGTGTTCGTCATTTTCAAAATATTGTCCCTACTCTGTAACTCTTGTACTCAGAATTATTAGGAGCCACAAAATAGGCTCATGTATACGCTAGCCTTTTACATGGCACGTGCAAGCATGTGCATCATGCCAATATACTAGCTAGTAATTAAATTACCTAGCTAGCACATGATGGAACAAAAGGAGGTGCTCCACGTTTCTTTATATATGTATAATTAATGTATTACACTTAATTTTTTTACCATTGTGTGTCACTGTTAGTTACAGCTATGCCAAATTGTGTTACATAAGTGTGTTTGAATTCCAAATGAACGACTACGCTCACTTGTTTTACCTAGTGGCCTCAGTTGATGGCAGGGTGGTGGGACCTGAGCTGTGCTGAAGTTGCTCCTATAGAAGGCTGCACTGCCGGATGGTCTGAGCCGATGATGCCAGGCGAGATGCAGCTCTAGTGGTTGATCTGGCATTCGCCGCAGATCCGCTCTCGGTGCATGATCCAATCCTCATCACCATGCTCGAGCTCTGCCACACCCTTTCAGCCGGGGGCGGAGCCAAAGGGGGGGCGCGCAGGGGCCTGGACCCCCTGCTGCCGTAACTTTCCTTATCTATATTACACTTTTACTAATTACTCTGATGAATTAGCTTAGAAGACTCGCAAACATTGTCCACATGCTAGACTGCTAGGGCCATTAGGCAAAGCCAGTCTGCTGCTGGTACAACTGTACAAGTATCTCGTGAGAAAGGCTATAGGAGAGTAGGGCTTAACTAAAATTCACAAATAATTGTTTTGTGGTTAGATTCAATACATACTTGCTCAGTTCTTTTTTTCTAAAATTGCATGACGGGTTTTTCAATCTTTGAACTATATCTAATTGAACTAATAAGATGAAGAGGATATCGACCCTTAATAGCTAATAATAGCATAATTCAGTTGTTTCATTGAAAATCCTATGTCGAATGATCAAGTTGTCAAGCCGGTTGAATCGCAAGATCATAATATAACAAAATCATGTACACCATCACACACTGAACAAGGTATAATTACTTAAAAAAAATTCAAATTGTCCACTTGACATCTTGCCCCCCCCCTATCATCAAATCCTGGCTACGCCCTGCTTTCAGCTCAATCACCGGAGAGATGAGACCAACGAGAGGTCATTGCGGGAACACAACAAAGCCCTGCTACATCCCTTGACGTTGAATACACCAAGTAGCTAGGTCATTGCCGGAACATTACCAATTGTTGAACACAGTCAAGTGAATATCCTGGGAACCTTCTTCCCAATGCCTCCCACACTTAATGAACTACCAAAGTATAATAGAGATGTATATCATGTAAGGTAATAAGGAAATATGTAAATTTGTCTGCTCTATTTTAATTTGGTTGTGTTTCTTTTACAGAGCTCAACTCTTTACTCTGCTTGTCATATGGGGTGTCTTTCCTGTGTTGTAATATTTGGTGAGTTTTAGGGCATGTATGGCAGGGCTCTGGCTCCTCCAAAAATAGCTCCGACTCTGGTTCCTCCGGTGGAGCGGCTTTTCGGATGGAGTTGAAGCTGTTTTGGAAAACGTTTGACAAAACGGCTTCACCTATTAGATTGATGTTTGTTGTAAAATGTGTAAACTACCCTTCTCTATATTTTCTTTTATTTTCCCATTTCTTTTTCTCTTTTTCTCTTTTCCTTTTTTATTTTTCCCTCACCTTTTCTTCCTATTCCCCCCATTCTCTTTCCTTATCCTACCGCCTCCCTCATGGGCACCCACCGCCGCACTGAGCTCCTGCCCGAGCTCCCACCACCGCGCCGAGCTCCCGCCACGCGAGGTCCCGCCGCCACCGGAGTTCCCGCCGCGCGAGCTCCCACTGCCGCGTCGAGCCGCGACCCGACGACGGCCGGCCTCCCCTGCCTCCTGCTCCCTCGGCTCCGTGGCGGCCTCCTCCACTCCTTCCCCCACCAGTCTCCTGGCGGCCATTGGAGCCCACCACCGACCATCCACCGAGGGCAAGGGAGTAAAGTGTGAGGCGGAGCCGGATGGATCCATGTTTTTGTGGCTCCGCCTCCTCCGTGGAAGCCAGGAGGGGCTCCGGCGCCTGCTCCACACCGGGAACCGGTGCCAGAGCGTTTGGCAGGGCTCTGGCCGGAGCCGCTCATGGAGCCCTGCCAAACAGGCCATTAATATACGAAGAAGATGTGAAGGAACTAACAAGCAGGTGGTGTGTATTGATAAGCTTGTGGTAGCGACAAATGCAACATTCTTCTATAAGTGCCAAGAAATGAAGTGAAGTTCGTGCAAGAGACAAAACATGAAGTAAATTAAAAGTGGCAAGGAAAATAAATTGTCGGAGTAGAAATGTGCACAACTCCATCAATCGATCGATAATGGACATGTGTGTAGAAGCGGATTCTGAGCTGAGCTAGAGGCCTGTGGTGCCTTCTCTTCTTGCACCATTATTTTGCTTATCCGTCACGTCATCTTTAAAGAGTTGCTCATTTTTAGCTCCCTTGCTCGGTTCTTAATTAGGAAACGTAACGCATAGCAAACCCGTCCTGCTCCCACAAAAAGAACAAAGGAACATCTCAAGTTAACATAGAAATTATCATAGTAACAATTTACCATAAGAAAAAGATGACACAAGCCAAACCTCTGCTTAGATACAACAAGAGGTGATGGATAGTTACAGCGAGCAAGTTTTTATGACGATGCCCATCAGAGATGGTAGTGGGTGTTGTAATGCTGCTCAGTAAAATAAAGAAATATCATTCAAGTTCCATGCTAGGAAAAGGAGAGAAGTTCTGTACTCTTCATTACAAAATCTCAGTAAGAATGTGGGATGAACTGTGCAGTTGGTTAGTGTAGTGTGCCAATTTTGCATGAGCATTTTGGGAGGCTCGGAATTGGAAGACTTTCGATGGTCAAGAGATACATGAATGCGTTGTTCTATACCATACTGTCAACCATCTTCAAGTCTTGTCGTATAAAGCACGTGACAGTCATCATAAGGCTGTGTTTACATTTCTGGCGTGAAAATTTTTGGCATGTCACTGGCAAGTCTAGCTCCCTAATCTTCCCAAATACCGCAAATGCTAAACTCTTGCAAAAATCAATATGTGTCCAGACAACATTATTATGCTTGTCGTAGGTCATCTATTTTTTTTACAAAGGCTGGTAGGACCTGGTGATCTTTGGTGACACCCCAATCTGAGTCTTAGACCGAGAACATGATCAATAAGTAACATTGCGTGCAAACCTTTTATACTCTCTTCATTACAAATTATAAGTTGTTTTTATTCTTTTGACACACAAGCTAAAGCTCATCCATTTTTAAACATCAAGAAGGGTGATGGATACTTGGATTTGACAGTCCAGCGAACAAGTTTTTGTGATGCCTATCAAAGATCACTATGCCACAAATCACAACCGAAAACACAGCTCAACTGCCTTTAAAGGAAATCAAAATGTCATTAAAGTTTCATGCCAGGAAACGAAGGAAACTGAGTTCAGATCGATTAGCTATCGTCATTGCTAAAAACTTCAGAGTAAAAATGTTGGATGAACTGTGCAGTTTGTGAGTGGCAGTGTACCACACAACAAGAGGGCCGCTGTAAATGCTGAGCTGGAGCGCTCCACTTGAATAGGCTAAACCGTAGCGGCTGTTGCTACATAAGCTGGAAGTGTCGCGTGGCCTTGAGCTGATGATGCTGTGAAGATGGACGTAGCTCGGTGGTTGACCTGGCGCTCGCTGATCTGCAAGCCGAGCAGCCAGCTACAACCGTTGGGCTCGACCTCCGCCACAACGTTTCAACCCAACACCTCTGTTGTACCAAGTGCGGCCGCTGAACCAAACAACACCGACAGCAGCGAGATGGTACATGTCTGGGTGTGGCCGGAGCACAAATACTGCAGGTTACATCCTCTGACCATAAACACTCTAGGTAGGGCGAATGGGCTTGTAGTCCAATGGTAGGACGGTCCAGTGACGCTACCCACCAGGGTTCAAATCCTGGAGCTCGCACCTTTTTCTGGATTTATTCTAGGATTTTTCGGTGTTATGCATTAAGTGGTAAGCGACGTTCCCGTCGACGACGAGGCATCAGTGGTGACTTCGAAAATCTCCAGAAGTCCAGATCTACAGTGCTCAGTCCTTCGGAGGTGCTCATAGGGGTAGAGTTTGCGTACGTGTGTGTTCATAGGGGTGAGTGTGTGTGCATGTTGTGAGATTCTGTGTTGTATTGTGTAATTCTAAAAAAAAACACTCCAGGTAGGCTAGGCTCCAGCACCCAGGACATTGCTGATATTATTGAACACGATTTATCAAGAATGCTGGGAACCTTTCTCACAATGCCTCCCATCCTTACTACACAATTGAACTGGAGATACACTTCTTGTAAGGGACGAGATTATCTGATAATCCACATGCTCTCTTTTTTATTTTGTTGTGTTTCTCCAAAGTTCAACTTTTTGCCTTCCAGATGATGGTCTGGTTTGTTAATTTCTTGTATTGCTATAGGCTTGGCACATTTCTATATATGGAGACGATGTGAAGAAGAGACTAGATGAGCATGGGATGTGTTGATAAGCATGTGTCAGCAGCTGCAAATGCTTCTCAACTGCCAAGCACGAAAGTGGGGTTTGCGCAAGAGATAGGACAGGAAACAAAGTAAAAGTGAAAATTAATGGAGAACAAATTGTCTGGGTAAACATGTGCATAATATGCCACCAATCGATATAAATATTTCGAGTTAGCAGGACAGGTGTTTAGATATCACCTTGACCATACTCCGCAGGACAACTATTATAAGCACAAAAACCTATGGCTCAGTGTATTCAAGTTACATGTCAGGACATGTAGGCAACTGGGTTCAGAAAAGCTCTGCCCTTATCACTAATCCTGCTTAGTAAATTTAAAATGTTATTCAAGTTTCATGCTAGGGAAAAGGAAACTTGGCCGTCCTCATTGCTAAAAACATCCCAGAAACAATGTTGGATCAACCGTGCAGTTTACGGTTGCAGTGTGCCACACAAAGAGGGCTGACGAATTGGTTGTCGTGTACCCATCCTCGTGATGTCTGGAGAAAGCGTCGCGCACTCTGCTAGTGCCTCGTGATAGATGTTCTAGTGGTGGCACCTGAACTGTAGCGGCTGCTGTAACAGAAAGCTGGAAGTGTCACACATGGCTAGAGAGCTGATGAGGCCTGATAGGATTTAGCTTCAGCGGTTGATCCAGTGCTCACGATCGATGTCTCACGATGCGCGAACCAACCAAAATCCTCACTCTACTGCCGGCACACCCTTTCAACCCAACAGCTCCGCTGAACCAAGTGCAGATGCTGAACCAAACGACGCCTTCGTCAGCTGCATCCTGCAGCTCCAGATGTGGGCAGAACACAAGTACCACAGGGTACATCCTCCAACACTGAAGACACCAAGCAGTTTCCAGCACCCGTGATATTTTTGATAAATGAACATGATCTATACAGCATGTTGGGAACCTTTTTCCCAATGCCTCACATCCTTATTATTACAGTGCTTTATACTTTTCCGGTAAGGGACATGATCATGTACAAATAAGCACACTCAAATAAGAACACTCTATTTTTGATTTTGTTGCATTTCTCCAAAGTCCAATTGTTTGCCTTCTGGATCTGGTCTGGATTTGTTAATTTCCTATATTGCTAGCCTTGGCACATTTGCATATATATGGAGAAGATGTGAAGAAGAGGCTAGATGAGCATGCATGGTGTATTGCTAAGCTTGTAGCAGTAGCTGCAACGCCTCTTAACTGCTAAGAACTGAAGTGGTGTTTGCTCAAGAGATAGGACAGGAACTAAAGTACAAGTGAAAACGAAAAATAAATTGTTTGGGTAAACATGTGCATAATAAGGCCTCATTTGGCAGCATTCTTCTAGAGGACGGAGCTGGAGCAGGGGGAGCTGTTTTTTTTGGCTCCTCCAGCTCTACCTATTGGCCAACAAAAACAGCTCCACTTCTCACATTTAGGCTAGCAGAAGAACTTCACACGTGGAGGTGTTTGGTAAAGCTCCACCAAAAATAGCTCCCGAAGCTGTTGCTAGAGCTGCATCAAAGTGGCCCTAATATGCCAACAATCGATCAATGGTCATTAGGGATGCAAGTCATATACATTTCAAGTTCGTAGGACAGATGTTCATATACCACCTTGACCATACTCTGTAGGACCTTTTTTTTTTTGAAAAGGATACTCCCTGCTTTTATAAAAAGCAAATAAGATAGGTTTGTTACAGGCTCCAGAAGCACGTTGGGGTTTCCAGCTTAACAAGGCAGCACAACCTACTACATGACTACTCAAGAGTCAAGCCATCACCCCGCAACACAAAACAGAAAGAGAAAGAACTTCAGAACGATACTAAATGAACAACTCCTCAGGTGTTCTGTCTTTCACCGTTTTCTCCAGGTCCACCATCCGTCCTCGTATTCATGATGTCCATAGATCTTGTTGCTCTTGTTCACCATGCCTCAGCCTCGCCCGCCATTTCTGTGCACATGCAGGTTTTTTCTGTAGGACAGATATTATAATGACATGGTACTGCATTCGATAAAGAATATACTGGGAACCTTTTTCCCGAGGCCTCCCACCCTTAATGAATGAGGTGTACATCGTGTAAGGCAATGCAATCTGTAAATTTGTGCGCTCTCCCTTTCAATTTTGTTGTGCTTTTACGGAGCTCAAATCTCCACTGTGCTTGTCATATGGTGTGTTTCCTAGCTCCTGTGTTGTAATGTTTGGCACATTTCTTTATGTGAAGAAACTAGTGTACGTTTGAGTAGACATGTGCACCATTTGATCGATGGCCATTATTATATATAATGACGCCTTACATAGTGATATGTGCTCTTGAGAATGGCAATTTAGGCATACAACTTGTCCTGGACTGCTCAACTTGGCGCACATTCACTTTTCAATGGAATTAATGGTGGTTCAGGTTAATTGGTGCCATCATCTTTCAAGAGCTGCTCATTTTTTATCATGGTGACCTGTCTCTGCAGAAATGGAAGCTGTGCTTTGCCAGTGAAATGTTCTCCTCTAGTTATACTAAGCAAAACCGAGGGGAATACTCTTTAAGAAACTTTCATGAGTAGTCTGCATATCTAGCCTTGTATTCTTTTTTGTTTTGAGCTTGAAATCTCATGTAGTCCATTGTAAATATTCTGCCATTATTTAATAAAAAATAGGTAGGGAACTTCCTTGCGGATTCTCTCAAAGAAGAGGTGCTCATATTTAGCTGCGCCTCTTGCTCAGTTCTAACAAAAGATATTGCATAGGCATAGCAAAGTCCATCTTGCATTGAAAAAGAAGAAAGTTGCTTGTCAATTAGCTAAAATAGATATTAATAAATTCCCATAAGAAGAATGTA